>JAQMRL010000019.1:3036457-3469038 GCA_035578175.1 Catonia carolina | reverse complement strand
CACATATCAGAGTGCGTATTTGAACCAGGAACCTTCGTCTCCGAAAATCAGCTGTTAAACAGCTGATTTTGGCGACGACTTTACCTCTAGACCACCCCGGTGGATTTCTACTGTTAATGCAGTGCTATAATATTATACCACATTATAATAACCAATTGAATAAAAGCGCGGATTTTAAACTTGTGAATGCAAAAAGAATCAGCTATTTATCACATTTCTAAACGGAGTTATTCGAATATAAAAAATTATAATTTTGCATCAAAAAATTTCCTTTTTTATGACATACGTTAATAAAAAATACATTTTCATTACTTTCTACTTGGTATATATTTTTTTATTCCTAATTTGTGTACGTTGCAATCTATCAATTTACAACAATAAGCAACCCCATGACCCAATGAGATGAGGATGATGTGTAAGACGTGTAAATGAGGTGTAGTCTTGTACAGACTCAGCCTGACCATTCCTGAGAGTGTATGGTTAATTAAACCCCAACCATCAAAGTACACCGGTAACCCCTGTCTAGTATTCAGATCCGTATAAAAGTAACTACTATTCCTACAATTTGAACCAGGAACCTTCGTCTCCGAAAATCAGCTATTAAACAGCTGATTTTGGCGACGACTTTACCTCTAGACCAACCGGTGAGTTTAAATTTGGTATATTTAAAAACCGATTACATGTATGAAATCAACACATCTCAGTGTACAAAACAACGCAAAAAAAATTTAACTTTGTTTTATTTTTGCCTATTTTTTATAGAAATGGGTTGACTTTCCCCTAAAGTTCTAAAAAGGAATTTATAAAGTTACGCTTTCATTTGTAAGAAAAGAAGATGAAGTTGGTTATAAAAGGAGAAAAAGTAAATAAAAACAGGAAATTACAGGAGCACCTTCTTTGTTGTGGCCTATTTCTTTCCCTGCTTTATTTTCACGTCTTTTACTAGTAAACAAGTTAATGAAAACGCCCATCTGTCTTCAGAATTACCTACGTGCTGTTACTGCATCCTCTTACTTACTTGGACCCAACATATTCCGATCGTCAACAGTAATAAGCTTATCATTCTTCTTTAGGTTTAATAAAAAAAAAATCTGGTGTGAAACACTCACACAACTTTCTCTTGCCAATGCAAATAATGACCAATACAACTGTAGCGAGATAAAAATATATGGTTATATTTTAAAGTAATAAATTAATATATAATGTCAAGAAATAAAAAATAATGTGACGGATAAATTGATAAATTAACGGATGTAATTAGTAGTTGTCAAGTCAGGCGTTTGTCGGGAGAAGACCGACATCGTAACAATAAACTTTCAAGTAAATTTATGGATTATTGAAAATAAACTTTTAAAATAATTGAAACACGTGCAAGACCAATGACTGTATCAACGTACTTGTGCCGAGGAAAACGGTTAAAATAATAATTGAATGTGATTGGTTAAAAATTTTGAATCCTGAGAGGTGATTGGATATTGTAGATTTTATAAATAGTTTCAAGGTGAAATTTAAAACGACGCTTCTTAAAAATGAAAGCGGGGGAGAGAGTTCTACTTCAGCAGTCCTACAAGGAGGATGTGTGTGCTCCGTACAGATAAAATGTAACAATGTGCTAAATAGTAGGCTACAGTAATATAATGTCTATCAGTTAAATAATCAGTTTTGAAACTAGAACATCTTGTTTTAAAAATACATATAATGCTCAACGAATAATTTAAGATTAACAACCAACGCAAATGATTTAACTACATCGTACAAACTTTCATTGGATAACTACGGAACTTCGAAAGCCCATGGCAGGTATTTCTAAAATAAGTAATATTCTGTACAGAATTTATTTAAAACATTAATTCAAACTAAAAGCGCTATTTCTATTTTATTTTGTAAAAAACATAATTTTATATTTGTCATTTTGTAAATCCTGTGTGTAAAATTCATTATTATTTCAGATATCATTAAACTTATATTTTATGTATAAATGTGTTTTTGTTTCATTAATCAACTTTTTTCCTATACAATGAAAAATAGTCGTGGTAACGAACCTACACCTAAAACATATCTTTTAGTAAATTCATTTAAAATAAACTCCACAGATTCAGTCCTACAATTTTGGCATACACTGTGGGAAGTAGTAACACGCAGATTTAACGGTACTGCACAACATAACATTAGAAATAAACAAAAAACTAACCTCAAAAACATAACCTTATTTTAATCATTAGTGAAGGACACAAAATGAAAATCGAACTCAGTTAGGCTTAAATATACGGAAAATCACTCCTTCGCGCTAAACTAGGCTCTGTAGAGAAAATTTCCCTAAATAAAAGTTGTAGATCTTTTCATTTCCTATAAATTTGATTATATACTTTTGTCGTAAAATGTATACTAAGGCTGAAATCTTCAAAAAACGATTTCTTAACACGTTTTCGTGAGAAATAAACCAGAAAATCGCTAATTACCGCTAAACTAAGCGTTATACAAAAAGAATGTTTGAAATAAAAGTTGTAGGATTTTAAATTCTCAACAACTTTAATAATAAACATTTTTGCGCTAAAATGCAAATTTAAGTCGCAATCTTAAAAAAACAATTTTTTTACGAGACAACAACCTTCTTAACAATTTCAGCCCTTCTCCTTAGAAATTTTTATAGAATTTCCCTATCTTGTAGAGAATAATAAATGTAGTACATGAGTCGATTTTAAAAAATTATTGGAGCCATTTTTTGGGAAAAATCGCAAAAAAGTGAAAAATTACACGAGTAAACTACTACTTCCAGTTGACCGATTTTGATGAAAATGTTCGTATCGAGTCCTTTAGTAGTATCTTACTTAAGTTTAAAGTTTCAAATTCGTACAATGTTCCTTTCTTGAGATATTCTGTTCACACACACACGCACACACACACCACAGACCAATCGCTAAAAAAATGTTTTTTTGTGTTCAGGGTGTCTGAAAACTGGTAGATCCGGTGAAAACTCGATTTCTTAAAATCGACATGAAAACAATACTTTTCTTCCTATGTATTCATATAGCCAAAAGAAAGTAAAAAATATATTGTGTATAACAATTTACCAGCGTTTATAAACTTGTTTAAAAATTCACATGAATATTCAATTTCCTGAGTTAATATCCGTCAAATATAACCTAAATCTCTTGTTAAACCAACCATGACAAAAACATACGTAAATGACATTTCAAATCAGATATGCTACATTGTAAATTAGAGAGATGAATTATAAATTTGTTTGTATTTGAATTTAAATTCATTGCTGGAGTAATTAAAAACAAAGTTAATAGCAATAACTTGTGTTTAACATACAACATGTACATTTATGTACAGTAGTGCATTCAAAAAGCTGAAAATCTACAACATATACAGGGTGATTCAAAACTATACGGCAATCTCTTGGGATCTCATTCTATAGCTAAAAATAAGAAAACAGTTCATATAAACATATGCCTGAAAACGCTTAGTTAGCGAATTACGGCTAGCGAAAAATTTCACCTAGAACTCTGTACCCTCAGTGAAGTAAGGCCGTATAAAAATGTTAAAAATAATTCAAAGATACAAATACGATTGTTTCTTATGTTTTCTAATCTGAAAAATTGAATAAAATTGGTCTCAGAGCTGTAAATGCAATACTTTTAAAGATATCTTACATAAAACACAAGAATTGGTGCAAAGAAATAACACATTTTTGTGTATTTAACGTAAGATTACTTCCATAAATTGTAAATAAAGGTGTATTTTTTCTTAAATAAATTTGTAGAAAATTTAATTATGAAAAGATTCATGTGAATTACTCAGGAAAAAACTTAATAATAGATATTGAAATTTCGCTTTATTTAAAATCATTTAAATCATCTAATATTTTATGCAGTTAAGAATGTGCGTTTTATGTGCGTCTGTTTTGATTTTAAATAAAGCGAAATTTCAGTATCTATTATTCATTTTTTTCTAAGTAATTCACATGAATCTATTCAGAATTAAATTTTCCGCAAATTTATTTAAGAAAAAATACACCTTTATTTACCATTTATGGAAGTAATCTTACGTTAAACACAAAAATGTGTTAAATCTTTGCACCAATTCTTGTGTTTTATGTAAGATATCTCTGAAAATATTGCATTTACAGCTCTGGAACCACTTTTAGTCAGTTTTTCAGATTAAAAAACCATAAGAAACAATCGTATTTGTATCTTTGTAACTACCGTTAACATTTTTATACGGCCTTACTTCACCGAAGGTACAGAGTTGTAGGTGAATTTTTTCGCTAGCCTTAACTCGCTAACTAAGCGTTTTCAGACATGTTTATATGAACTTTTTTTCTTATTTTCAGCTATAGAATGAGATCCCAAGAGATAGCCGTGTAGTTTTTGAATCACCTTATATATTACATTATACCAACTTGTAATAAACGTACCATTATTATTTCTCTAATAACTAATATTAATTTTAGAGGTATATTAGAAACTGTTTAGTATAAACTTTAATTATTTAAGTTGGTACTACTGGTTTATTAATTTTCATCTGCACAAGAATTAGTTTGGTAATACTGTTGATATTTCAGTAATTTTATGACTGTATAAGAGTTTTATACTACATTACTGTATTGATGTAGGAGTAAGTTGTAGTAACATGTAGTTGAAGGTGATTTTGATTAAATTTAATACAATTTTAAACTAATGAAGTTGAGGAATTATTTGATATAATATTAAAATCTTTTAATTTTAGTAAAGGTAATTAAGTTAAAATGAAATCGAAGAAATATCGATTTTTATGTTCGTCTAACAAAATCTGGTGTGAAACACTCACACAACTTCCTCTTGCCAATGCAAATAATGACCAATATAATGTAACATTAGTAATAAAACATTAGAAATAAACAAAAAGCTAACCTCAAAAAACATAACCTTATTTTAATAATGACTGAGAGACGCAAAATGAAAATCGGTCTCAGTTTGGCTTAAAAATACGGAAATTAAACTTTTTACGCTGAACTAGGCTCTGTAGAGGAAAATGCTTTAAATAAAAGTTGTAGATCTTTTAATTTCCTATAAATTTTATTATATACACTATTATCGGAAAATGCATACTAAGGCCATAATATTAAAAAACCAATTTTTTTACTCGATTTCGTGAGAAAAACCAAGAATTTCAGAAAACATGGCGCCTATCCTATCTTGTAGAGCATAGGAACATTTAGTAATCAAGACGATTTAAAAAAAAAATCGTACGAGCCGTTTTTGAGAAAATCGCAAAAAAGTGAAAAATTACACGAATAAACTACTACTTCCGGTTGACCGATTTTGATGAAAATATTCGTGTCGGGTCTGGTAGTGGTGTCTAAGTTCAGTTGATCATGGTTTTCCTCCGTTCTTGAAATATTCTGTTCACACAAACATATACACACACACACACACACACACACCCAGACCAATCGCTAAAAACATGTTTTTTTTGGGTTGAGGGGGTCTAAAAATGTGTAGATCCGGTGAAAACTCGATTTTGGAAAATCGACATGATAACAATACTTTCCTTCCTACATATTCATATAGGCAAGAGAAAGTAATAAGTTATGTTTTTATAGAAGAATAATTATTTTTTATTAATATTTTTATTCGCAATGTGTGACGTTACAATCTGTTTAATTTAAGAATAACAAGCAACCCCATTATGTAGGTAATGAAATAAAGATGATACGTGTGACGTGTAAATAAGGTTTAATTTGTACAAACTCAGGCCGACAATTTCTGAAATATATGGTAAACGAACCCAAACCATCAAAATAAAACACCGGTAACTACTGTCTAGTGTAATATATAAATTCATAGAAAAATAAGTAGCCTATTATTTTACCATAATTGTAAAAATAATAGTTACTTTTTTTACTTTCTCTTGCCTATATGAATATATAGGAAGGAAAGTATTGTTTTCATGCCGATTTTAAGAAATCGAGTTTTCACCGGATCTATACGTTTTCAGACCCCCTGAACCCAAAAAACATGTTTTTAGCGATTGGTCTGTGTGTGTGTGTGTGTGTGTGCGTGTGTGTGTGTGTGTGTGTGTGTGTGAACAGAATATCTCAAGAACGGAACATCGTACGAACTTGAAACTTGAAACTTAAGTTACATATCACTACCGGACCCGACACGAACAGTTTCATCAAAATCGGTCAACCGGAAGTAGTAGTTTATTCGTATAATTTTTCACTTTTTTGCGATTTTCTCAAAAACTAGTCCTACGATTTTTTTAAAAATCAACTAGTTTGCTACATTTTTTATGCTCTACAATATAGGGTAGGCGCCATGTTTGCTGAAATTCTCGGTGAGGCTGTTTTTTTCGTAAAAACATTTTCTTTTTAAGATTGCGGCTTTAATATGCATTTTAGCGCAAAACGTTATATAATAAAAATTGTAGAGAATGTAAAATTGTACAACTTTTATTTCAAACATTTTTTTGTATAACGCTTAGTTTAGCGGTAATTTGCGATTTTCTGTTTTTTTTTCTCACGAAAACGTGAGAAAAATCGATTTCTTTAACATTTCGGTCTTAGTATGCATTTTACGACAAAAGTGTATATAATTAAATTTATAGAAAATTAAAAGATCTACAACTTTTGTTTAGAGCATTTTTCTCTACAGAGCCTAGTTTAGCGTGAAAGCGTGATTTTCCGTATTTTTAAGCCAAACTGAGTTCGATTGTCATTTTGCGTCATTCACTCATGATTAAAATAAGGTTATGTTTTTGAGGTTAGTTTTTGTTTATTTCTAATATTTTATTAATAATGTTAGGTTTATTATTAATTATTTGCATTGGCAAGAGAAAGTTGTGTGAGTGTTTCACACCAGATTTTTAATTTTTAAAAGGAAAACTTAGAAGATGTGATACATTTTACTTCTACTATTTTCGCCTTTCCCACTCTTGTGCATCAAAACTATTCCCCTACTTTCAATCCAGCTGTTATTTTATATCTCTGACGCTGCACTATCACAAAGATATATAGTTACAGGGGAACTCTTTTTCCCATTCTTTAGTTGACGCATCCGGATTTGAAATGTTTTTAGATGTTGTTCTGTTAAATTTTTACTAGGATTTTTTACCACGAGACAAAATATAAAATAATGCAAGGAACAATGAAAACTACAAAATGTTAATGAATGATTAATGGAACTACGAGATAGCATTGTTTCCTGTGAGTTGTGAGTCTGTTTTTAGAAAAAACAACAAACTATTGTAAATAATTAATCAAATCACATTAATGGTTTTCCTCTCAGATGTCCAACTTAGAACTTAATGTGTCAGTTCAACTACCTTTACTTTATACTATTTACTAAATTTTCTCTCTTATTTCCTCTCTCTCTTACTTATTCCTTTCCATTACACCCCTTAACCCTTTCTCCCTTGATTTATCATTCCTTTTTCTATTGTTGTATGTAGTTGTTAATCAACGTAAGCGTTGTTACCGTTCTAAAATACTGACCTGACAGATCGAACCAGATCCGGCTATCATCTAATTATAATCAAACACCCTTTTACCCTCATCTAGTAATACCCACATAATCGGATCAACCCTTTTAACCTAGGTTAACGTTATACAACCCTTTAAAAATTTATTACTTGTTTCTATTGGGATTTTATTGGTTTAAAATAATAATTATTTGAAGTAAAAGTACCCCATTTAATTTTTACTTTCTCTTGCCTATATGAATGTATAAGAAGGAAAGTATTGTTTTCATGTCGATTTAAACATATCGAGTTTTCACCGGATCTACACGTTTTTAGACCCCCTGAACCCAAAAAACATGTGTTTAGCGTTTGGTCTGTGTGTGAACAGAATATCTTAAGAACGGAACATCGTACACACTTGAAACTTGAAACTTAAGTTACATGCCACTACCGGACCCGACACGAACATTTTCATCAAAATCGGTCAACCGGAAGTAGTAGTTTATTCGTGTAATTTTTCACTTTTTTGTGATTTTCTTAAAAACTGGTCGTACGATTTTTTTTAAAAATCACCTGGTATACTCAATTTTTTATTCTCTACAAGATAGAGTAGGCGCCATGTTTGCTGAAATTCTCGGTGAGCCTGTTTTCACGTGAAGAAATTGTTTTGTTAAGATTACGGCTTTAATATGCATTTTACCGCAAAACTTTATATATGTTAGGTAATAAAAGTTGTAGAGAATTTAAAAACCTACAACTTTTATTTTTAACATTTTTTGTATAACGCTTAGTTTAGCGGTAATTAGCGATTTTCTGTTTTTTCTCACGAAAACGTGTGAAAAATCGATTTTTTTAACATTTCGGCCGTAGTACGCATTTTACGACAAAAGTGTATAAAACCAAATTTATAGAAAATTAAAAGATCTACAACTTTTATTTAAAGCATTTTTCTCTACAGAGCCTAGTTTAGCGTGAAAGAGTGATTTTCCGTATTTTTAAGCCAAACTGAGGTTGAATTTCATTTTGCGTCTTTTATATATGATTAAAATTAAATTATATTTATTGAGGTTAGTTTTTTTGTTTATTTCTAATTTTTTATTACTAATTTTAGGTTTATTGTAAATTATTTGCATTGGCAAGAGAAACTTGTGCGAGTGTTTCACACCAGATTTTTAAGCTTTAAACCAGGAACTGGTTTCATTTTTATACAATAAAATACACCAGTTTACCGGACCCGATATATAAATCTGCTATAAAACACACGACTTTCACTTGCCAACGTAAATAATAAAAAAATATAATTTATTTTTCTTGAGCGAAGTACGTAAATTTAAAAATATAACCTAATTTTAATCATGAAAGAATGATGTTAAATAAATCACATTCTTTAGGACTTACTTACCGATTACTATACCAATGTAAACCAGGCCTAAATAATTTAACATCAAAGATATTGTGACGATATCGAAAAAAGTTGGTTCGCGAAGGGTTCCAGAATTTCATTCATGAAATGGTTCAGAGTAGATAAAAATAGTAAGAAAGGAATAATAGAACAAAAGTAACAATAACACAATAGTAACAATAATTGACAGTAGGACAATAATGACAATAAAGGTATGCCTATTCATGAAAGTTGTTTGAAATAACTGCGCTATTGTGTAGGATACAAGGTCGGGTATTGTGGTACAACTGTTATGAAAGAGACCCGTGACAACTTTTATTCTATTTACAATGTTGGCTTGTTTACATAGGATTTTTCTAGCACTCACTTATAAAGGGTTATTTTTTGTACTTTATTGTTTACATGGTTTCTCTACTTTTTCTGGAATGATCTTTCTGAATGAGTATATAAAGAGACCCCCGAGCGCGGTCCAGTTAGTATTTGTGTGATCTTTGTCGAGCGATTATCGGGACGTTATTTCAGGTTAACGGTTCCGAAAAATTGTTATACCGTCTTTGTCAGTGTATGTATTGATGTATTGTTTGAAGTTAATGTGCAGTTTTTGTGTATTCAGTTTCATTGTGTATGTGTAATCTTATAAAAGTGATTGTAAGTAGTGCTAAGTAAATTATTAAGTTATTTATTGTAATAAGTCATTTTAATTAGTTATTTATTTATTTTGTAAACCTTTAAGTGTAATAAATATTTGTAATTGTAAACTTTAGTGTATTAATTATTTAATAACCTAGATCCCGAAACGGACCTTAGCGATAAGTGTCACAATATAATATTATACGTTTGAAAGTAACCTGAAGACTAAACGGAAAAATAACCAACTTTTACAACTTATTAAATTGAAAAATAAATTTTAATTACGAATAACTCCATAAAACTAAATCATTAAATTTTTCTTTATGGTTTAATAAAATAAAGGTAATAAACTAATAAATAGTTTCATAAATTGAATTTTATTAAAGAGAAATAAGTAAAATATCTGGAAAGGTCTTGAGTATTAAAAGTGGGTACATAAGTTTTAAAGTAGTTTTTACAGTACGAAACTTAAGTTTCAAAATTAATAATTTCTTAGTTTTAAGAAAATTAAATTAATATAGTTTATAAAGAACCATAATAGAAGTTATAAAAAAGAAAAACTTAGACCGCATCCGTAGCGTAGTGGTTAGCACGTTAGCCTACCACGTGGAGGTCCCGGGTTCAATTCCCGGCCAGACTCTGGAAATTTTTACTATTCAAATCCCTCAGTTAGATTTACACAATCCACCATAGACGGTAATAACCAACTAATGTTGTTGTTTTGGTCAACAGCCAAAAGGCTGGTTTGAACCTTTAGAGGTTTTACTAAGTAAAACGAGGAGTGAGGTAGTTTACCATTGCCTTCCTCACTGAGTGAAAAACTATGCTTATCAGCATGCCGGGCCCTCTGAAAAGCACATATTTTCCACTCTGCAAATGACACCTTCACTTCATTCATCACAGGGTCTGGTTGTAAAATGAAATTCATTACTTTCAGAGGAGATAACTCTGATTAGTGTCTTTTACACCTCTGCCTCTTCTGTTCTTAAATGATTCAGTCATTTAATTGGCTGACCATGTGATACGAAACAGAACTATTTATTTTAGCCCTGCAACTAACAGATTGAGTGTAAATAATTTGACACTCCACCTGTCTGTTATGGGCAGAACCAACTAATGCGACTTTGAATAAATAAATTAAAAAAAAAGCAAACCTACCGAATTGGTCTATGGATAACGTCATCGCCGCTAGTCAGCTGTTTAACAGCTGACTTACGGTGACGAAGGTTCCTGGTTCAAATCCTAGTGAAGGTATAGTCACTTGAGTCACGAGTTTGCCCGTGTTTGCAACGAGGGGTAAAGGGGGAACAGCATCAGTGCGCATGCGCGACTGCTTTAATTTCAGTACGACAAACATTATAACAACTTATACTACACCCAGAGCATATATCGCGGACCTTTTGTAGGTTAACGGTACGAATATAACTGTTTGTCACCGTAAACAGAAATGTTAGTTTCTCGAAAATGTGGGCAGACTATTGACAGTGCTGATAGAAGTCTAATATGCAGTGTAATAAAATGCTGTGAAGATGAGATTAAACAAAAATACCTTTTACTGCCTCTTAAAAAAAGCCATGAGCAAGTGAATAACTACTGTGATGTTTCTCTTCCTACAATTCAAAAAATAAAGAAAGAAATTACATACATGCAGAAGCTATTTTTCTACAGTTTTGTTGACACCTGATAGAAAAAAGGAAACGGTTAGGTAGATACTAGTGAGACTGATAGTGAAGACGCCGGTGACAGCGATATTAAACAAGGCGATTCATTCATAGAAAAGTTTGTTCCAATGGAAGAAAGTAGGTGATAATTACAGTAAATCCATCATTTCTAGTCATTTAATTAAGCTATAGGCAATATTACAAGTCAAATTTATTTCTTATAAGGTTTATGAAGAAAATTTTCTCGGATTAAACCACAACTTACAAAATATACGTAGAAACTAAACGGTAGTGAAATGTACGAGTAGTGTCTCACTGTTGAGGTTGGCAGCACTGTCATATTTACACTTCCCTTCCTCACAGCCCATCCATACGCAAAAGGCAATCTCGTGACTTAAGTAACTATAGTTACTTGTTTACGGATTTGAATACTAGACGGTGGTAGGTTGCCGGTGTACTTTGATTGTTGGGTTTCAATTAAACATACTCTCTCAGGAATGGTCAGCCTGAGTCTGTACAAGACTACACCTCATTTATACGTCATACATGTTGTTGTTGTTGTTTAGGTCATCAGCTGAAAGGCTGGTTTGAACCTGTAGAGGTTTTACTAAGTAAAAACGAGGAGTAAGGTGGTTTACCTATGCCTTCCTCACTGAGTTAAAAGAGTATGCTTATCAGCATGCCAGGCCCTCCGAAAAGCACTCACTTTCCACCCTGCAAATGCCAACTTCACTTCATTCACCACAGGGTCTGGCTGCATAGTGAAATTCATTACTCTCAGAGGAGATAACTCTGACTAGTGTCTTTTACACCTCTACCTCTTCTGTTCTTAAATGATTCAGTCATTTAATTGGCTGATCATGTGATAAAAAACACAACTATTTATTTTAGCCCTGCAACGAACAGATTGAGTGTAAATAATTTGACACTCCAGCTGTCTGTTATGGGCAAACGTCATACATATCATCCTCATCTCATTGGGTCATAAGTTTGCTTATTGTTCTAAATTGAACAAATTGCAACGTCATACACACATTAGGAATAAGAAAGCAAATAATTTATTTACATTTTCAGAACAGTTACAAAGTTACAAAATCAGCTGATTCGCGGCAACTGCTTTACTACTAGTCCAACCCGGTCGGTTTCTTTGTAACGTAATAGACAAAAAAATCTGGTGTGAAAGACTCGCACAACTTTCTCTCAGCAATGCAAATAATGACCAATATAACCAAAAATTAGTAATAAAACATTAGAAATAAACAAAAAACTAACCTCAAAAAACATAAGTGAAATACACAAAATTTAAATCGACCTCAGTTTGGCTTAAAAATACGGAAAATCGCACATTCACGCTAAACTAGGCACTGTACAAAAAAGCTTTTGAAAAAGGATTTGAACCAGAAACTTTCGTCTCCGAAAATCAGCTGTTAAACAGCTGATTTTGGCGACGACTTTACCTCTAGACCAACCCGGTGGTATTATTATTAACCTGCCAGTAGTAATAAAGTATTAGAAATGAACTAAAAACAAACCTCAAAAAACATAACCTTATTTTAATCATGAATAAAAGACACAAAATGAAAATCGACCTCAGTTTGGCTTAAATATACGGAAAATCACGCTTTCACGCTAAACTACTCTGTAGAGAAAAATACTTTAAATAAAAGTTGTAGATCGTTTAATTTCCTATAAATTTGATTACATACACTTTTGTCGTAAAATGCATGCTAAGGCCGAAATCTTTAAAAAAATCGATTTTTCACACGTTTTCGTGAGAAAAAAAACAGAAAATCGCTAATTACTGGTAAACTAAGCGTTATAAAAAAAAATTGTTTGAAATAAAAGTTGTGGAATTTTAAATTCTGTACAACTTTTATTATATAAATTTTTGCGCAAAATTGCATACTAAAGCCGTAATCTTAAAGAAAACTATATTTTTACGTGAAAACAGCCTCACCAAGAATTTCAGCAAACATGATGCCTACCCTATCTTGTAGAGAATAAAAAATTGAGTAAACCAGGCGATTTTTAAAAAAAATCGTTGGACCAGTTTTTGAGAAAATCGCACAAAAATTAAAAAAAAACACGAATTAACTACTACTTCCGGTTAACCGATTTTGATGAAAATGTTCGTGTCGGGTCCGGTAGTGGTATGTAACTTAAGTTTAAAGTTTCAAGTTCGTGCGATGTTCCGTTCTTAAGATATTATGTTCACACACTGACACGCGCGCGCGCGCGCGCACACACACACACACACAGATTAATCGCTAAAAAAATATTTTTTGGGTTTAGGGGTCTGAAAATGTGTAGATCCGGTGAAGAGCGGATTTCTTAAAATCGACATGAAAACAATACTTTCCTTTCTATATTTATATTCATGTAGGTAAGAGAAAGTAATAATTAAATAAATATTAGAAATATTCACGTTCACCTATCGTAACTAAAGCCGATTTTAATTAAAATCTTCATGAAACAAATGATTTTACACAAATTGTTCAGCTAGTTAAGTAATTTTAATAACTCCATAGTTACTGAATGTTTAAGTAGATAACCCCAATAATACAAGCAAATTTACTCACGCTAAGCATAGAAGAATTATATTTGATTGTTAATAATAATAATAGTAAAACGATACGAAAGAGGGATTTTGAAATCCATTTCGCTGTAACATGAGCTACGTTTCTGATTTTCTAAGGCATATTGCTAACCTACTTCTCAGCAAAAAAGTTTCCATTCTGTAAGAGATATCATAAGACTAAAATAGGGCGAGTTTTAAAGGTTAAAGGTCAAATAAATATTAGGAGATAAAATAACTGTATTTTATTATTATATCTGAATTTTTAAAATCGGTATTATCATAGTTATTTATAAAACTATCGAATAAATTTTAATTTAACCAGTGGAAAAATTAAACGATATTTTGTTGTGGCTTCAAAAGTGGCGGATAAAGGTGAATACAAGAAAGTCTAGTCATGTCACATTCTAGGCATGAACCAGAAAGTTTTTCCTCCAGTTCGATTGGATGAAATATTGCCTCAAGATAATGATGTGAAATATTTAGGTTTACACCTAGATAAGAGAGATTAACGTGGAACAAACACATTACGATGAAACGTAAAGAATTAGACTTAAAATTTAATAAAATGTATTGGTTGCTAAGCAGAAAGTCATCTCTGTCATTGAAAAACAAAATAGCAGTGTATAAAGATATGCTCATCCCTGTCTGGAAGTACGGCCTTCAACTATGGAGGACTGCTAGTAACAATAATACGAGGCGTGTTCAGAAAGTAAGGACCGTTTTTAAAAAAAACAAGTAAAACAATTTTTTTCCACACAATTTTATTTCTACATGAAAGCCCAAACCTTAAACTATTTTCGACATAGTTTCCACCGATGTTCAAACACTTGTCGTAGCGGGTGATCAATTTGTCTATACCCTCTTCGTAGAAGAGTCCCGCCACTGACGTGGACAAAACCAAGAGACTCGGAAGTGCTTTGACTTTTCTCACACGGTACAGTGATGATGGTGAGGATTTTTTAAACAAAATTGTGACAGGTGATGAAACTTGGGTCCGTCATGTCACACCGGAATCTTAACAGCAGTCAGTGAAGTGGCGACACACGCAATCCCTGAAGAAACAAAAATTCAAGACGACAATGTAAGCACAAAAAATCATGTGCACTGTCTTTTGGGATCGGAAAGGTGTTTTGCTGATTAATTTTCTCCCAAGAGGTGAAACCATTAATGCGGCAAGGTATTGCGAAACCTTAAGAAAACTAAGGCGGGCAATTCAAAACAAACGGAGAGGAATGCTTAGTAACGGAATTGTGTTGCTCCATGACAATGCTCGGCCCCATCCGCTGGTGACATTTAAACATTGGTTCGGCAATTTCGTTGGGACCAGTTCGATCAACCGCCCTACAGCTTGGACTTGGCACCGTCTGACTACCACTTGTTCCTGCACATGAAGCGCGAGCTAGGCGGCCAACGCTTTGAAACCGACGATGAAGTGAAAACTGCCGTGGAGTCGTGGCTACATTCGTTGGCGGGAACCTTCTAGTAAGAGGGTATAGACAAATTGATCACCCGCTACGACAAGTGTTTGAACATCGGTGGAAACTATGTCGAAAAATAGTTTAAGGTTTGGGCTTTCATGTAGAAATAAAATTGTGTTGAAAAATAATTGTTTTACTTGTTTTTTTTAAATGGTACTTACTTTCTGAACACGCCTCGTATAAATATCGTGACAATATCGAAGAAGGGCGAAATTTTGCAAAAAATTTAGTAAAATGGTAAAATGTTCATAAAATGATAAAGAGTAGATAATAGAGTGAAAAAGTAACAATAGGACGATAGTTTACCTATTTATAAAAGGTCATTGTAGTACAACTATTTATGAAAAGGTCGGCCTGTAACAACTTTTATTCTATTTACAATAAGATCTATTGTTGACTTGTTTACAATAGATTTTTCTAGCACTCATTTATAAAGGGTTATTTTTTGTACTTTATTATTTGCAAGGAGTTTCTCTGTTTTGCTACAATTATTAAATAACAAATAAAAGCTAAAAAAAACAAAAAAACAAAAAAATTTTTTTAGGTCATGTGGTTCAAATTTTAGTACAGTCCATTTTAAAAACTTTTTTTTATTTTTAGCTTTTATTTGTTATCGGGAACTGTCCATTATTGACAACTACCCAATTTGATCGCTATATTATTTGACGTGAATTAGGCATGACTTTGAACAGTGACCCCCAGTAGAGTTTGTTCACGAATGGCTGTCAGCTGGTCGCCATGCCATTTTTAAAATCACCTGGTCACCATTCAAAATAACTTTCAGCGCTTATTAAATATAAAAATTTACTATTAAATATTATATAATTTATAAATATTAATCGCGGAATCCTCAGACAAGCCTTTGCCTTTTTTTGATTAACTAATAAAATATTATATTATATTCTTAAATATTAATATTCTCTCACTTCACATTATAGAAACAAGAAAATAAATAAAACAAAAATTATTTTTGACACCTTTTATTATTCAGGGAAATATTTATGTAAAATTTTATATAAATATTTGTATTTACGTCACGTACCACATTCAATATTTATAATAATAATAATAATGTATATTTATATTTGGAAAGATTTGACATGTTTCTTCATGTCCCAGGTGTTATCTTCTAAGAAAGAAAAGAAGTATACGAAAAACAATATCATATATCAGAAAAGAAAATATTACGAAACTTGTAATATTTTGTCAAAGTTTTTATGTCAAAACTAATACCGTAAATCTTACCCGAAAATAAGGGTGTTTTATTTCAACGAGTAACAATAGGGATGTAATATAAAATACCTGTAAAAGTTCACAAATATAAAATTAATACATTATTATGGGTTAAAAATTAACACTAGCTATGTGTCATTTAACCCACCTGGTTGGTCTAGAGCTGTGTTTCCCAACCGGTGGTCCGTGAGAGTCCCACGACTACTTATAAAAATCTGGTGTGAAACACTCACACAACTTTCTCTTGCCAATGCAAATAATTAACAATAAACCTAACATTAATAATAAAATATTAGAAATAAACAAAACAACTAACCTCAATAAACATAACCTTATTTTAATCATGAGTGAATGATGCAAAATGAAAATCAACCTCAGTTTGGCTTAGAAATACGGAAAATCACTCTTTCTCTCTAAACTAGGTTCTGTAGAGAAAAATGCTTCAAATAAAAGTTGTAGATCTTTTAATTTTCTATAAATTAAATTATATACACTTTTGTCGTAAAATGCATACTAAGGCCGAAATCTTAAAAAATCAATTTTTCACACATTTTCGTGAGAAAAAAACAGAAAATCGCAAATTACCGCTAAACTAAGCGTTATACAAAAAATTGTTTGAAATAAAAGTTGTAGAATTTGCAATTCTCTACAACTTTTATTATATAAAGTTTTGCGCTGAAATGCATATTAAAGCTGTAATCTTAAAAAAACAACGTTTTTACGTGAAAACAGCCTCACCCAGAATTTCAGCAAACATGACGCCTACCCTATCTTGTAGAGAATAAAAAATTGAGTAAACCAGGCGATTTTAAAAAAAATCGTAGGACCAGTTTTTGAGAAAATCGCAAAAAAGTGAAAAATTACACGAATAAACTACCACTTCCGGTTGACCGATTTTGATGAAAATGTTCGTGTCGAGTCCGGTAGTGGTATGTAACTTAAGTTTCAAGTTTCAAGTTCGTACGATGTTCCGTTCTTGAGATATTCTGTTCACACACAGACACACACACAGACCAATCGCTAAAAACATGTTTTTTGGGTTCAGGGGGTCTGAAAACGTATAGATCCGGTGAAAACTCGATTTCGAAAAATAGACATGAAAACAATACTTTCCTTCCTATTTATTCATATAGGCAAGAGAAAGTTAAAAACGAAAAAAAGTGTAATTTAACCCACCGGGTTGGTCTAGAGGTAAAGTTGTCGCCAAAATCAGCTGTTTAACAGCTGGTTTTCGGAGATGAAGGTTCCTGATTCAAATCTTAGTAGGGCCTTCGGGCCAGCCCAGTCAGTCAGCTGGTAGAAAGTCGCTATTATTTATTAAGTAACCGGTTGAACTAGCGACTTTGTATGGTGACCAGTTGACAGCCATCCATAAACAAACTCTGCTAAGGGTCCCTGTTCAAATTCATGTCTAGTCTACGTCAAAAAAATACAGCAAAAAGCAGCGATCACATTTGGTAGTTGTCAACAATGTACAGTTCCCGATAACAAATAAAAAAAAATCCTAGTAGAGGTAGTTACTTTTATGCGGATTTGAATGCTAGAACAGTGGTTACCGGTGTTCTTTGATGGTTGGGGTTCAATTAACCATACTCACTCAGGAATGGTCGACCTGAGTCTGTACAAGACTACACCTCATTTACACATCATATACATCATACTCATCTCATTGGGTCATGGGGTTGCTTATTGTTCTGAATTGAACAGATCACAACGTACACACATTAGGAATTACAAAAAAAAAGTGTAATTTCATTTGACACCAATTCAAAAAGTCAATATTTTAAGGGGAGACTGTACTTTGTATCCCACCAATGTTAAATTTGCTATTGTTAGGTACGTTTTTCATAGGATTGGTAAAAAATAAGGAAAATAAACTTTACACACTATAGGTGTCGGCTTTCTTCTTGAGCTACTGACATTTTTTCAATTTAATCTTTGGACCATGCCATTTCTTTTTAAATTACGAATAACATAAAATTTTTACAAATTGTTTTCCACGTGTTTTGCGTATTACTAATTTTTGAAACACCTGAGGAAGTCATAAAAATGTCGGTATATGTGGATATACAAGATAATTAACTGGTAAAAATTTCAGCCTGTTAGGTTTATAGATTTCTGAGAAAAATATACCTTAGTGTTAAAAATCTAAATTTACGGGAAAAGGTAAGAAACAAGAAAGCAGAAATCAAAAAACAAAATGTACAAAAACAAGTAAATTTCCCAACAGTTGTTTAGAAAGCTGAACCAACAGCTGAGAGTATTAAAAACCGTGATGCAGATATTTTAAAAACTAAAATTCTCGTTGCATTAAAACGAGCAGTATAAAATTATGAAAAAATATTTGTTCTTCGTAACATGATAACAAATCCCAGGGTACAAATAACCCAGGACACTGGATAACAGAGCTAGAACAGAGACAGAAGTGAAGTTCTACAAGGTAATGGCAGCCTCAGTCCTTCCTTATGGAAATGAGTTATGGGTCACCACAAAACACCAAGAAAGTAGGATCCAAGCAGCTGAGATGAGGTTTTTAAGAAGGGTGGAGGGCTGCTTGAGGCTGGATCTAATACATCTTATAACGAGAAAATTAGATCCGAGTTGGGTGTATTTAGCTTGAATGAAAAAGTGAAGGAGTACCGAAATCAATGGAGGCAACATTTGGAACGGATGCCAGAGGAGAGAATTCCTTTGAAAATGACGGAATATGTTCCAGTTGGAAAAAGGGAGGTGGGAAGACCTCGAAAAAGATGGCAGTAGTTGGGACGTACCGGCTTGAGTGTCTCGTGTTTGTGTAGACGTACAGGATGGTTTGTGAGTTCAGAACAGGCTTATGCCTAATTCTTGATAGTAAGAAGAAGAAGAGAAGATTATTTACATTTCTTTTAATTCCAAATTTGTGTACGTTGCAATCTGTTCAATTTAGAACAAAAATAATTTAGACCCAATGAGATGAGGATGATGTGTATGACGTGTAAATGAGGTGTAGTCTTGTACAGACACAGGCCGACCATTCCTAAGAGACTATGGTTAATTAAACCCCAACCATCAAAGTACACCGGTAACCACTGTCTAGTATTCAGATCCGTATAAAAGTAACTACCTTTACTAGGATTTGAACCAGGAACCTTCATTTCCGAAAATCAGCTGTTAAACAGCTGATTTTGGTGACGAATTTACCTCTAGACCAACCTGGTGGGTTATTATTTACATTTGAAAGAAAAAGTCGTGACTCACTTTCAATCCAAAATGTTTTTTAAACACATAATAAAATAGAAATAATAAATCTAATGTTTTTTTTAAACGCAACCAAGTAAAATCATTAAATAATTATTTTAAATTTAACGAAGAGATAAACGATAAAGTTCGACCGATTTTCCATGGTTTTATTTGAAAAATGAAACAGAAATGTTTCCATTTTTAAAACCCTTTTGTACAATTCCTTTTCAAACGTACGATAGGAGTATATTAGGAAAAGTAAAATGTATTTACTTCATCTCCTCTGTTCTCCTGAGTACTATCTCCTTACAGTAATATTAATAAAATATCTCTGATAAGATCAGATGTTATTTCTTTTAAAAGATCACGTATATTTCATCTCTATTTTTGCTTAAATAAAAACCTCCATTTTTGGAAAAAAGAGAATGTACTATTGTACGATTTTTACTATAGCATTCTGTTATTTTTTGGGATATTATTTTTTGTTTTCATTTCCATTTTTCCAATTTTTATCGTATTATATTAATAGGCTTATTATTTAGGTTACTTTTTTTACCTTCTTAAAACGTAATATAAAAATCTGGTGTGAAACACTCACACAACTTTCTCTTGCCAATGCAAATAATTAACAATAAACCTAACATTAATAATAAAATATTAGAAATAAACAAAACAACTAACCTCAATAAACATAACCTTATTTTAATCATGAGTGAAACACTCAAAATGAAAATCAACCTCAGTCTGGCTTAAAAATACGAAAAATCACTATTTCACGCTAAACTAGGCTCTGTAGAGAAAAATACGTTAAATAAAAACTGTAGATCTTTAAATTTCCTATAAATTTGGTTATATACACTTTTGTCGTAAAATGCATACTAAGGCCAAAATCTTAAAAAAATCGATTTTTCACACGTTTTCGTGAGAAAAAATCAGAAAATCGCTAATTACTGCTAAACTAAGCGTCATACAAAAAAATGTTTGAAACAGAAGTTGTAGGGTTTTAAATTCTCTACAACGTTTATTATATAAGTTTTTGCGCTAAAATTTATATTAAAGCCGTAATCTTAAAAAAACAACGTTTTTACGTGAAAACTGCCTCACCGAGAAATTCAGCAAACATGGCGCCTACCCTATCTTGTAGAGAATAAAAAATTGAGTAAAATAGGCGATTTTAAAAAAAATCGTAGGACCAGTTTTTGAGAAAATCGCAAAAAACTGAAAAATTATACGAATAAACTACTACTTCCGGTTGACCGATTTTGATGAAAATGTTCGTGTCGCGTCCGGTAGTGGTATGTAACTTAAGTTTCAAGTTTCAAGTTCGTACGATGTTCCGTTCTTGAGATATTCTGTCTCACACACACACACACACACACACACACACACGCGCGCGCGCGCACGCACACACACACACACACAGACCAATAGCTAAAAACATGTTTGTGTGGGTTCAGGGGGTCTGAAAACGTATAGATCCGGTGAAAACTCGATTTCGAAAAATCGACATGAAAACAATACTTTCCTTCCTATATATTCATATTGGCAAGAGAAAGTAAAATTTGTTAATATCTCTAAACTAAACAAAAATATGATTAAGATAACAAATATTCTTTTAGTTTTATCCAAAAACCAATTTTAAAACATATTTTTCGATATTTTCTCCACTTAAACTCTCTAAATGCCCATAACAGGCAGGCGTAGTGTTAAATTATTTGCACTCGATCTGCTAGTTCCAGAGCTACGAAAAATAGTTCTCTCTCTTATCACATGGTCAGCCAATAACTGAATCATTTAATAACAGAAGAGGTGTAAAATACACTATAGTCCATCTACTTAAGGCGGACACAATACCTCCTATCTAACCCATGTTAAATTTACCTCGTTTTAGGTAGCTACACGTTTCTAAGAAACCGTTAAGCGTTAGGGCTTTAATTTTTTTGTGCCTTTTCTAACGGGTGATTCAAAAAGAGCGCCGGTTTTTAAACGGCTGGTAAATTTTTGTTTATCGGTTGGCAACATTGTTTGACCTCATTTCTATTTCGGAGAACATTCCGATTGACGATTCAGTTGTAGTTTCTCTTGTTCGCAGTGTAGTACTCTCGCAGTCTGTGTCTAACCATGGACAAGTTTACTATTGCACAACGAGTGTTAATCGTCAAAACATTTTACCAGAGTGGAGAGAGTTATGCGGCTACTGTCAGGCGACTTCGCGGTACTCTAGGACGTAATGAAGCACCGAATGAATCAACAGTTCGCAGGCTCATGAAAAAGTTTTTTGAGACGGGTTCAACAGTCGACCTTAAAAGTTCTGGACGTCGTCGTTCTGGCCGAACTGAGCAGAACGTTGCGTTGGTTCATGACAGTGTGGCTGTTAGCCCAGCAAAATCAATACGTCGCCGTTCTCAACAATTGGGTTTACGATGTTCTTCTGTACGGAGAATTCTTCGGTATGATCTCCAATATCACCCGTATAAAATTCAGATTCTGCACGAGAAACAATGTTGTTGCTCCGTGAACGGTTGCAGGATCGCATCATTTCTCGTAATTCCGACCATCAATGGCTACCAAGGTCGTGTGACTTGACGCCTTGTGACTTTCATCTTTGGGGTCATCTGAAGTCATTGGTGTATGCCAATAAACCCCGAAACATCAATGACTTGAAGGAGGAAATTCGACGGGTTATCGGGCAAATGGAAGTCGAAACTTGTCGTGCAGTAATATCCAATTTCATGGACAGAGTTGATGCGTGCCAGCGCAGTAGAGGAGGACACATGCATGACATCATTTTTCATACATGAAATCGGAAGGTAAGATGAACTTGTTGATGTATTTATTTTCAGTTTTTCAATAAAATAAATCTCTTAATTTGATATATCAAAACCGGCGCTCTTTTTGAATCACCCTTTATAAGATCTTTTTAAGTGCTGGTACTAGAATTATTAATATAGAACTAGCGATACCATTTCGAGAACTTTTTTTTGAAAAATTCAAAGACAATTTAATAATTTTTTTGTCCAATTTTTTATTTTATTTCAAACTTAGTAATAATACTGCAATGATTCTAGTACATATGTCACAATTTTACTGGGAAACATGCTCAAAAAATTTCAACTTTTAGAATCAAATAGTTTTTGAGAAAACTGTACCTTTATGGAAAAAAGTGAATTTACGGTAATTGAGCAGTAAAGTTTTAAATACCCTAAAATCGGCCTACACTATAATATTGATTCTCATCAGACTGTTCTTTTTCCTCAAATAATTTCATCGTTTTTTGTCTTCTCTTGCTTCTTTTGACAGTGTTTCCATTGCCTTCTCAGCTTTCTGTGTTCTTTGAATATCGCAACTCTTAATTGTTTCCACAGATTAACTCAATTAAAAAATTCAATTCTGGTCAAAACATTACTTAACAAAAATCTGCATAGCTTCAACAATTTAAATTTTACTAAATTTGAATATGGAGAAAGAACGAAGTAGTTAAACTACTTTCAATAACTTTTAATCAACAAGAAAGTTCAAACAATTATGAAATTATAACAATTTTATTTTAGTTTATATTTACTTATTGGATATCTCAATTTGAAAATAACGTAAAACAATAATAGAAATGATTAAGTTGTTGATGCAATGAAGAACTTATCTAAGTCCTTTCCCTAAAGTCCTCATCCTCTAATAGGATCAATATAAAGTTTTAATCCAGAATTAAGTAAGGAGAAAGTAATTTAAGCAAAAGTTTCTTTCTATCAGGGGAATTTTGGTGATCAAAAACTTTTATAAGGTAAATGTTTCCTAGAACGGGTTTTTTTTGTAATAAGAACCTACTTCTTAATCGTTTAAGAATTGCCTTCAGTTTTCACATTTTCTAAGAAGGGGTAGTTATTAATCTTTTGGTTTCGATAAAAAACTAAGTAGTGTACTTAAGTAAAAGCACATTCATTTTAATCGATTCAATGTTTATTTTTTCCTGAAAGGGAAATTATAAAAAATATTAAAAACTAATCTGCATATTGTAAAATAATAAAATTGAAATATTCACACGAATTTATCTTGCCAATGTAACTAAAAAAAATTTACGCTGACATTTTTTTTGTAATCCCTAATTTGTGTACGTTGCAATCTGTTCAATTCAGAACAATAAGCAACCCCATGATCCAATGAGATGAGGATGATGTGTATGGCGTGTAAATGAGGTGTATTCTTGTACAAACTCAGGTCGACCATTCCTGAGAGAGTATGGTTAAATAAACCCCAACCATCAAAGTACACCGGTAACCACTGTCTAGTATTCAAATCCGTATAAAAGTAACTACCTTTACTAGGATTTGAACCAGGAACCTTCGTCTCCGAAAATCAGCTGTTAAACAGCTGATTTTGGCGACGACTTTACCTCTAGACCAACCCGGTGGTATTATTACTAACCTGACATTAGTAATAAAATATTAGAAATTAACTAAAAACTAACCTCAAACAAACATAACCTTATTTTAATCATGATTGAAAAACGCAAAATAAAAATCAACCTCAGGTTGGCTTAAAAATACGGAAAATCACTCTTTCACGCTAAACTAGGCTCTGTAGAGAAAAATGCTCTAAACAAAAGCGTAGATCTTTTAATTTCCTATAAATTGATTATATAGACAAATTTGTCGTAAAATGCCTACTGTGCCAAAATTCTAAAAAAAAAATCGATTTTTTTTACACGTTTTCGTTAGAAAAAAAACCAGAAAATCGCTAATTATCTCTAAACTAAGCGTTATACAAAAAAAATGTTTGAAAAAAGTAGTATAATTTTAAATTTTCTACAACTTTGATTGTACACATTTTTGGGCTAAAATGAATATTTAAGCCGCAATCTTAATAAAACATTTTTTTACATGAAAACAGCCTCTCCAAGAATTTCAGCAGACATGACAACTACCTTATCTTGTAAAGCATAAATAATTTAGTAAACGTGACGATATTTAAAAAAATTTTATGACTTTTTGAAAATAATCGCAAAAAGTGAAAATTACACGAATAAACTACTACTACCGGTTGACCGATTTTAATGAAAATGTTTGTGTCGTCCAATAGTGGTGTCCAACTCAAGTTTTAAATTTGAAGTTCGTACGAAATTCCGTTCTTGAGATATTCTGTTCACACACACACACACACACACACACTTTTTGTACACCCTTTATTCAAATTAAATGGCACTTTAAATAAAACTTTGAAATATTGTTTGGACAATGAATTTGTTAATAACGTCTGTAATAAATTAATAACATGTTAATTTAATACTGAAAAATTACCTGTTTAAAATCTCATAATTCAATAATAAGGTTGTTTCATGAACGCTTAACAAAAGACAACTGACAATAAATTAACAGAAGCATTTTTTTCAGAAGAGTTACAAGGTTATAATGCACGTTAGAAAGTTTTAACGAGTGTAGGGTAGCAAGCTGAATAAAAATTAAAACTTTCAGAGATGTCACAACCAGGCACCATTATAATATTATTAAACGTATTTAATAAATCTGCTGTAAAACACACACACGACTTTCTTTTGCCAATGCAAATAATTAACATTACAACATAACATTTATTTATTTATTTTTTTATTCCTAATTTGTGTACGTTGCAATCTGTTCAATTTAGAACAATTAGCAACCCCATGACCCAATGAGATGAGGATGATGTGTATGACGTGTAAATGAGGTGTAGTCTTGTACAGACTCAGGTCGACCACTCCTGAGAGAGTATAGTTAATTAAACCCCAACCATCAAAGTACACCGATAACCACTGTTTAGTATTCAAATCCGTATAAAAGTAACTACCTTTACTAGGATTTGAACCAGGAACCTTCGTCTCCGAAAATCAGCTGTCAAGCAGCTGATTTTGGCGACGACTTTACCTCTAGACCAACCGGTGGGTCTAACATAACATTAGCAATAAAATATTAGAAATAAACAAAAACTAACCTCAATAAACATAACCTAATTTTATTCATGAGTGAAAGACGCTAAATGAAAATAAAATTCAGTTTGGCTTAAAAATACGGATAATCGCTCTTTCACGTTAAACTAGGTACTGGACAAAAATGCTTTAAATAAAAGTTATAGATCTTTTAATTTCCTATAAATTTTACTATACACACTTTTGTTGTAAAATTCATACTAAGCGCCGAAATCTTAAAAAAAATCGATTTTTCACACGTTTTTGTGAGAAAAAAAACAGAAAATTGCTAATTACCACTAAACTAAGCGTTATACTAAAAAAATGTTTGCAATAAAAGTTGTAGAACTTTAAATTCTCTACAACTTTAATTATATACATTTTTGCAGTAAAATGCATAATAAAGCCGCAATTTAAAAAAAAAAATTACGTGAAAAACGGCTCACCTAGAATTTCAGCAAACATGGCGCCAGCCCTAAATTGTAGAGCATAAGAAATTAAGTAAATGAGGCGATTTAAAAAAAATCGTAGGACTTTTTGAAAAAAATTGCAAAAACGTGAAAATTACTCGAATAAACTTAAAAAATAAAGTTTCAAGTTCGTACGATGTTTCGTTCTTGAGATATTCTGTGCACACACACACACACACACACACATACACACACACACACACACACACACACACACACATACACACGCGCACCGCGCGCGCGCACACACACATACACACAGACCAATTGCTAAAAACATGTTTTTTGGGTTCAGGGGTCTGAAAACGTGTAGATCCGGTGAAAACTCGATTTCGAAAATACGACATGAAAACAATACTTTCCTTCCTATATATTCATATAGGCAAGAGAAAGTAATACAATATTGGAGATAAACAAAAAAAAATAACCTAAAAAAACATTACCTAATTTTAATCATGAGTGAATGATGCAAAATCAAAATAAACTTCAGTTTGGCTTTGTAATACGGAAAATCACTCTTTGTCGTTAAACTAGGTTTTGTAGAGAAAAGTGCTTATATTGTTGTAGATTTTTAATTTCCTATAAATTTGATTACGTATTTTTATTGTTGTAAAATGTATACTAAGTTTGAAATCTCAAAAGATTCATTTTTTACAGATTTTCATGAAACAAAAAACAGAAAATCACTAATTACCGGTAAACTAAGCCAGGATTGATGATTTTACTGATTATTTATTTTTATTGTCAAACATTAAATTTAATTAAAAATTCGACAACTTTTATTACAAACATTTCTTTGTGTAACGCTTAGTTTAGCGGTAATTAGTAATTTGTAACTTAATTAGTAGATTATTAGAAATAATCTAATTAGTAATTTATTAATATAAATACTTAACTAGTAATTAGTAATTTGTAATTGTAATTATTAATTCGTTTGTGTAACGCTTAGTTTAGCGGTAATTAGTAATTTTCTTTTTTTCATGAAAATCTGTAAAAATAATATTATTTTTTAAGATTTCGCCCTTAGTATGCATTTTACGACAAAAGTGTATAACAGTAGTTATAAGATATTAAAAGATCTACAATTTGTCTTGTAAGCATTTTCCTCTACAGATCCTAATTTAGCGTTTAAGTATAATTTATTTATTTATTTTTTTTAATTTTTTTTATATTAAGCCAAACTGTGTGTGGTTGGTTTACATTTTACATCATTCACTCATGATTAAAATAAGGTTGTTTTTTGAGGTTAGTTTTATCGTTAATAATTTTTAACGTTTTATTACTAATGTTAAGTTATATTGTTTATTATTTTAATTGGCAAGAGAAAGTCGTGTGAGTGTGTGACGGACAAAAACACAAAAAGGCACAAATCAAAAACAAAATATAGACTACACAAACAATTAAATTTCCTATCAGCATTTGGTTAAAAAGCTGAACCAACAGCTGAAAGTATTAAAAACAGTAATGCAGATTTAAAAAAAAATTAAAATTCCCTTCGCTCTAAACCGATCGACATAAAATTATGAAAAATATTCGTTCTTGGTTACACGATAATTTTTCTGGGTAAACCTCCTAAAAAAGTTAATTTTTTTCTTATAATTATTCTTTTCACGTAATTTAATGTTTTTGTGGTTGATCTCGGTCTGAACTATTGAAAAACATAAAGAACCGAAATTCGAAATTTTCAGTTAAAACAATCATACAGTCCGCCTTAACATAATGCAAAAAACCAACTCCGCCCTGACGGTCCAACGACAATGGTTGCAAGATAATTATTTTATGATTTAGATTTTTTTAGTTTACAAGTTTGTATCTTATTTTAAGTTTGTTTTTAATGTAAGATTTACTGTATTTTGTTCAATAAAGACAAAAAATTATTATTATTATTATTATTATTATTATTATTATTATTATTAATCTAAATTGTACTGTTTGTAAATTGTTTTGGCGGGTTCTATTCTTTGTTAGCAGCCATTGAATAAATAATTATTTTAATATTATTATATGTTTTTAATATGATAAAAACTAACCTGGTTCAATCAATTAATATTTCCATAGTAAAGAAATAGTTTCAGTTCATTATACACACACGAACACGTTATTAAATAAAACATAAACGGTATTTATTAAAAAAAGTTCTTCAGCACAAACAAAACCGATCTTACACACTCAAAAAATTAAACGAAATGAACAAAGAATACAATATTAGAGACGGTCCAGTCAATTGGAGGACGCTGATTGGTTAATAAACGCGCGCATCATCATTTGACCACCTGCACTGTCCGATTGTCTCAAAAATATATAAAAAAGGGTGGGGGGCTTTTACATAGACAAGAAAAAACATGTTTGTTTTACTCAACAATACGCATTGGGAAAAACATTTTAATTTTTATAACATAAGCTTTAAATTTTACAATATTATTTCATTCTTTTATTAATCAATTTTTATATATTTCTCTTCGCATATTTTTAATGTAGGCCTAGTATTAACTAAGATAAAGTATCTTTAAAGTATCGTGAAAAATAAAAAAAAATAATAAATTTTGATATTTGACATATTTAATGTAGTACAGTAAAACCTCTCCTAACGGACAACTGAATTCACAGACCCCTCTATTTAGCGGACAATTTTTACAATCTGTTCAGTAAAACCTCTCCTAACGGAAAACTCAATTCACAGACCCCTCTATTTAGCGGACACTATTTACAGTCCCGTTTATATGAGATAAGGAATTATACTAAAAGTCTCCGAAATCCGGACACTCTTTATTCTGGACACTAACGTAAATTTTTACTGTCTCTTGCATGTATAAATATATATGAATGAAAGTATTGTTTTAATGTCGGTTTTTCGAAATCGAGTTTTCACTGGATATACTTACACGTTAACAGACCCCCCTGAACCCAAAAAGCATGTTTTTAGCGATTGGTCTGTAAACGTGTGTGTGTGTGTGTGTGTGTGTGTGAACAAAATATCTCAAGAACGGAACATCGTACGAACTTGGAAATTGAAACTTAAGTTGTGCTACTAGAAAGACACGCCACAAACATTTTTTATCAAAATCGGTCAACCGGAAGTAGTAGTTTATCGTGTAATTACACTTTTTTTGCGATTTTCCTAATAACGGCTTCTACGATTTTTTTTAAAAATTGCCTTGTTTACAACATTTTTAATGTTCTACAAGATAGGGCAGTCGCCATGTCTGCTGAAATTCTTGGAGAGGCTGTGCTCTCGTAGAAAATTTTTTTTTTTACAGATTGCGGCCTTAATATGCATTTTAGCGCAAAAGTGTAAATAATAAAAGTTGTAGCCAAATTAAAAATCAAAATAAATTTCCATAATATTTTTTCTGGCATATCTATTTAATGTAGTACAGTAAAAGCTCTCCTAACGGACACCTTAGTTCACAAACGCCTCTATTTAGGGGACACTTTTTACAGTCCCGTTCTTATGAGATAAGGAATTTTTTCTAAAAGTCTCCCAAATCCGGACACTCTATATTCTGGACACTATATCATAATTTTTTACTTTTTCTTGCCTGTATGAATATACCTATGGAAAGAAGAGTATTCTTTTCATATCAACTTTTCAAAATCGAGTTTTCACCGAATATAAACGTTTTCAGACCCCCAAAATACATGTTTTTAGCTGTTGGTCTGTGTGGGTGTTTGACCAGAACATCTCAAGAACAAAACCTCGTACGAAGTTGAAACTTGAAACTTAAGTTAAGTACTACTAGAGGACCCGCCACGAACATTTTTATCAAAATCGGTCAACCGGAAGTAGTAGTTTATTCATGTAATTTTACTTTTTTGCGGTTTTCTTGATAACGGCTCCTACGGTTTTTTTAAATTGCATTGCGTACTACATTTTTAATGCTCTACAAGATAGGGTAGGAGCAATGTGCGCTGAAATTATTTGGCAGGCTGTGCTCTGCTCTCGTAGAAAAAGATCTTATTTTTTAAAAATTGCGGCCTAAATTTGCATTTCAGCGTAAAAGTGTACATATAAAAGTTGTAGACAAATTAAAAATCTTTACTAATGTTAGGTTATTATGTTCATTATTTGCATTGGCATGAGAAAGTCGTGTGTGTTTCACACCAGATTTCTTAAAAAATCATTACGAATTATAGATAAACTTAAAAGTTCTGCAGAATTGTAAGTTTTGATTGATTCAGCAAAGTTTTATATTACTACAAAATTTTTTTTTTATTTAATTAATTTATTTAAAGTCGCATCAACTGCTTGATCATTAGTGACGACAGTGGATTACGTAACATTAACTGTGGCGTTTGACACGTGAAAATGTCCGACTCTGGCCGGGAATTGAACCCGGAACCTCCGCGTGGCAGGCTAATGCGCTAACCACTACGCTACGGAGGCGGCCACTACAAAATTTATACTGCTACAAAATATGTTTGCCCATAACAGACAGTTGGAGTGTCAAATTATTTACACTCAATCTGTTCGTTGCAGGGCTAAAATAAATAATTCTGTTTCTTATCACATGGTCAGCCAATTAAATGACTGAATCATTTAAGAACAGAAGAGGTAGAGGTTGAAAAGACACTAATCAGAGTTATCTCGTCTGAAAGTAATGGATTTCATTATATAGTCAGACCCTGTGGTGAATGAAGTGAAAGAATCATAGGCAGAGTGGAAAATATGTGCTTTTCAGAGGGTCCGGCATGCTAATAAGCATACTTTTCCGCTCAGTGAGGAAGGCAACGTTCTATATTACTACAAAATTTGTTTTTTATTTAATTTATTTAAAGTCGCATCAGCTGCTTGGTCGTTAGCGACTACGGTAGTTTATGTAAAATTAACTGTGGCATTTGACACGTGAAAATGTCCGGAATCTGGCCGGGAATTGAACCCGGAACCTCCGCGTGGCGAGCTAATGCGCTAACTACTACGCTACGGAGGCAGCCACTACAAAATTTATATTGCTACAAAATATGTGTTGTGTTGTTAAGGTCATCAGCCAAAAGGCTGGTTTGAACCTGTAGAGGTTTTACTAAGTAAATTGAGGAGTGATGTGGTTTACAATTGCCTTCCTCACTGAGTGGAAAAGTACACTTATTAGCATGCCGAGCCCTCTGAAAAGCATATATTTTCCACTCTGCAAATGACACTTTCGCTTTATTCACCACAGGGTCTGGCTGTATAATGAAATCCATTACTTTCAGACGAGATAACTCTGATTAGTGTCTTTTACACCACTACCTCTTCTGTTCTTAAATGATTCAGTCATTTAATTGGCTGACCATGTGATAAAAAAACAGAAATATTTATTTTAGCCCTGCAACTAACAGATTGAGTGTAAATAATTTGACACTCCACTTGTCTGTTATGGGCATTCACAAAATATGTAGTAAAATTATTTGTTAGATCCGAATCCGAGGCGAGCCGGATTATAGAATGCCGGACTAAAGAGAGCTACAGTACTTGAAAATACGGCCACGAATAGTAAATTAGCATAGTACTGTGTCTTAAATTCCATTCAATTTTAGTCTTCATAAAGTTAGTGATATAGTTTAGGGAGATAGGTTAAATTCCATAATTATTCGCACGATAGCGCCACCTGCTTGTTTTCGTATTAGTTGAGGGTTGCATGTTGTCATACCAAAATCCTAAACGCAAACTGTCACTAAATTTAAGCGTACCTGTATCACTGTTTACCATATTTCAAATTACAATATTTACTCTACATTTTGGAATTATTATTACCGGTAACGTTTTGTACGAAGGCTACCAAATGTAATTTCAAACCTAAATAATTATATACTAATAAAATTTGCCCATAACAGGCAGGTGGAGTGTTAAAATAATTTTCCACTCGATCGGTTCGTTCCAGGGCAACAAAAATAGTTCTGTTTCTTATCACATAGTCAGCCACTTATATGACTGAAATATTTAAGAACAGAAGAGGTAGAGGTGTAAAAGACACTAGTCAGAGTTATATCCTCTGAGAGTAATGAATTTCACTATACAGCCAGACCGTGTGGTGAATGAAGTGAAGGTCTCATTTGCAGGGTGGAAAGTGGGTGCTTTTCGGAGGGCCTGGCGTGCTGATAAGCATACTCTTTCAACTCAGTGGGGAAGGCAATGGTAAACCACCTCATTCCTTGTTTTTATTTAGTAAAACCTCTAGAGGTTCAAACCAGCCTTATGGCTGTTTACCTTAACAACAAAAACAACTAATAAAATAACCGTTCACATGATATTTCAATTACGTAACATGTTGTTAAGGTTATCAATCGAAGGTGTGGTTTGAACCTCTAGAGGTTTTACTAATTAAAACGAGGAGTGAGGTGATTGTTTTACGAGGTGTGGCTATTAAATAACGAGACTGACGTTGTAAAAATTTTTATTTTATGTTATACTTAATCACTTATTATCACCTTCAATATACACTCCTTCTCTATCCCTACAACGCTCCATGCGAATTTTCCATTGTTGGAAACAGTGGAAGAAGTCATCTTCTGTCAGTTCTGGTTGAAAAAAAATTAGTTGACCATGTGATAAGAAACAGAACTTCTTCAGCTCTGGAACTAACAGATATAAAACAAAAATGTTACTGGTCTTTCACCTTCAATTTTACGAAATTAAACCTGAAATACCATCTTGTACTAAGTCGTTTTCAATGTTTTTTATGTATTAAAATGTTTTTAAGTGGAAAACCGTGCAAATTATGATCATTAGTAAAGTTTTTTTACGCCCATAACAGACAGGTGGAGTGTCAAATTATTTATACTCAATCTGTTCGTTGCAGGGCTAAAATAAATAGTTCTGTTTCTTATCACATGGTCAGCCAATTGAATTACTGAATTATTTAAGAACCGAAGAGGTAGAGGTTGAAAAGACACTAATCAGAGATATCTCCTCTGAAAGTAATGAATTTCATTATACAGCCAGACCCTGTGGTGAATGAAGTGAAGGTGTCATTTGCAGAGTGGAAAATATGTGCTTTTCAAAAGGCCTGGCATGCTGATAAGCGTACTTTTCCATTCAGTGAGGAAGGCAATTGTAAACCACCTCACTTCTCGTTTTACTTAGTAAAACCTCTGCAGGTTCAAAACCAGCTTTTTGGCTGATGATCTAAACAACAACAGTAAAGTTTTAATGTCTATTTTTCTGTCTGAAATGTTTTTGTGTTATGTTAATGTGTTAATTAATGCCAATTTTATCAAAGTACATTAGTTTAGAATTTAGACTTGATACGTAAAGCATTTGACCATAAAAACTATTCGGCTACATTCATATTATGATACACATTTTTCTTTTTTAAAATTTTTTTCCCCTAATTTGTGTACGTTTTAATCTGTTCAATTTAGAACAATAAGCAACCCCATGACCCAATGAGATGAGGATGATATGTATAACGTGTAAATGAGTTGTAGTCTTGTACAGATTCAGGCTGACCATTCCTGAGAGAATATGGTTAATTAAACCGCAACCATCAAAGTACACCGGACCACTGTCTAGTATTCAGATCCGTATAAAAGTAACTATCTTTATTAGGATTTGAACCAGGAACCTTCGTCTCCGAAAATAAGCTGATTTTGGCGATGACTTTACCTCTAGATCAACCCGGGTGATGACAATTTTTTCTAGGAACAAATATTTAATAATTTTTGAGTACTAAAATAGTTGAGAAGTACAGCGTCTGTATCAAGTATTTTTAAGATCGTATCTTATTAGAACATTAATACGAATTGCAAAATAAAAAATAAAAATCATTTATGGACAAGGAGATAAATATTAAAATTTAATATCAATGAAATTTGTAGATGAAAATAGAAAATAATATTTAAATTCATTGACAGGCGTGAACAAAACGTGACGATGAATTTAAAAACGAAAAATTGAAAATAAAGAGAAAATGGATAAAGATGATAGGAGGAATAAAAAGGACAGAAAATAAATAAGAATATAAATGAATAATTAAAATACAGTTCCGAGCAAAATTATACGAAGTAATATTAATCTCCTCATGAGAGAGGAAAGCAGAGAAGGTTTAGAGGAAGAGTTGTTTTGAATGGAGGAGTATGAACGAGAGGACGTGGATTGGGCAAAGGGTAGGAGGTCAAAATGAGGAAGAGAGAACAAACAGGCTGAAAGAGGTGAGGGTATAGCCTAGGCTAACTTGTAATAAAGTTAAAATACAGTATAAGATAGATACAGGTTGCTCAGAAAATTTTTAAAAACCGGGAAAATAAATTCAAGAAAATTTTGTAACCCAATAGATATGATTTTTGTACAATTTTCACAAGAAAAATTTATTAGTGGGAATTTTTAATTAAAATTGTCATCTTCTATTTTATTTCTCCGTTCGTCCGTCACACCCAGATCTCAGAAACTGTAACAGATAGAAACAAACGGTTTTCGGACTCGTAATCTAGACAAAATGTTTGTGGGTCTAGATTGTGTTTTTTTAATCCCTAATGTGTGTACGTTGCAATCTGTTCAATTCAGAACAATAAGCAACCCCATGACCCAATGAGATGAGGATGATGTGTATGACGTGTAAATTAGGTGTAGCCTTGTACAGACTCAGGCCGACTATTCCTGAGAGAGTATGGTTAATTGAACCCCAACCAACAAAGTACACCGGTAACCACTGTCTAGCATTCAAATCCGTATAAAAGTAACCTTTACAAGGATTTGAACCAGGAACCTTCGTCTCCAAAAATCAGCTGTTAAACAGCTGATTTTGGCGACTACTTTACCTCTAGACCAACCCGGTGGATCTAGATTGTGTTTAAAGTTCCGGTTTTGACCAGAAAGGGCATTAAACCTTGTCAAGATATCAAAGTCAGAAATTACGAGAGATAGCGATCAATGGTTTTTGGATTCATAATCTAGACAAAACGTGTGTGGGTATATATTGTGTTTAAAGTTTTGGTTTTGACCGGAAAGGGGACAAAACTGGAAAGGGCACAAAACCGAAAGTCAAGATATCAAAGTCAGAAATTACGAGAGATACCGACAAACGTTTTTCGGATTCATAATCTAGACAAAACGTGTGTGGGTGTAGATTGTGTTTGAAGTTCCGGTTTTGACCGGAAATGATCCAAAATCGAAAATCAGAATTTGGAAACAAAAATGATTTCATACAATTTTTTCTTAGAGTAAATACAGAAATCACTTAAAAATGATCGAATTTTTTCTAATAAGTTAATCATCACGTAAGAAACTTTCATACATACAAAATATTTTTGCATAAAATAGAAATTAAATTACATTATTTAAAATATAATATGATGTTACTAGTTGTTTCTCATAACAGGAAGGTGATGGAGTGTTAAATTATTTGTATTCAATCTGCTAGTTCCAGGGCTAAAAATAATAGCTCTGTTTCTTAACACATGGTCAACCAAATATATGATGTTGTTTAGGTGATCAGCCAAAAAGCTGATTTGAACCTGTAGAGGTTTTACTAAGTGAAATGAGGAGTCATGTGGTTTACCATTGCCTTCCTCACTGAGTGGAAAAGTATGCTTATCAGCATGCCGGGCCATCTGAAAAGGACATATTTTCCACTCTGCAAATGACACCTTCCATTCACCACAGAGTCTGGCTGTATAATGAAATTCATTACTTTCAGAGGAGATAACTCTGATAAGTGTATTTTACACCTCTACCTCTTCTGTTCTTAAATGATTCAGTCATTTAATTGGCTGACCATGTGACAATAAACAGAACTATTTATTTTAGCCCTGCAACGAACAGTTTGAGTGTAAATAATGACACTCTACCTGTCTGTTATGGGCAGAACCAAATATATTGCTGAAGCATTTAAGAACAGAAGAGGTAGAGGTATAAAAGACACACATAACGGTCACTGTTATCTGCTCTGACAGTAATGAATTGTATCATTATACAGCCAAACCCGGTGGTGAATGAAGTGTAGTTGTCATTTGTAGGGTGGGAAGTTGTAGGATTGTGGGTGGAAGTGATTTTTAAAGAGCCAGGCATTCTGATAAGCATTCTTTTCTACTTAGTGAGGAAGGCATGCGCCCATAACAGACAGGTTGAGTGTCAAATTATTTACATTCAATCTGTTCGTTGCAGGGCTAAAATAAATAGTTCTGTTTCTTATCACATGGTCAGCCAATTAAATAACTGAATCATTTAAGAACAGAAGAAGTAGAGATGTAAAAGATACTAATCAGAGTCATCTCCTCTGAGAGTAATGAATTTTACTTTACAGCCAGACCCTGTGGTGAATGAAGTGAAGGTGTCATTTGCAGAGTGGAAAATATGTGTTTTTCAGAGGACCCGGCATCCTGATAAGCGTACTTTTCTACTCGGTGAGGAAGGCAGTAGTAAATAACCTCACTTCTCGTTTTACTTAGTAAAACCTCTAGAGGTTCAAACCAACCTTTTGGCTGATAACCTAAACAACAACAACGTGCTGCCCAAAAAAAACAAAAACACCTGCCCTAGGACATTGCTTTTACCCATTGTTGGGTAAATAAAACTTCCTTAACCTCGTACGTTAGGAATTGTTGTAAATAGATAACGGAATTTTGAAAGGATGTCTATGGAAATAATTGTAAAATATGGAAATAGTTTAATTATTATATTATTTGTAAAGCGACCAATGGTGCACATATATTAAAATTTATTAGTTATGTAAAAAAAAACTGTTTTGGACGATAAATTCGATAACTAAAAATCAACGGGCCTCACGGACAGCCCAGTCAGTCAGCTGGTAGAAAGTCCGCTATTATTTGTTAAGTAACACCGGTTGGACAAGCGAATTTGTATGGTGACCAGCTGACAGCCATCCATGAACAAACTCTACTGGGGGTCCCTGTTCAAACTCATGCCTAATGCACTTCAAAAATACAGCGTTTGAATTGGGTAGTTGTCAAAAATGTACAGTTACCGATAACAAATAAAAGCTAAAAAAAAATCAACTAAGTATTTCTGTTTTAATTTAATTCATTTTCTAAACTCTACATTATTTTAAGGTGACCCTGTATACATGACCATAAAACTCTCAAATTTATTAATTCAAATAATTAAGAAAGATTCTTAACCCTTTATAGGGCAGTATTACTGAGAAAAATATAAAGGTAGGCCCTATATTGTGAAATGTTAAATTTTGCTGTACAAGGACTTTAATAATGTATTTCTAGTGCCAGAACAGTAAGATATTTCTTTTTACTTTCTCTTGCCTATATGAATATATAGGAAGGAAAGTATTGTTTTCATGTCGATTTTTCGAAATCGAGTTTTCACCGGATCTATACGTTTTCAGACCCCTGAACCCGAAAAACATGTTTTTAGCGATTGGTCTGTGTGTGTGTCTGTGTGTCCGTGTGTATATATGTGTGTGTGTGTGTGTGTGTGTGTGTGTGTGTATGTGTGTGTATGCGTGTATGTGTGTGTGTGTATGTGCGCGCGCGCGCGTGCGCGTGCGCGTGAGTGTGTGTGTGTGTGTGCGCGCGCGCGCGCGCGCGTGTGTGTGTGTGTGTGTGTGTGTGTGTGTGTGTGTGGGTGTGTGAACAGAATATCTCAAGAACGGAACATCGTACGAGCTTGAAACTTAGAACTTAAGTTACATACCACTTCCGAACCCGACACCAACATTTTCATCAAAATCGGTCAACCGGAAGTAGTAGTTTATTCGTATAATTTTTCACTTTTTTGCGATTTTCTCAAAAACTAGTCCTACGATTTTTTTAAAAATCAACTGGTTTACTACATTTTTTATGTTCTACAATATAGGGTAGGAGCCATGTTTGCTGAAATTCTGCTTGAGGCTGTTTTTACGTAAAAACATTTTCTTTTTAAGATTGCGGCTTTAATATGCATTTTAGCGCAAAACGTTATATAATAAAAATTGTAGAGAATGTAAAATTCTACAACTTTTATTTCAAACATTTTTTTGTATAACGCTTAGTTTAGCGGTAATTTGCGATTTTCTGTTTTTTTCTCACGAAAATGTGAGAAAAATCGATTTTTTTAACATTTCGGTCTTAGTATGCATTTACGACAAAAGTGTATATAATTAAATTTATAGAAAATTAAAAGATCTACAACTTTTGTTTAGAGCATTTTTCTCTACAGAGCCTAGTTTAGCGTGAAATAGTGATTTTCCGTATTTTTAAGCCAGACTGAGGTTGATTTTCATTTTGAGTGTTTCACTCATGATTAAAATAAGGTTATGTTTTTGAGGTTAGTTTTTGTTTATTTCTAATATTTTATTAATAATGTTAGGTTTATTATTAATTATTTGCATTGGCAAGAGAAAGTTGTGTGAGTGTTTCACACCAGATTTTTATGTTAAGACTTGGTAAGTATACTTAGCAAGAAAGTTTATTGCAATGGTAATCACATAATTTGATTACCATTCAATATGGTAATCACATATGATTACCATATGTGTAATCATATGGTAATCACATATGGTTACACATATGTTTATATATAACCATAAGAATGCTTATTAAAACAACCTATAGTACTATATAACAATAAAAATGTGGTGTGAAACACTCACACAACTTTCTCTTGCCAGTGCAAATAATTAACAATAAACCTAGCATTAGTAATAAACCATTAGAAATATACAAAAAACTAGCCTCAATAAACATAACCCAGTTTTAATCATATATGAGAGACGCAAAATGAAAATCGATCTCAGTTTGCCTTAAAAGTACGAAAAATCACTCTTTCACGTTAAACTAGGCTCTGTAGAGAAAAATGCTCTAAATAAAAGATGTAGATCTTTTAATTTTCTATAAATTCGATTATATACACGTTTTTCATAAAAGCATACTAAGGCCGAAATCTTAAAAAAATCGATTTTTCACACGTTTTCGTGAGAAAAAACAGAAAATCGCTAATTATCGCTAAACTAAGAGTTATACAAAAAAAATGTTTGAATTAAAAGTTGCAGAATTTTAAATTCTCTAAATTTTTTATAATATAAGTTTTTGCGCTATAATACATAATAAAACCGTAATCTTAAAAAAAACACTTTCTTACGTAAAAACAGCCTCACCAAGAATTTCAGCAAACATGGTGCCTACCCTATCTTGTAGAGAATAAAAAATTGAGTAAACCAGGCGATTTTAAAAAAAATCGTAGGACCAGTTTTTGAGAAAATCGATAAAAGTGAAAAATTACACGAATACACTACTACTTCCGGTTGACGGATTTTGATGAAAATGTTCGTGTCGGGTTCGGTAATGGTATGTAACTTAAGTTTCAAGTTTGTACGATGTTTTGTTCTTGAGATATTTTTTATACACACACACACACCAATCGCTAAAAACATGTTTTTTGGGTTGAGGGGGTCTGTTTACGTGTAGATCCGGTGAAGAGTGTATTTGTTAAAATCGACATGAAATAATACTTTCCTTCCTATATATTCATATAGGCATGAGAAAGTAAAAATGCTAATAAGGTTTATATAATTGCATAGCTTATTCTTAAATCAAATCGACCTTAGTGCCAGTGGTATGTATACTTACCAAAGACCTATAAAGAGTTAAGAGGATAAAGTAAATAATAATGGATTCTCGATAAATTATTTATGGAGTATTTTAAATTATGGAGGTTCGATTGTATGTAGCCTACTGTTAAAGTCACATAACTTTTGTTGTACCCTATATTAATGGGAAAAGCGAGGATGAGAATATATGTTAGAGAGAATTGGTAGGTGAATTGAGGTGGGAGAGGAAAGCTGGAGGAAATAATCAAGTTGAAGGATTGAAGAGTAAAGGACCTACCATCTCATCCTCACTTTCCTCTTAAGCAAGGACCTTTACTGACTCACTCACCCAGTCAAACTCACTCTTTCTCTCTCGTGTTAAGGGCGTCTAGTCTATTCCAGGAATCGTTGTCACCAAAGCGCTCTCTATAATACACTCTCTATACCAAAGAAAAATCTCCTTGCTTTCCATCTTTAAACTTGGCTAGCATCAGCAACTATACTTGAACACGTTTCGCATAAATAACTTAATGTAATTACCGATTCAAGTTTTCTTTTTCAGGTTAAGTTAATTACAATTAGTATAAATTATACAATATTCCTCTTTAATTATAATTTAACCCTTTCAATGCTAACGTACGGAAAACAGGACGTCGATAATTTTTACGTAGTAATAACATCCGGTTTATCGGACGTCTGTAAATTATGCATAAAGTGCCAACTTCCGGAGAACCGAACATTTCCAAAAAAACTTCTTTTTTTTCTTTTTTTTGTAATCTATAATGTGTGTACGTTGCAATCTGTTCAATTTAGAACAATAAGCAACTCCATGACCCAATAAGATAAGGATGATGTGTATAACGTGTAAATGAGGGGTAGTCTTGTACAGACTCAGGTCGGCCATTCCTGAGAGAGTATGGCTAATTGAACCCCAACCATCAGAGTACACCGGTACCAATGTCTAGTATTCAAATCCGCATAAAAGTAACTACCTTTACTAGGATTTGAACCAGGAACCTTTGTCTCCGAAAATCAGCTGTTAAACAGCTGATTTTGGTGACGACTTTACCTCTAGACCAACCCGGTGAGTTAAAAAAAAACTTTCAAACAAACATTAATGGAATAATGTATTTTGAAACGGCCTCTGTGACGTAGTGACTAGCGCGCTAGCCTACAAAGTGAAAGGTCTCGGGTTCAATTCCCGGCTAGGGTGTGAAAATTTTAACACGTTAAAACTACCGTTAAGGTACCAAAACCCACAGTAGTTGCTAATGACCAAGCTGTCGATGCAACTTTAAATAAACTAAAAAAATCTGGTGTGAAACACTCACACAACTTTCTCTTGCCAATGAAAATAATTAACAATAAACCTAACATTAGTAATAAAACATTAAAAGTAAACAAAAAACTAACCTCAATAAACAAAACCTAAATTTAATCATAGTATATGAAAAACGCAAAATGAAAATCAACCTCAGTTTGGCTTAAAAATATGGAAAATCGCTCTTTCACGCTAAACTAGGCACTGTAAAAAAAATGCTCTAAATAAAAGTTGTAGATCTCTTAATTTCCTATAAATTTGATTATATACACTTTTGTCGTAAAATGGATACTAAGGCCAAAATTTTAAAAAAATCGATTTTTCACACGTTTTCGTGAGAAAAACAGAAAATTGCTAATTACCGTTCAACTAAGCGTTATACAAAAAAAAATTTAAAATATAAGTTGTAGAATTTTAAATTTTCTACAACTTTTATTATGTAGGCTACATGTTTGCGCTAAAATGCATGGCAATCTTAAAAAAACAATTTTTTACGAGGAAACAGCCTCGCCAAGAATTCCAGCAGACATGGCGCCTACCCTATCTTGTAGAGAATAAAAAATTGAGTAAATCAGGCGTTTTTAAAAAAATCGTAGGAGCCGTTTTTGAGAAACTCGCTAAAAAGTGAAAAATGACACGAATAAACTACCACTTCTGCCTGACCGATTTTGATGAAAATGTTCGTGTCGGGTCCTCTAGTGTTACCTAACTTAAGTTTTAAGTTCGTACAATGTTTCGTTCTTGAGATATTCTTTTCACACATACACAGAATAATTGCTAAAAACATGTTTTTTCGGTTCAGGAGGTCTGAAAACGTGTAGATCCGGTGAAAACACAATTTCAAAATCGGCATGACAACAAAACTTTCCTTCCTATATATTATATTCATATAGGCAAGAGAAAGTAAAAATTACTCAAATTTTTGGAACTTTTAGGATATTACATTACAAGAAAAAGTGGTGTGAATGTTTCACAACAGATGGATTTTTTTTAAACAAGACATTTTGTCATTAAGAAGATCTTCAAAAGATAATTTAATAATAAATCTAAAAATCTATCCCACAAAACTTAAAAAATTTAAATGAAAAATTAATTACTTGTTTCAATTTTAGAATTACCAACTCTATCTCACTGGGCTACTACCGACAAAATATAATTACGAAACAAATTTTACGCTTAAGCGATTTCAGAGTTGGTCAGCCTAGATAGAAGATAATCCTGATGTAATTAACAGGACGGTTACGTCACATCACTTCCCCTTCTCTAAGTATTTCCACTTTCCTCTTTACACCTCATCTACCATTCTGTATTATAATATATACCGTACATAAATATCTCACAGTGCAAACACGGTTGCACATGTTAAGCTACAGGGAAACGATAATTTTAAGCCCGTACATGGTGTACTATAATCTTGATTTTATTAATTTTCTGTTAAGGCAATGACCCGCACGTTTACCCCTTTAAATCAGCCAACTCATTCTTTTGTCTCATTCAAGTTTTTAATTTCCGTTGTACAGGGTGATTCACGAAGATATGCAGTAACTTTGGGAGCTCATTGTACATGTAAAATTAATAAAAAAAGGCTATATAAACATAAGTCCGGAAATGCATCGTTAGCGAGTTACGGCTAGCGAAAGATTTCGCCCAGATTTCAGCTCACCAGGTGAAATGAGGTCTTCCTGAAATTCTGGTAAGGTAGATTAAGGGGCGAATTCAATCGTTTCGTATGGTTTTTGACCTGATAAATTGAATAAAATAGATCCCAGAACTGTAAGTTAACTAGTTTTTGAGAAAACCAGTGTCAAATCTAAAAAAAGGAGTAAAAAACACATTTTTTTTATCTTTGGGCAACAATATTTTTGTTATTTCAACAAAAACCAGACAACAATTTTGAATAAACCTTGTAGAAAATTTTATTCTCAACAAAACGGTGTTAATAAAGTACACAGAAAGCAAATAAATGTTTGATTAAATGAATTTTTATTCATAACACTACAAAGTAAAATTGACCGGAAAAACATTAATCTAAACCTATTCAACCAAATTACAGAAAATTTTCAGATTTGTCTCCGCCGACTTAAATGCATTTTTCTGCTCGTTTAAGGACAGCTCTTGTTGCTTTCCGTAGTTCAACAGGGCTTTCCGTTAATGGTGTAAAAGCTTCATTAATACGTCTAAGTATTAATGTTATTTTAATAAATAACTATGTTATTTTACTTATAACTATGTACTACCTAACCATAACTATGTACTATGTATAACTATGTACTATGTGTTTACTTTATAACTATGTTATTTTAATAAATATTTTTCGCTCCATTTTTTGGATTTGACACTGGATTTTTCAAAAACTAGTTAACTTACAGTTCTGGGATCTGTTTTATTCAATTTATCAGGTCAAAAACCATAAGAAACGATTGAATTCGTCCCTTTATCTACCTTACCATAATTTCAGGAAGACCTTATTTTACCTGGTGAGCTGAAATCCGGGCGAAATCTTTTGCTAGCCGTAACTCGTTAACGAAACATTTCCGGACCCATGTTTATATAAACATTTTTCATTATTTTTACATGTACAATGAGCTCCCAAAGTTTTCCATATCTTCGTGAATCACCCTGTATAATAGATTTTCATAAAAATATCTGAATAAATTTATCTAAACATGTATTTTGATTTTGTATTGGATGATGAAGAAACGTTCACAGCTGTCATTAGAGAGCAAGCTCCTACTGTAAAACCCTATACTGAAACCGCTGTGGACTTATGGGTTACCCCTTTGGGAATCAGCTGTAAAATCTAATTTTGCTATCACCCAATGATTCCGGTCGAAAGTCTTACGGATAATAACAAATGCTCCATGGTATGTGACAAATGATACATTGCATATGGACTCATGTGTCAACACAGTGAAATAATGTGGCAAATACGGCGGTCGTAAATTAATCGTACAAGAAGTTTTTGAGAAAAATTAAAAAAAGTAAAAAATTTCAAGCATAATTTTCTGGTTGACTGATTATGATGAAAATTTCCCCTAATAGTAGGCCTACCTATTTTATATTTCAATTTCATACGAAAATATTCCGTTATTGAGATATTTCGTTCAAAACACACTCGCACACAAACGGCTTAATACATGGTTTTTTTTAGTTATGGATGCTGATTCCATGTATTTCCATTGAAAACTCTATTTACAAAAATCGATATGAAAACAATACGTTTCAACAGCCCCCCTACATTTTATATAGGGTGTTTTTTTAGAGGTATAGAAATTTAAAATGAAATAAAACACAGAATAATTGAACAATTGACGTGGAATTGGTTTTATTTTAAAGACAATTATTTCCCATTTTTATTTAAAAATAATTTCCGGCATGTGGCCGCCGCGGCTGGCTCGGGCGTGGTCCAATCGAGACGTCCAATTTGTGACCACTTTTTGCAGCATTTGGGGCCGTATATTGGTAATAACGCGGCGAATGTTGCCTTCCAAGTCGTCAATTGTTTGTGGCATATTGGCATAGACTAGCGAATTCACATACCCCACAGAAAATAGTCCAGCGATGTTAGATCGCACGACCTTGGAGGCCAATTTACAGGTCCAGAACGTGAAATTATGCGTTCACCAAACGTTTCCTTCAGTAAATCGATTGTGGCACGCGCTGTGTGACATGTTGCACCATCTTGTTCAAACTACAGCTCTCCAACATTAAGGCGATTCAATTCAGGAACAAAAACGTCATTGATCATGGCTCTGTAGCGGTCACCATTGACTGTAACATTCTGCCCGGCATCATTTTTGAAGAAGTAAGAACCAATGACTCCACCAGCCCATAAAGCACACCAAACAGTCACTTTTTCTGGATTTAAAGGCTTCTCAGCAATATATCGAGGATTACCTTCACTCAAAATGCGGCAGTTTTATTTGTTCACGTAGCCATTCAACCAAAAATGGGCTTCATCACTGAACAAAATGCTCTGATGGACGATTATGTCGATCATAAAACGGACGTAGTGAATAAGTTTCACGAACCGAACCATGACTTTCAAAATAAATCTGCACAATTTGCAAGCGTTGTTCAGGCGTCAGTCTATTCATTAGAAAATGGCAAACCAAACTAAACATAAATTACAAAAAAATTTCAAAATGGCCGCCATGGAAATCAGTACTGCCAACTTAAAGTTCTATACCTCTAAAAAAACACCCTTTATAGGGCAAAAAAAGCAATAATAAATAACATAAAAAAGTGTTCTTATAAATAATATTCGAACATCCAATTAAAACTTTTACAAAGTTTATTTATTGATCCTATTAAAAGTAATCGAAATATAAAAATATATTTTTCATAACAATTTTCAACTCAAAGAAAACACGACTTGTTAATTTTAAATACAACAAAAGACTGATATATAAACTCATAGTTAGATAAAATCATATTGAATTTAAACACCTTTCAAAGTTAAAGAAACATCAAAGAAAATCAAATTTTTAATTTATCACGAAATTAATATTGTCATCTTATTTTAGAATATTCGCAAGCAACATTTATTTATAAATAAAATCTGGTGTGAAACACTCACACAACTTTCTCTTGCCAATACAAATAATGAACAATATAACCTAATATTAGTAATAAAACATTTGAAATAAACTAAAAACTAACCTAAAAATATATAACCTTATTTTAATCATGATACAAAATGAAAATCAACCTGTTTGACTTAAAAATACGAAAAATCACTTTCTAACGCTAAACAAGGCTCTGTAAGGAAAGACGCTGCAAATAAAAGTTGTAGATATTTAAATTTTCTATAAATTTCATTAAACACTTTTGTCGTAAAATGCATACTAAGACCGAAATCTTAAAATAATAGATTTTTCACACGTTTTCGTGAGAAAAAAAAACAGAAAATCGCTAATTACCGCTAAACTAAGCAAACAAACTACGCATTATAGCGTATTATACTAAGCGTTATACAAAATTGAACAAAATGTTATAGGATTTTAAATTCTCTTTATTTTTTATTTTTTTCTATATAAATTTTTGCGCTAAAATGCATATTAAAGCCGTAATCTTAAAAAAACAAAATTGTTTTACGTAAAAACAGTCTCACCGAAAATTTCAGCAAACATGACACCTACCCTATCTTGTAGAGCATAAAAACATTCGTAGGACCAGTTTTTGAGAAAATTGCAAAAAAGTGAAAAATTACACGAATAAACTACTACTTCCGTTTGACCGATTTTGATGAAAATGTTCGTGTCGGGTCCGGTAGTGGTATGTAACTTAAGTTTGAAGTTTGAAGTCCGTACGATGTTCCGTTCTTGAGATATTCTGTATACACACACACGCACATACACGCGCGCGCGTACACACACACACACGCACGCGCGCGCACACACACACACACACACACACACACACACAGACAGACCAATTGCAAAAAAAATTTGTGTCATTCACTTACGATTAAAATTAGGTTATATTTTTCATTTTATATTGTTTACTAATGATTAAACATAGGTTATATGTTTTATTATTTACAAAAGAAAGTCTTGTGACTTTTTCACACCAGATTTTTTTTTAGACATCCTGTAGGAGTATGTACCTACATACTAACCCGTGAAGGGGTTAGAGAGAGAGAGTGAGAGTGTGTGTGAGAGAGAGTTATTGTGAATGGAGGAAACTGATTTATCATATATATGATTGGTTGTGGTGCGCTGGATGTCACTCAGATCGTTATGACATGCACGCTTCACTTTCCTCATACAGTTAGTTCGTCGTCACATCAATTTGATGAAATACCTTCTCCAACCACAAACCATAGGCCTATATACTAGGCTAGTACATTCACTTAATATCTATTCCACTTACAGCAAAACCTACATTCACTCTATTTCAAATCAAACTCATTTCTTGCTTTAATAAGTGTTATTCTTTTGTAATATTCAAAATATAGTGACTTGAATCACGAGTTTGCCCTTGTTTGCAACGAGGGGTAACGGGGGGAAAGCATCAGTTCGCATGCGTGACTTCTTTAATTTCAGTACGACAAACATAACAACTTATACTATACCCAGAGCATATTGTACTGCTTGAGTCCCAGCTCCGCGTAGTTGCGGGGTGAAGGGTACGGATGAAGTATAATGAATGAGTGACGCATGCTGGGAGAACTATTCTTCTATTACTCTGATACAAAACATTAGTTTTAAAACTTTCCCTATTTAACATATTTGTTTGTATTTATTACAATTATTTATTTACATGTTTTGATATAAATTGGTAAGTTAAATATTATGAGACCGACCAAGTTAATAACCCGGTAGGTATTTTTTAAATTAATGCGCCGGATGATGAGAATATTTTGTTGGTCTAGTTAGTAGACGCTACCACTACAAATGCATCAGCTGTGGAACACTACTAACTCATTCATTCTCCCACTAATATAACAACGCACTCCATTCCTTCTAACTACACGGAGCTGGGACTCGAGCAGTAACGTATATCGCGAAACCTTTTGTAGGTTAAATGTACGAATATACCTGTTTATTACCGTAAAAACAAATGCGGTTTCACGAAAACTTGGTCGAACTATTCACAGTGCTCAACGTAATGTAATAAAATGTTGTGAAGTTGAAGCTAAACAAAAATGTCTATACGTGCCTCTTAACAAAAGATGTGAGCGAGCGGCTAACTACTGTGATGTTTCTCTTTCCACAATTAGAAAAATCTGGTGTGAAACACTCACACAACTTTCTCTTGCCAATGCAAATAATTAATAATAAACCTAACATTATTAATAAAATATTAGAAATAAACAAAAACTAACCTCAAAAACATAACCTTATTTTAATCATGAGTGAATGACGCAAAATGACAATCGAACTCAGTTTGGCTTAAAAATACGGAAAATCACGCTTTCACGCTAAACTAGGCTCTGTAGAGAAAAATGCTATAAACAAAAGTTGTAGATCTTTTAATTTTCTATAAATTTAATTATATACACTTTTGTCGTAAAATGCATACTAAGACCGAAATGTTAAAAAATTCGATTTTTCTCAAGTTTTCGTGAGAAAAAAAAACAGAAAATCGCTAATTACCGCTAAACTAAGCGTTATACAAAAAATTGTTTGAAATAAAAGTTGTAGAATTTTACATTCTCTACAACTTTTATTATATAACGTTTTACGCTAAAATGCATATTAACGCCGCAATCTTAAAAAGAAAATGTTTTTACGTAAAAACAGCCTCAAGCAGAAATTCAGCAAACATGGCGCCTACCCTATATTGTAGAGCATAAAAAACGTAGTAAACCAGGCGATTTTAAAAAAAATCGTAGGACTAGTTTTTGAGAAAATTGCAAAAAAGTGAAAAATTACACGAATAAACTACTACTTCCGGTTGACCGATTTTGATGAAAATGTTTGTGTCGGGTCCGGTAGTGATATGTAACTTAAGTTTCAAGTTTCAAGTTCGTACGATGTTCCGTTCTTGAGATATTCTGTTCACACACACACACACACAGACACACACACAGACACACACACAGACCAATCGCTAAAAACATGTTTTTTGGGTTCAGGGGGTCTGAAAACGTATAGATCCAGTGAAAACTCGATTTCGAAAAATCTACATGAAAACTATACTTTCCTTCCTATATATTCATATAGGCAAGAGAAAGTAAAAATAAAGAAGGAAAGTAAGGACGTGAAGAAGCTATTCTTTAACAGTTTTATTGACACCTGTTAAAAAAAGAAAACGGTTAGGTAGATACTAGAGATATGATAATGAAAACGCCGATGACAGCAATAGTAAAGAAGGCGATTCATTCGTAATTACACTAAATCAAACATTTCTAGTCATGTCATTAAGTTATAGACAATATTACAGGTCATAATTTTTTATTATAAGGTTTACGAAGAAAACATTTTATCGGAATAAACCACAGCTTACAAAATATATCTAAAACTTCACGGTTGTGAAATGTAAAAGTAGTATCTCACTGTTGAGGTTGGCAGCACTGTAAATATATAATTTCCCTTCCTCACTGCCCATACATACGCATAAGGTAAACTCGTGACTTCAGTATCTATAAAACATGGCGGAAAAACATTTTTAGTAAACTACAGTAGTAACTGACTAAGTAAACAAACTTTAAAAATCTGGTGTGAAACACTCACACAACTTTCTCTTGCCAATGCCAATAATTAACAATATACCTAACATTAGTAATAAAACATTAGAACGAAAAAAACTATCCTCGATAAACATAACTCAATTTTAATCATGAGTGAAAGGCGCAATATAAAAATCGACCTCAGTTTGGCTTAAAAATACGGAAAATCACTCTTTCACACTAACCTAGGCTCTGTAGAGAAAAATGCTTTAAATAAAAGTTGTAGATCATTTAATTTTCTATAAATTAAATTAAATAAACTTTTGTCGTAAAATGCATACTAGGACCAAAATCTTTAAACAATCGATTTTTCACACGTTTTCGTGAGAAAAAACAGAAAATTGCTAATTACCGCTAAACTAAGAGCTATACAAAAAAATGTTTGAAACAAAAGTTGTAGGATTTTAAATTCTCTACAACTGTTAATATACATTTTCCCGCTAAAATGCATATTAAAGCCGTAATCTTAAAAAAACAAATTTTTTAACGTGAAAACAGCCTCACCAAGAATTTCAGCAAACATGGCGCCTACCCTATCTTGTAGAGCATAAAAAAATAAGTAAATAAGCCGATTTAAAAAAAAACTCATAGGACCAGTTTTTGAGAAAATTGCAAGAAAATGAAAAATTACACGAATAAACTACTACATTCGGTTGACCGATTTTGATGGAAATGTTCGTGTCGGGTCCGGTAGTGGTATGTAACTTAAGTTTCAAGTTCGTACGATATTTCGTTCTTGAGATATTCCGTACACACACACACACACACGCGCGCGTGCGCACGCACACACACGCACGCGCACAAACACACGCACGCGCGCGCGCGCACACACACACACACACACACACACACACACACAGGCCAATCACTAAAAACATGTTTTTTGGGTTTAGGGGGTCTGAAAACGTGTAGATCCAAACTCGATTTTGAAAAATCGACATGAAAACAATACGTTCCTTTTTATATATTCATATAAGCAAGAGCAAGTAAAGGTACAAAAGAAAATGAAAATAACAAATAAAGACAATTTAAGGTATATCGTTATTAGATAGTTATATAAATTTTATCGAGGAAGAACGAAGCAGGTTGTGGGTTATAACAAACAAGATAACGAGGTAGTAACAAGGTGTTAGCTTTATAAGTCTCTTGACAATTGAATGATGTTAAAAGAACCGTGAAAATAAATTGAATATCCTGAAATTGTGCCGTGTTCTTAAAAAACATGTCAATTGTACGCGGATAAGACTACTACAAGAAATGATTTTCAATCACTCAATCAGTGTAAAAGTAGCAAACATGTTTTTATAATAATAATTTGACAAATAATTATAAAAATCTGGTGTGAAACACTCACACAATTTTCTCTTACCAATGTAAATAATGAATAATATAACGTAAAATTAGCAATAAAATATTAGAAATAAACAAAAAATTAACCTCAAAAACATGACCTTATTTTAATCATGAGTAAATGATGCAAAATGAAAATCAACTTGTTTGGCTTTAAAATACAAAAAAATCACTCTTTCACGCTAAACTAGGCTCTGTAGAGAAAAATGCTTTAAATAAAAGTTGTAGATCGTTTAATTTCCTATAAATTTGATTCTATACAGTTTTGTCGTAAAATGCGTACTACGGCCGGAATCTTAAAAAAATCAATTTTTCACACGTTTTCGTGAGAAAAAATTAGAAATCGCTAATTACCGTAAACTAGCGTTATACAGAAAAATGTTACAAATAAAAGTTTTATGATTTCAAAATCTCAACATTTTTTATCATATAAATTTTTGCGCTAAAATGCTAATTAAAGCCGTAATCTTAAGAAAACAATGTTTTAACGTCTAAACAGCCTCGCCAAAAATTTTAGCAAACATGGCGCCTATCCTATCCTGTAGAGAATAAAAAACTTAGTAAACCAGGCGATTTTAAAAAAATCGTAGGACCAGTTTTTGAGAAAATCGAAAAAAGTGAAAAATGACACGAATAAACTACTACTTCCGTTTGACCGATTTTGAAGAGAATGTTCGTGTCGAGTCCCGGTAGTGGTATTAAACTTAAGTTTCAAGTTTCAAGATCGTACAATGTTCCGTTCTGGAGATGTTCTGTTCACACACACGCACGCACGCACACACACACACACACACACACACACACACACACACACACACACACACACACACACTCACACACACACACACACACACACACACACAAACGCACACACGCACACACACACACACACACGCACACACACAAACACACACAAACACGCACGCGCGCGCGCACGCACACACACACACACACACACAGAGACCAATCGCTAAAAAACATATTGAAAACGTGTTGATCCGGTGAAAACTCGATTTCGAAAAATCGACATGAAAACAATACTTTCCTTCCTATATATTCATATAGGCAAGAGAAAGTAATAATAATAATAATAACAATTTGATAAATAATTAATAAAAATCTGGTGTGAAACACTCACACAACTTTCTCTTGCCAATACAAAATAATGAACATTATAACCTATTATTTTTTTATTCCTAATTTGTGTACGTTGCAATCTGTTCAATTCAGAACAATAAGCAACCCCATAACCCAATTAGATGAAGATGATAATTATGTATGATGTGTAAATGAGATGTAGTCTTGTACAGACCCAGGCCGACAATTCCTGAGAGAGTATGGTTAATTGAACCCCAACCATCAAAGTACACCGGTAACCACTGTCTAGTAATCAAATCCGTATAAAAGTAACTACCTTTATTAGGATTTGAAGCAAGAATCTTTGTCTCCGAAAATAGAGGTGACGACTTTACCTCTAGACCAAACCGGTAGGTTAACCTAATATTAGTAATAAAATATTAGAAATAAGCAAAAAAGCTAACCTAAAAAATATAACCTTATTTTAATCATGAGTGAATGATACAGAATGAAAATCAACCTGTTTGGTTTAAAATGGGGAAAATCACTCTTTCACGCTGTTGAGAAAAATGCTCTGATAAAAGTTGTAGATCTTTTAATTTTATATAAATTTGATTATACACTTTTACCGTAAAACGCATACTAAGGCTGAAATACTAACCGAAAGTAGTAGTTTATTCGTGTAATTTTTCACTTTTTTGCGATTTTCTCAAAAACGGCTCCTATGCACATATCAGAGTGCGTAATTTTTTATGCTGTACAATATAGTCATGTTTGCTGAAATCCTTGGTGAGGCTGTTTTTCACGTAAAAAAATTGTTTTTTTTTTTAATTACAGCTTTATTATGGATTTAATAAAAATGTAGAGAAATTAAAATCCTACAACTTTTATTTCAAACATTTTTTTTGTGTAACGCTTAGTTTAGCGGTAATTAGAGATTTTTCTGTTTTTTTTCTCACGAAACGTGTGAAAAATAATTTTATTAAGATTTCGGCTTTAGTAGCCTATGCATTTTGCGATATAAGTGTAATAAACAAATTTATAAGAAATTAAACGATCTACAATATTTATTTAAAGCATTTTTTCTGTACAGAGCCTAGTTTAGCGTGAAGGAGTGATTTTCCGTATTTTTAAACCAAACTGAGGTTGATTTTCATTTTACGTCTTTCACTCATGATGAAAAATTAGGTTATGTTAATTGAGGTTAGTTTGTTTGTTTTTTTCTATTGTTTTATTACTAATGTTAGGTTTATTGTTAATTATTTGCATTGGCAAGAGAAAGTTGTGTGAGTGTTTCACACCAGACTTTGTTTATTGTATTCATTTACATTGAGTTTTTATCAATTACGGACCTTTGTAACACTGGTGACCCTTTTTCTTAAAAATACCAAAATTTTAACTTTTGGAACACGCTGTATATAACAGTAAGCCTAACCTATCAGTTAATTCCCAAACGGGTTATGATTGGACAGAATTGACTAACCATTGGTTGATAATCAACGTACCAAACCTCAAAGCACTGCCTACTCCCTATGGACATTTCTATTGAATCAACATATACTGTAAATATTTTACAAAATAAAACAAATAGCTTTTTCTGTACACAAAGTAAACAAAGTCGTGTTATTTTGTAGTTATTCCGATCGAAAATAAAATAAAACAAAATAAACGAAAGATCTCTTTACTTCGTTTATGTATCAGTTCGGCGTTCATACACAAACGATTAATTTAGATAAAAATAAAACCATGTGACCAACGTAATGAAAAAAATTCTCTATATGTCATTTTAATTTTATTAAGTTTAAATTTTCCGGTCATACTTGTTTAAGTATCTTTATTATGTTTTTTACTAACTAACGTTAATTTCAGATTAATAAATATATTTTTACAAGATTGTTTCATGTTAAAAGGAGCAGCCGTGCACGGAAAAATGAAAAATATTATTTTCCTATAACGTAATTAAAAATCTACGCTTTAAAATGGTACCCTTTCAGTGCCAATGTCCGAAAAAACAGGACGTAGATATCTTATACATAGTTATAACATCCGGTTTACCTGACGTCCGTAAATTACCAACGTCCGGTTAACCGAACGTTTTCAAAAAACTTTTAAACAAAAAATTAATGGAAACTAGTATTTTGAAATCACCTCCGTGGTGTAGTGACTAGTGCGCTAGCCTACAAAGCGAAATGTCCCGGTTCGATTCCCGGCTAGGGTCTGTAAATTTGAACACATTAAAATTGCCGTTAAGATACCATAACCCACAGTAGTTGCTAATGACCAAGCTGTCGATGCGACTTTAAATAAACTAAAAAAAACTATTTTGAATATTTTTAGTGTTAGAACGATTTCTGCTTATTTTTTACACAATAAAAATTAATTTTTTACAGGAAATTTTATTTTTCTGTAACGTTGAAATTTTTTTCGGCAATGGCAGGCTTACGTCTGCAAGTTTTCGAAATAAGGGCTGGAATTTTTTGTACACCCTTATTCAAATTAAATGCCACTTTAAATAAAACTTTCAAATATTGTTTCGGCACTGAAAGGGTTAAAATCGGAGAATCAGAAGTATTTTTTATACAAGTAAAACCTCACTAATTCGGAATTCGCGATATTTCGGACTACTCCGAGAAGAGCAGCTTTTTTAATTATTTTACAAGTTTTTTTAGTTAAAAATTAATAAAGTGCTACTTCAAAAAATAATAGCTTTTAACTGTGTAATAAAAATTGTTTCATCTTGTAATACATTATTGGTTACTCAGTGAAGAAAACGTTCCACAATTTAAGCTAGTGAAGTGAGAAACGACATAGACGAACTTATTGAATTTGCAGACTTCAATCCGGAATTCAATGACTATTATCTTGTCCTAAGAGAGATGCGCGAACAAGTTATAAGAAAACAGTGTAGCAAAGAATCACGGACAAAAATAACCAGTTTTTTTTTCTAAGCAACCTCAAATGATCCCTGAGGATATTAGTCAACCCTCTACTTCAACAAGTGCCAAATAATCGGTACGTAAGTACAGTGTTTTAATTAAATATCATTTTACACTGAACATATTTTATTATTTAACAATATTTTTACTGCCGTAAATATTTTTATTTCTATACTTTTAACTTTGTTGTTTTTCAATATACTGTACTGTAAATTCATTAAACATCAATATTTCAGACAAGTAACGTTTATTTTTTAATTTTAATTGCCTAACTTATTCAATTTTTAGATGTAAACAAATATTCGCGTATTGAAGGTATTGAAGGATGTAGGACTACAGTAGAACCTCGATAATTCGAGCTAATTGGGGCTGACTGTTCCTCGAACTACGAAAAACTCGGAATACACGGAAAATAGATAAAAATCAAAAATTTGTATAAGTATTTAATGTTTTAACTAACAATAAAATGTTTTAAATATGTAGAGTACCTTGAAAGTGGTGCAGTTAGGCCTACATACACTTAACAGACTTTAAAAACACAGTCCAGTGTTTTTGCTTCAAAATAGAGCCACGTTTTTGAGCCGCAACATCACAAATATATTTGTCTTTTTTTTAATTCATTTATTTAACGTCGCATCAACTACAACGGTCATTAGCGACGATGTTGGGGTGTAACTTTTTGTACGATGGAGGATAAAATGACTTTTTGTAACGTATGAAAATATGCCGTGCCTGAGTGGGATTCGAACCCATGACCGCATGATGAGAAGCGAGCACGTTACCAACTGCGCCAATGCGGCCGGAAAATTAATTAAAATGTACATAGACTCGGTGGAAATAGAAACAATTTGGTTATATATAAAGAAACAATTTCTTAAAATAGGCTAATCGTTTTTTTTTAAATTACTCCATCATTTATTCACCGTGCAGTGAAACGTTAGAATTCAATCATAGTCTTTAAAAAACTCTATTTTCGGCAATAATATTTTCTAAAGTTCTCCTTAAAATAAACCAAAATAGATGAAAGCCTAATAATAATAAAGAATTCATATCCTCAAAAATAGATATCATAAGCTTGAGGACAAAATATGGTAGAATAAACAAGGTTCCATACTTTAAATATTTGGGGGAATTCATTGAACCAACAGGTCTTGAAAGAATTTCCCAACAAAATCGTCTCCAAAAAATGAAAAAAGCTCTAGGATTAGTTCAAAATCTCTACAACAAAAAATCCGTGTCAAGACAAACTAAAATTCCCCACTACAACACAGTTATTAAACCAATGGTCCTCTACGCAAGCGAAACACTAGTACTTAGCAGAAAACACGAAATCGAAGAAATCAAAAAGGAGGAAAGAAAAATTATTAGAAAAATTCTAGGGGCTCGACTTACAGAAGATGGGTATAGGCTGCAATCCAACAAAACAACAGAGAGCTATTCAAACATTGAAATTGACATGCGTAAAAGGCGGTTGAAGTTCTTTGGACATCTTAACAGATTGCAGGAGGATAGGCTAACAAAAAGAATAATTGAATATATTACAAAACTTAAAATTTCAACACCTTGGCTGGACGAAATTCGTAAGGACCTAAAAAGCGCCAATATACATCAAACTGAAATTTTTAATAAAAACTTATTCCGTCACAAGGTAGACAAGTGGAAAGTTTCAGAGCCCTCAAGAGAGAAGCAGTTTAGACCAAAGTGGTCTGAAAACCGCAAAAAAGCTTTCTCGGAAACAATGAAGGCACTGGACCAATAAGAAAAACAAATGACGAAACTGAGTCATGATGCTTAACGTCTTCTATCCAAGGAGAATTCGTCAATAATAATAATAATAAAGACTGTCCGTTGCAGGGCTAAAATAAATAGTTCTGTTTCTTATCACATGGTCAGCCAATTAAATGACTGAATCATTTAAGAACAGAAGAGGTAGAGGTGTAAAAGACACTAATCAGAGTTATCTCCTCTGAAAGTAATGAATTTCATTGTACAGCCAGGCCCTGTGGTGAATGAAGTGAAGGTGTCATTTACAGAGTGGAAAATAATATGTGCTTTTCAGAGGGCCCGGCATGCTGACAAGTGTACTTTTCCACTAAGTGAGGAAGGCAATGGTAAACCACCTCATTCCTCGATTTACTTAGTAAAACCTCTAGAGGTTCAAACCAGCTTTTCGGCTGTTGACCTAAACAACAATAATAAAGACAATAATACAAAAAAAGAAATCACAATAAGAAAATCAATAAGCGTGGTTCTTGAATTTTACGTAGTACGCTATAAAATGTCTCTTTAATTTGACACAAAAATTGCTGTCGTTATCAAATTTAGTAAACTTTATATTTTTATTTTTATTGATGGGTACTTACCCTCTTACGAAATACAGGGTACTTCAAAAAAGGATAATCGTTTTTAGAGGACATGAATGTAGTAAAAAATATTATTGAAATTTTATTAAAATATTTATTATTATAATTTTATGCAACAATATTCGCCTATCATTAATAACTTGATCCACCGGATTGATCTACAGGTAAAGTCGTCGCCAAAATCAGCTGTTTAACAGCTGATATTTGGAGACGAAGGTTCCTGGTTCAAATCCTAGTAAAGGCCGGAACTTTTATACGGATTTGAATACTAGACAGTAGTTACCGGTGTACTTTGATGGTTGGGGTTTAATTAACCATACTCTCTTAGGAATGGTCGGCCTGGGTCTGTACAAGACTACACCTCATTTACACGTCATACACATTATCCTCATCACATTGGGTCATGGGGTTGCTTATTGTTCTCAATTGAACAGATTGCAACGTACACACATTAGGAGTAAAAAAAATAAAATAAAATTAATAACTTTATAATAAATGTTAAAAATTATAATTCCCTGTGACCCGAATGCAGGTTCGGAAGCGTTTTGTAAAACTTGCAAACACTTCTCTTAAAGTTTGCTCGACTATGTTAAAAATCACACGTTTAACCCAAATTCCTGTTAAATACTAATTACAATCGTAATTATTACTATTTTATTAGGATTTGAACCGGGAAACTTCGTCTCCGAAAATCAGCTGTTAAACAGCTGATTTTGGCGATGACTTTACCTCTAGACCAACCCGGTGGGTCACTGGTACATAATAACGCCATTTCAATTGCTACAAGCTATTAACCTTGAATACGATGTTCCCAACGGACATGTAAAACATGAATTTTAACTAGGCATTTCTTTTACTTCTTAATATTAAGGTGGGACTTTTTTATACACCTATTACTCTGCATTTATGTTAAATTGGTTCCAAACAGATGTTATAGGAAATTACAAAAATTTGGGAAACATTTTACTAAGGGTAGAACGTTTAATTTCCACCCTGTAGACCGACACTAAATTCAAATATTTTATTAGAACGAGCAAACCTAACAATATGCATTTATTCACAATACGAAATGAAAAGTAACGTAAAATATATATTTTATAAAAAAAAACATTATCAAAATAAATCACATTTAAATTTTAAGAAATGAAGCTCACGAAAATATAAATACAGGTTCGGATGAAAGAAATTTTACTTTTTTAATTCACCCATTCACACGAGGAGGCTGAGTGTTGTTAAAAACGAATCAGGTTTGTATTGTATGGACGAATGGTACACGTGCACTGTTACGCGTTAGCTACTGGATATTTCATAAGTTAGGTTACATTAATTTTCTATTTATTATTTAAAGAAAATTGACCACATAAATCCAAATGTCCAATCTCTTTCAACTTACGATCTCCCTGTTAACAGAAGACTGAAACGAAGGTGGAATAGGGATCTTCTACGACCACCACAAACTCAAGACTCAGACTCAGACTCACACTTACACTCAGACTCAGACTCAGACACACTCACACTCACACTCACACTCAGACTCAGACTCACACTCAGATTCACACTTACACTCAGACTCAGACACACTCACACTCACACTCAGACTCACACTTAGACTCAGACTCACACTCACACTCAGACTCAGACTCACACTTACACTCAGACTCAGACACACCCACACTCAGACTCACACTTAGACTCAGACTCAGACTGACACTCACACTCAGACTCAGACTCACTCTTGCACTCGCACTCAGACTCACACTCACACTTAGACTCAGACACACACTCATACTCAGACTCAGACTCAGACTCACACTAAGACTCAGACACACACTCACACTCACACTCAGACAAAGTAAATCAATTTAACTTGTAATGCTTTTGTCATTTAAAAAAAAACAAAATATCATTTCATATAAAAATAAATCATCCGCCGAAGTTTACAAATCATTATTACTGAAAAATATTGGCACCACATTTCTTGCAAAATTTCACGCCGAAATCGGTCACTGGATCGATTCACATTTACGTCACATTCCCGCCATTCCTCATTCATTCCATCTCATTTACTAGTTGTGCTTTAAAACAAATGTTCAGTTGTAAAAAATATAAATAAAGTTGAAGCCAAAAAAAAAATTTATATCAAAAGTGTTCTTACTATTATTCTTTGACCGTTTCCGGTGGATTTATAAAAATTTAATAATTTAATTATACAGGGTGTCTCACGAGAAACCCACAAACTTCTAAGGTGGTTTCCTCTCATCAAAATAATGAAAAAAGTTTGCAGGGTTACTCGTGAGACACTCTGTATATGCATATACAGGAAAGTACCTGTACTTCTGTACACCTGTACTTCTACTGTTCTTAAATGATTCAGTCATTTAATTGGCTGATCATGCGATAAGAAACAGAACTATTCCTTGTAGCCCTGAAACTAGCGGATAGAATGCAAATAATATAAACTCCACCTGTCTGTTTTGGGCAAAATTAATTATTAATTTTATATGTCTGCCTATTAATTGTAATTAATAATTGTATAAACAGATAATTAATTGTTTTAAGTTTAATATAAGTCAGTTTACTATTTATCATACCCAGATCCCAAACCTAGGATAAGGTGTTATAATACTTATTGTTTAGGTCATCACCCTGTAGTAGGCTGGTTTGAACCTGTAGAGGTTTTACTAAGTAAAACGAGGAGTGAGGTGGTTTTCATTTGCCTTCCTCACTAAGTGGAAAAGTGCGCTTATCAGCATGCCGGGCACTCTGAAAAGCACATATTTTCCACTCTGCAAATGATACCTTCACTTCACTCACCACAGGGTCTGGCTGTATGATGAAATTCATTACTTCCAGAGGAGATAACTCTGATTTGTGTCTTTTACACCTGTACTTCTTCTGTTCTTAAATGATTCAGTCATTTAATTGGCTGACCATGTGATAAGAAACAGAACTATTTATTTTAGCCCTGCAATGAACAGATTGAGTGTAAAAAACTTGACACTCCACCTGTCTGTTATGGGCACGTCACAATACTTACCCAAAAATATTTAAAAGTGTACGTCGATTTATGGAACACCCGGTAGATATATTAATATGACTGAATAAATTATATTTATGCATACATGAATACATTTATCGTTATAATATGAAATAGAAATACTTATACCAATACATAAACATAAATTATTATGATGTTTTGATATCGTACCATATGATTTTCTATAGCTGAAATTTAAATGAGTTTGCTTGTGTATAGGATTTTAAACTGTATATACAATTGACATTTAAAATGTTAAATCATACTGTAAATATTTATGCATTTTAATTCCCCTTCTATAAAAAGGTATTATTAGGATTATCAATACTGTAGATAATAATGTAATAAATGGATTATTGTTTGATACAGTTTTATTCAAATAGATGCATTAAGTGATTTCTAGTAAAGTCATTGAGTTAAGTAAAAACTTTATTGGTCTTATTAATATTTATATTGTAATATAATTATTGTTAGATTTAATGTGCAAAATTAATAAATTAGTTTATTATTTCTTATGCTTATTCCAGATGTCACCGCCACCCCTTCTAATAAATCATTTACTGTGTTGCCGGCCCTTAATACTGCTTCCGGCCTTTGTCGGCTCGGTAGGCCCTTTGACGGCATAGCGACAAACCTTTCGGCTCCCCACCGACAGAGGCCTTTGTCATCAAGGCCAAGGCAGTAGCCGCTCTCTACCACAGCGCTCTCGGCAGCTATTTAAAGAGCGCTGCACTGAGCAGCGATTCAATTCCGATCAAGATTCCGAGGGATTCACTTCCACCAGACAGCATACGAGACGTCCACCACGGCACACGGCTGCCGGACTCCAACGAAGATTAATTGATGACCCCGCAAGAGAGAAGATGATGCTTCCGTTCGCCGACCCGTCACCGTAAGCCGTCGACCGGACCGTCATCGCCCGCTGACGCGAGCGATGCCCACAGCCGTCCCTCGACCGAGCCTTACGCCCACCGGACCCGACGAAGCAGCCATCGACGCACTACTGCGAGGGAAGAAGATGACGTCTCCGCTGGACGACGATACGCCGTGTCGCCCAGCTTCTCGTCGCAGCCACGCGGTGCCTACACAGGTCTCCTTCGAGACCGGCACAACGGTCCTTCTTAGGATCATTTCATTAAGGTTTACACCGGCCCTTTTCAGGGCTATCAAACACCTCTGTCCGCCTCGGCGGACACACACATAAACGGCCCTTTTCAGGGCCACCAAACAGATGATGTTAGCCACTTAATAACGCCATCCGGTGACACAGATTTTCCTAAATTTTAATTTTTATCTTTTTCTCTCAGAATTTAATGTTTTTATTTTCTTTTTCCCTGTTGTTGTTTAGGTCAACAGCCCAAAGGCTGGTTTGAACCTCTAGAGGTTTTACTAAATAAAATAAGGTGTCATGTGATTTACTATTTGCCGTCCTCACTGAGTGGAAAAGTATGCTAATCAGCATGCCGAGCCCTCTAAAAATCATCTACTTTCCACTCTGCAAATAACACTTAACAACTTTAACGGTCTTAATAATATTTATATTAAAATACAATTGCTAAATTTATTGTGCAGAATTTTAAAAAATTGGTTTTATTATTTCTTATGCTTATCCCGGATTTTCCTAAATTTTAATTTTTATCTTTCTCTCTCAAAATTTAATGTTTTTACTTTCTCTTTCCCTGTTGTTAAGGTCATGAGCCCAAAGGCTAGTTTGAACCTCTAGAGGCTTTACTAAGTAAAATGAGGAGTGAGGTGGTTTACCATTGCAGTCCTCACTGAGTATAAAAGTATGCTTATCAGCATTCCGAGCCCTCTAACAATCATCTACTTTCCACTCTCCAAATGAACTTTCACTTCGTTCACTACAGGGTCTGGCTGTATGATGAAATTCATTACTCTTAGAGAATATCACTCTGACTAGTGTCTTTTACACCTTTACCTCTTTCGTTCTTATATGCTTCAGCCATAACGCTGGCCATGCGATAAGAAACAGAACTATTTTTTTGTATCCCTGGAACTAGCAGATCTTGATCTGCTGCAAATAATTTAACTTTCCACCTACCTTTTATGGGATTTCTCTTGTCCTATATAAATAAATAGGAAAGGAAAGTATCGTTTTCATGTTTATTTTGCAAAATCGAGTTTTCACTGGATATATTCATTTTCAGGCCCCGTAAACCCAAAATGGTTTTAGCGATTGGTCTGTGTGATGTAACCAAAATATCTGAAGAACAGAATATCGTACGAAGTTGAAACTTAATACTCAAGTTAAAATTAAGAGGATTGTTAGGTTGTTGTTTAGTTCATCAGCCGAAAGGCTGGTTTGAACCTCTAGAGGTTTTACTAAGTAAAACGAGAAGTAATGTGGTTTACAATTGCCATCCTCACTGGATGGAAAAGTACTCTTATCAGCAAGCCGAGCCCTCTGAAAAGCACATATTTTCCATTCTGCAAATGACACCTTCACTTCATTCACCACAGGGTCTAGCTCTATAATGAAATTCATTACTTTCAGAGGAGATATCTCTGATTAGTATCTTTTACACCTCTACCTCTTCTGTTCTTAAATGATTCAGTCATTTAATTGGTTGACCATGCGATAAGAAACTGAACTATTTATTTTAGCCCTGCAACTGGATAGATTGAGTGTAATAAATTGACACTCCACCTGTCTGTTAAGGGCAGATTGTTAGGTTAAGAGAAAGAAAAAGAAGGTTAAGAAAGTGAAGATTATTAAGTTAAGAGGAACCGACACGAATATTTTCATCAAAATCAATCAACCGGAAGTAGTAGGCCTACTTAAATCGTGCAATTTTTAACTATTAAGATTTTCTCCAAAACGATTCATACGATTCGTTTTAATTTATTTACTGGTTAACTTTAACTATTATGTAACAAATCGCATCATTTTATTATTTTGCAAATAAATGTTTATTTGTCATAAATATAAAACCAGATTGTTTTTAATAATCATCAATATAAGTTAAAAAATTCATTTGAACATAAAGTTACCAAATAAAATTGTACTGTAGTGCACCCTTAAACAAGGGTAGAAGTGTTGGTGTTAACCCGCGTGAGTAATTTTATTTTTCAATTGAAAACCCTCAAGAAAATATTGAAGTGCGGAACATAACAGTAGACACCAAGAGCTCCGTTGGGAATACGCCGCTGATGATGGTAAAGGGTCAGAAACCTTTGGTGTTTATAAGGAAAAGGAAAATATTCTGTTTGTATTTTTGGTTTTATCTCTTCATATGTTACTTAACGGGGTAGTCAACTCTTGAAGATGATTTTTTAAAAAATTTGATTGGTTCTTGCATTTATTTGAAGTTTAAAATTTTCTGAATCACAACATTTGTTTACTTTGTTTGTACGTTGACAAAAAGTTATAAAAACATCTGTTAAAATAAAGCTTACTAGCAAGGCGAGTGAAATTATTCCTTCAACTTTAAGTTTCCCAGAAATGTGGTTTTTGTATGATTGTACATTCTTAGGAAATAAATATCGTTACTTTAATATTGATTTACTAGATTGGGATGTTCCTTTAACACCCCTAGCAGTACACGTAAGGTATATACTAAACACAGATTAAATCGAAACAGGGTAGTGTTAAATGTGGGTAGTACAGTGTTAAAATGGTTGTGTTAAGTTTGTCAGCGTAATGTGTGTGTGTGTGTGTCTGTGTGTGTGTGTACAACCATTATGTACAGCTATTTCAGCGCTGATAAACGGCTGTTCATTAACGCTGAATTTCAGTGGAGGTGGTCGTCCACACAATATGCTCTTGCTTTCTCTAATTCAGCAATCGTGCACTTCAATTTAGTAATGTCTGTAATTATATAAATTAAACGATCCAATCTTATAATCGATAAAAATCTCTTTCGATATGTATCGAAAATCGATTATTTAGTAAAAATAATTAATGTTTATTTCTAAATTGTATAAAGATAGTAAATTTTTATTCGATTCCCAGGAAATTATTACGTATTCAAGCTTCACCGTTACTTAACCCTAATTAGTTCTTAATGACCAATTGATGCAATTTAAATTTTTTTTTTTTTTTAATTCCTAATACGTGTACGTTTGCAATCTGTTCAATTGAGAACAATAAGCAACCCCATGACCCAATGAGATGAGGATAATGTGTATGACGTGTAAATGAGGTGTAGTCTTGTACAGACCCAGGTCGACCATCCCTGAGAGAGTATGGTTAATTGAACCCCAACCATCAAAGTACACCGGCAACCACTGTCTAGTATTCAAATCCGTATAAAAGTAACTACCTTTACTAGGATTTGAACCAGGAACCTTCGTCTTCGAAAATCAGCTGTTAAACAGCTGATTTTGGTGACGACTTTACCTCTAGACCAACCCGGTGGGTTAAAATAAATTTTAAACCGCCGGAAATACACGTTCTCAGGTCTCCTGAAACCACAAAAAAATTTTTTCGATTGGTCTGATAGTTAATATTTAACTAGAATTTTTTACTTTCTTTTGCCTATATAAATACATAGGAAGGAAAGTATTGTTTTCATGTCAATTTTTTGAAATCGAGTTTTCACCGGATCTACACGTTTCCAGAACCCCTGAATCCAAAAAAAATTGTTTTTAGCGATTAGTGTGTGCGTGCGTGTGTGTGGGTGGGTGTGTGTGTAGGTGGGTGTGTGTGTGGGTGGGTGTGTGTGAACAGAGTATCTCAAGAACGGAACACCGTTCGGATTCGAAACTTAAAACTTAAGAGACACACCACGACCGGACCCGACAAGAAAATTTTCATCAAAATCGGTCAACCGGAAGCAGTAGTTTATTCGTGTAATTTTTCACTTTTTTGCGACTTTCTCAAAAACAGCTCCTACGATTTATTTAAAAATCGCCTTGTTTACTACACTTCTTATGCTCTACAAGATAGGGTAGGCACCATGTTTGCTGAAATTCTTAATAAGGCTGTTTTACGTAAAAAATAAAATATATTTTTTAATATTGCTGCTTTAATATACATTTTAGCACAAAAATGTAAATAATAAAAGTTGTAGAGAATTTAAAATCCTACAACTTTTATTTCAAATATTTTTTTCGATAACGCTTAGTTTAACGGTAATTAGCGATTTTTTGGTTTTTTCTCACGAAAACGTGTAAAAAATCGATTTCTTTAAGATTTCGGTCTTAGTATGCATTCCCCAACAAAAGTGTATGAATCAAATTTATAGGAAATTAAAACATCTACGACTTTTATTTCAAGCGTTTTTCTCTACAGAGCCTAGTGTAGCGTTGAAGAGTCATTTTCCGTATTTTTAGCCAAATTGAGGTTGATTTTCATTTTGTGTCATTCCCTCATGATTAAAATAAGATTGTTTGTTGAGGTAAGTAGTTGGCTTATTTTCTAATATTTTATTACTAATGTTAGGTTATATTGGTCATTATTTGCATTGACAAGAGAAAGTCGTGTGAGTGTTTCACACAAGATTTTTTTTTTGTTAGTTATTTTATCTCGAAACTGTAAAAATACACCATACATAAAAACTATAACTTAGGTATTATTATTATACTAGTGGTAAAATAATTATGACAGAGTTAGTGCCGGTGTTTATTAAAAACTAATCACTGTTCTCTGTTAAGTCACTCTGGTTAGTTAAGTCCTTGTTAAGGATATTAAGGCGTGTATGACCTGAATAGTTTATTTTATTATATAGACAAAAATAATACAATGCTTTCATTTCATTACTATAAATAAAATTTAAATTATTTGTGTATAGTTTACTGAATAACGTAACCTACCGGATATCTAAGAAAAAATTACTTTAACAGCTCAGAATTTTTTTCGAATGATAGTGAGAAACGTGACTAAAATATAATAATAAAACAGGCAACTTTTATTGTAGCAAAATTCATATTTTACTTTCTCTTGCCTATATGATTATATAGGAAGGAAAATATTGTTTTCATGTTGATCACACCGGTGAAATCAAGTTTTCACCGGATCTACACGTTTTCAGACCCCCTGAACCCAAAAAACATGTTTTTAGCGATTGGTCTGTGTGTGTGTGTGTGTGTGTGTGTGTGTGAACAGAATATCTCAAGAACGGAACATCGTACGAACTTGAAACTTGAAACTTAAGTTACATACCACTATCGGACCCGACACGAACATTTTCATCTAAATCGGTCAACCGGGAGTAGTGGTTTATTCGTGTAATTTTTCACTTTTTTGCGATTTTCTCAAAAACGGGTCCTACGATATTTTTTAAAACCGCCTGGTTTACTAAATTTTTTATGCTCTACATGATAGGTTAAGCGCCAAGTTTGGTGAAATTCTTGGCGAGGCTGGATCGGCTACCATCGGTAGCGTAGTGGTTAGCGCGCTATCCTACAATGGTCCCGGGTTCGATTCCCTGCTGGGCTGTGGAAATTTTTAAGTTAAAACTCACTGTTTCATAACCCACCGTAATCGCTTATCTTCAAGAAGTTTATGCCACTTTGAATAACCAAATTAAAAAATATAATAATAAAAAATTAATCTATAAACTAAAAGAAGCTTTTAGAACACCCAGTAGATTTCACCGACAAAGTCACTGACAAGTTTAAAAAAAAAGAATATAACCGTATTTGTGAGAACACCTCTTCAAATAGTTTATATTATATGAATTGGTGTGTTTGTATTGTTTAATGATGAGATGTGTTTTATTTTTGTAAGAAATGAAAAGGGTCGAGTACTACACTTTGTATGATTACTTAAGTTTGTTATTGTTACGCATCCTACGGTTATATTAAAGTACATACAATCAAAATCATTATCCTTGTGTCCTTTTACTAACGGTTTTCTTTTTTAAAATAACTACAATAAGCTGGCCTACACACTGAAGAACACAATAATAATAATAATTGGTTGTTCCCGCGCACAGCGTGGACACACTTCTGTCTTCAAAGGGGTGTATTAACACTTTTCAGTCTACAATTTTTTTCACGAGTATGCACTACAGAATAAAATAAATTGTACGTACCTTGCACTGTAAAATGACGTTTTTTTCTACTTTTTCAAAAAATCAGTGTGCAGTCACTTCAATTCTTATCAACAAGGGTATTATGTAAAAAAAAATTTGGTGTGAAACACTCACACAACTTTCTCTTGCCAATATAAATAATTAACAATAAACCTAATATTAGTAATAAAACATTAGAAATAAACAAAAAAACTAACCTTAATATACATAGCCTAATTTTAATCATGAGTGAAAGACGCAAAATGAAAATCAACCTCAGTTTGGCTTCAAAATACAGAAAATCACTCTTTCACGCTAAACTAGGCTCTGTAGAGAAAAATGTTTTAAATAAAAGTTGCAGATCTTTTAATTTTCTATAAATTTGATTATATACACTTTTATTATAAAATGCATACTAAGGCCGAAATCTTAAAAAAATCGATTTTTCTCACGTTTTCGTGAGAAAAAAACAGAAAATTGCTAATTACTGCTAAACTAAGCGTTATACCAAAAAATGTTTGAAATAAAAGTTGTAGGTTTTTAAATTCTCTACAACTCTTATTATATAAATTTTTTCGCTAAATTGCATATTAAAGCCGTAATCTTAAAAAAACTTTGTTTTTACGTGAAAACAGCCTCACCCAGAATTTCAGCAAACATGGCGCCTACCCTATCTTGTAGAGAATAAAAAATTGAGTAAATGAGGCGATTTTAAAAAAAATCGTAGGACCAGTTTTTGAGAAAATCGCAAAAAACTGAAAAATTACACGAATAAACTACTACTTCCGGTTGACCGATTTTGATGAAAATGTTCGTGTCGGGTCCGGTAGTGGTATGTAACTTAAGTTTCAAGTTTCAAGTTCGTACGATGTTTCGTTCTTGAGATATTCTGTTCACACACGCACGCACACACACACGCGCGCGCGCGCACGCACGCACACACACGCGCACGCGCGCACACACACACACACACACACACACACAGACACACATACAGACCAATCGCTAAAAACATGTTTTTTGGGTTCAGGGGGTCTGAAAACGTATAGATCCGGTGAAAACTCGATTTCGAAAAATCGACATGAAAACAATACTTTCCTTCCTATATATTCATATAGGCAAGAGAAAGTAAAAAAGTTTAAAATTTGCTCTTTTTAACCATGTATTTAGTTTTAAGTCAATTATTAAGTTATTCATAAAATAATACTATTTACAATTACTGTAATTTACAAATTTCCAAAAAATTTTATATGAAACGTATATCAATATCGTTTTCATTCTCCGCAGGGTCGTATGATTCACCAATGCCGGTGGCATCTAATTCCGATGCAGAATCTTCTGCAAAACAATCTAATGCATCTCTAGAGATCGTTTCATAAAATGTATAATAGCAAAATAACAGTAAAACACATACACTGCAAACAACGTGGCCTTGTAACCCGCTATGTCGGTACTCGGTAGTACACGCTACGGTTCGATCTCGCGCATTAAGTAGCGGTCGATAGTTTCGTCGATATATCAGAAAATACTAATCGATTCGGTCAAATATCGCTGTAGGTAAACGGAGAACAAAGTGAACTAAATAACAGTTAAAACGGGAAACGGATAGCATACGGGTAGCCAAATTTATAACAATGTGAAAGTAGGAAACGTATGAGATACGTTTGCCATCTAGGGATGTATATTGCCGTGCCCGTATGACATACGTTTACCGTCACTCGGTGTATATCATCACGGCCGTATCACGTACGGTTGTCGTCTCGAAAGTGTTAATAAAGTGATATATTACTTTTACCAATTGTTTACTTTTTCTTGTCTATAAGAATATAATGCTTTTCACGGCTAATGAACTCTGCTGTTCCACGCGTTTAGACCAATCAAAAAGTTTGCCAGCGTTGTCAGATTGTACGAATGTTTCAGCCTGACAAACATTACGCACGCATGCGTATAAAAGCCGCTGTGTAGTTCACTTGTGTCTTGCATCTCGTACTGAACACATCGATTATAGAGCGCGTTACATGCAATACTTAATAATATAATCAGCTGGTTGTATGTTCATAAGTTATAATTGTTATTGAAAGACCAAAAAAATGGCTGACAAAATAATTAACAGAGCTACAAGAGCACGTGTTGGCAACGTTGCTGTCAAGTGATTGGCTAGCTATGGAGTGGGTGGGAGGGGGCAATGCATACGTTCAAAGCTCATCAGGCTTGAAAAATAGTATAGGAAGGAAAGTATTATTTTCATATCGATTTTTCGAAATCAAGGTTTCACCGGATCTACATGTTTTCAGACCCCCTGAAGCCAAAAAAAAACATGTTTTTAGCAATTGGTCTGTGTGCGTGCGTGTGTGTATTTGTGTGTGAACAAAATATCCCAAGAACTTTGTACAAAGTTAAAACTTGAATCTTACCGGACCGACACGAACATTTTCATCAAAATCGGTCAACCGGAAGTAGTAGTTTATTCGTATCATTTTTCCCTTTTTTGCGATTTTCTCAAAAACGGCTTCTACGATGTTTTTAAAATCGCCTCGTTTACTACAATTTTTTTATGTTCTACAAGATAGGGTATAGGAAATTAAAAGATCTGCAACTTTTACTTCAAGCATTTTTCTCTACAGAGCGTAATTTAGCGTGAAAAAGTGATTTTCTATATAATTAAGCCAAACTAAGGTTGGTTTTCATTTTGCATCATTCACTACGCCAGCCGCATTGCCGTAGTTGGTAACGTGCTCGCCACTCATCATGCGGTCTTGGGTTTGAATCCCATTCAGGCACGGCATATTTTCATACGTTACAAAAAACTCATTTCATCCTTCACCGTCTGCATTAGCAGTAATTGCAGAACAGTCGGATGTTAAACAAAAACAAAAAAAATCACTTATGATTTAAATTAGCCTATGTTTGTTAAGGTAGGTTAGTTTTTTACGTTCTCTTGCCTATATGAATATATAGGAAGGAAAGTATTGTTTTCATGTCGATTTTTCGAAATCGAGTTTTCACCGGATCTATACGTTTTCAGACCCCCTGAACCCAAAAAACATGTTTTTAGCGATTGGTCTGTGTGTCTGTGTGTGTGTGTGTGTGTGTGTGTATACAAAATATCTCAAGAACTGAACATCGTACGGATTTGAAACTTGAAACTTAAGTTACATACCACTACCGGACCCGACACGAACATTTCCATCAAAATCGGTCAACGGGAAGTAGTAGTTTATTCGTGTAATTTTTCACTTTTTTGCGATTTTCTCAAAAACTGGTCCTACGATTTTTTTTAAAATCTCCTGGTTTACTCAATTTTTTATTCTCTACAAGATAGGGTAGGCGTCATGTTTGCTGAAATTCTATGTGAGGCTGTTTTTACGTAAAAACATAGTTTTTTTTAAGATTACGGCTTTAATATGCAATTTAGAGCAAATATTTATATAATAAAAGTTGTAGAGAATTTTAAATTTTACAACTTTTATTTCAAACATTTTTTTTGTATAACGCTTAGTTTAGCAGTAATTAGCGATTTTCTGTTTTTTTTCACGAAAACGTGTGAAAAATCGATTTTTTTAACATTTCGGCCATAGTATGCATTTTATGATAAAAGTGTATATTATTAATTTTATAGGAAATAAAAATATCTACAACTTTTATTTAAAGCATTTGTCTCTACCTAGTTTAGTGTGAAAGAGTGATTTTCCGTATTTTTAAGCCAAACTGAGTTCGATTTTCATTTTGCGTCTTTCACTCATGATTAAAATAAGGTTATGTTTTTGAGGTTGGTTTTTTGTTTATTTCTAATATTTTATTACTAATGTTAGTTATTATTGTTCATTATTTGCATTAGCAAGGGAAAGTCGTGTGAGTGTTTCACACCAGATTTTTACTTTCTCTTGCCAATATGAATACGTATATAGGAAGAAAAGTATTGTTTTCATGTCGATTTTTCACCAAATCTACACGTTTTCAGACTCCCTGAACCAAAAAAAACAGGTTTTCCGCGATTGGTCTGTGTGTTTGTGTGTGGGTGTGGGCGTATACAAACGATTATTTTAAAACGATTAGTCCTACGACGTTTTTTAAAAATCGCCTGGTTTAATCAATTTTTTATTCTCTACAAGATAGGGTAGGCACCATGTTTGCTGAAATTCTTGGTAAGGCTGTTTTCACGTAATAAAATTGATTTTTTAAGATTACGGCTTTAATATGCATTTTACCGCAAAAATTTACATTATAAAAGTTGTAGAGATATTAAAATCCTACAACTTTTATTTCAAATAATTTTTTGTATAAGGGTTAGTTTAGCAGTAATTAGCGATTTTCTGTTTTTCTCTCACGAAAACGTGTGAAAAAATCTAGCTATATTTTTAAGATTTCGGCCTTAGAATGCATTTTACGACAAAAGTGTACATTAATAATTTTATAGGAAATAAAAACATCTACAACTTTTATTTGGAGCATTATTTTCTACAGAGCCTAGTTTAGCGTGAAAGAGTGATTTTCCGTATTTTATAGCCAAACTGAGGTTTATTTTCATGTAGCGTGTTTCACTCATGATTTAAATAAGGTTATGTTTTTGAGGTTAGTTTTTTGTTTATTTCTTCTTTTTTTATTCCTAATTTGTGTTTGTTGCAATCGGTTCAATTGAAAACAATAAGCAAACCCATGACCCAATGAGATGAGGATGATGTGTACGACGTGTAAATGAGATGTAGTCTTGTACAGACCCAGGCCGACCATTCCTGAGAGAGTATGGTTAATTAAACCCCAACCATCAAAGTACACCGGTAGCCACTGTCTAGTATTCAAATCCGTATAAAAGTAACTACCTTTACTAGGATTTGAACCAGGAACCTTCGTCTCCAAATATCAGCTGTTAAACAGCTGATTTTGACGACGACTTTACCTCTAGACCAACGTGGTGGGTTTCACTTAAGATTAAAATTAGGTTATACTTTTTTTGGAGGTTGGTTAGTTATTTTGTTTATTACTATTGTTAGATATTGTTCATTATTAGCATTGGCTAGGGAAAGTCGTGGGAGCCGTTTCACTCCAAATTTTTCATTTTAGATCTATGATCAGTGATGTAGATATTAGAGTATTTACTTAGACGTTTCCGAATTAGGCGGCTAATTAGGAAGACGGGCTCAGTTAATTGGTGGATTAATATTGTTTACATCATTATGTAGGGATTCAGAAACACAATACACAATACGCAATATGATTTAACCGCTTGTTTACCGATTGTAACCCCAACGCCAACCTAATTGTATTGTTGCAAACTATTACCTAGGCCTATAGAGTTGCGGTATGATCTTGCAGTATCTGTTGCAATTCACATACGGTACGTATACCTGTCAGCAGATGTAAATAGAAACGTCTGTATTGTATTCGTTGGAAATGAACATTGGATTTCTGAGTAATAATTTAAAGTACCGTATTGTTCCGAAAACAAGCCGCACCCGAATTTTAGCCGCATCAGAAAAATTATGATCAAAACTAGGAAATAAATTTCAAGTACAGTACTTGTATGTTTTTGAAAGTATTTTATTTTTTAAGAAGAAAAATACCGTACAAACAAATACACTTACTACTTAATTAGCATTTAGAAGTTTTTGTTTATTATTTGTTCAATACCGAACACAAGGATTCATCTACCACATATCAGAGTGCGTCCGGCTTCTTTGGTGGATGTCTTTTCCGCGTTTTTACCCAAAATGTAGCCGCAGGACTTGCGATACCAATAATTCGAAATTGGTATCGCAAGTCCTGCGCTACTTTTTGGGTACTTGTATAGACAAAGTACCCTTAACCTATAACATCAATCATGGCGAAGTACAAAATACAGCAAAAAACAAATGATTTGATAAAAAACAAAATGAAATATAAGAAAACTGCTACAAAACTTCATACTGTAACACCAAACTGATCAAAATAACTGTACACGCACTACGTAAAGAAAGCGTGTCTCTCTCTCAATCTCTATCTCTCTATCTCTATGTATCTCTCACCCCCCTCTCCCGCCTCCATCCCCTCTTCCTCCCCTCACACTTCCTCTCACTCTCTCTCTCTCTCTCTCTCTCTCTTCCTCTCTCTCTCTCTATTCATACCTATTTATGCTTAATAAGAAACGATTATTATTATTATTAAAGCGCGAATGCAAGCCGCAGGTCAAATTATGGAACCGATTTTTAGGGAAAAACTGCGGCTTGTATTCGGAACAATACGGTAATTTGTAAAGATGAAAATAAACTGCTGATTATCATCATTGTTTTTGCCATAACAGACAGGTGGAGTGTCAAATTATTTACACTCAATCTGTTCGTTGCAGGGCTAAAATAAATAGTTCTGTTTCTTATCACATGTTCAGCCAATTAAATGAATGAATCAGAAGAGAACAGAAGAGGTAGAGGTGCACTGTGACACTAATCAGAGTTATCTCGTCTGAAAGTAATGGATTTCATTATACAGCCAGACCCTGTGGTGAATGAAGTGAAAGTGTCATTTGCAGAGTGGAAAATATATGCTTTTCACAGGGCCCGGCATGCTGACAAGCGTACTTTTCCACTCAGTGAGTTGTGGCAATTGTAAACCACCTCACTCCTCGTTTTACTTAGTAAAACCTCTACAGGTTCAAATCAGCCTTTTGGCTGATGACCTAAACAACAACATCATCATTGTTAAGAAATGTCATCAGTCTGGTTTTGTTTTGTTGGTGTTAACCCTTTATAGGTCATTGGTAAGTATACTTACCACTGGCAATAAGGTCGATTTTTTAAAGAATAAGCTATGCAGTTGAAACCTTTTGGCATATAAATGTTTTCTGGTAAGTCCTGGCCATCCACATTTTGAAATACCTAAGTGCGCAGCGACTATTTTTGCTTCACGAGTTACACGAATGTGGTAAGGATTCATACCAGCGCACGCAACCTTGTTGTTTTGTTGTTACTTTTGTACAGTGCTTAGAAAATTCCAGTTTTTTTATGGGAAAGCAAATATAAGTACATCCTATTATAAAGTTGAGATAAGTTAGGCCTATTCTACGAATTTTTACTTTCTCTTGCCTATATGAATATATATAGGAAGGAAAGTATTGTTTTCATGTCGATTTTGAGAAACCGAGTTTTCAACGGATCTACACGTTTTAAAACCCCCTGAACCCAAAAAAACATGTTTTTAGTGATTGGTGTGTGTGTGTGTGTGTGTGTGTGTGTGCGCGCGCGCGTGTGCGAGTGGGTGGGTGTGTGTGTGCGTGTGTGTGTGTGTGTGAACAGAATATCTCAAGAACGGAACAACGTACAAACTTGAAACTTAAGTTACATACCACTAACGAACCCGACACGAATATTTTCATTAAAATCGGTCAACCGGAAGTAGTAGTTTATTCGCGTAATTTTTCACTTTTTTGCGATTTTCTCAAAAACTGGTCCTACAACTTTTTCTAAAAATCGCCTGGTTTACTCAATTTTTTATTCTCTACAAGATAGGGTAGGCGTCATGTTTGCTGAAATTCTCGGTGAGGCTGTTTTCACGTAAAGAAATTGTTTTTTTAAGATGCGGAAAAATTTAATATAGTATATATATATATTTAATATATAAAAAAATTTAACACAAAAATTTAATAAAAAAGTTGTAGCGAATTTAAAATCCTACAACTTTTATTTCAAAAGTTTTTTTGTATAACGCATAGTTTAGCAGTGATTAGCGATTTTCTTTTTTTTCTCACGAAAACGTGTGAAAAATCGATTTTGTTAAGATTTCGGCCTTAGAATGCATTTTACGACAAAAGTGTATATAATAAATTTAATAGGAAATAAAAAGATCTATAACTTTTATTTAGAGCATTTTTCTTTACACAGCTTAGTTTAGCGTGAAAGGTTGTTTTTTCGTATTTTTAAGCCAAACTGAGTTCGATTTTCATTTTGCGTCTTTCACTCATGATTAAAATAAGGTTATGTTCATTGAGGTTAGTTTTTTGTTTATTTTAAATGTTTTATTACTAATGTTAGGTTTATTGTAAATTATTTGCATTGGCAAGAGAAATTGGTGTGTTTCACACCAGATTTTTCTGTTATATAGGACTACAAGTTGTTTTAATAAGCATTCTTATAACTAAAAATTATGTAATTCTCATTTCAATGAACGTTCCTTGGTAAGTATATTTACTAAGGCTTAACATAAAAAAGATATATCTTATAATAGAGCTGTTCTGTTTTTATAATAGTGCTGTTCTGGCACTAGAAATACATTATTCAAGCCCTATAAAACAAAATTTAACATTTTACAACATGTATATTTTCCCCATAGTACTGCCCTGTTGTTTAGGTCATCAGCCGAAAGGCTGGTTTGAACCTGTAGAGGTTTTACTAAGTAAAACGAGGAGTGAGGTGGTTTACAATTGCCTTCCTCACTGAGTGTAAAAGTACGCTTATCAGCATGCCGGGCCCTCTGAAAAGCACATATTTTCCACTCTGTAACTGACAACTTCACTTCATTCACCACAGGGTCCGGCTGTACAATGAAATTCATTACTTTCAGAGAAGATAACTCTGATTAGTGTCACAATACACCTCTACCTCTTCTGTTCTTAAATGATTCAGTCATTTAATTGGCTGACCATGTGATAAGAAACAGAACTATTTATTTTAGCCCTGCAACGAACAGATTGAGTGTAAATAATTTGACACTCCACCTGTCTGATATGGGCAGAGTACTTCCCTATAAAGGGTTAATTGTTCAAAGTCTGGTTTAACCTGAAGAGGCTTCACTAAGTAAAAGGAGGTTTGAGGTGGTTTACTTGCTTCCCTCACTGAGAGGAAAAGTATGCTTATCAGCATGCTAAGCCCCCTGAAAAGCATCTACTTTCTACCCTGCCTATAACAGGCAATTGGAGTAATAAATTATTTTCACTCCAGCTGCTAGTTCTAGGGCTACAAATTTTTTTTTGTAGCCCTAGAACTAAGTATCGATTGGATATTTTTTGTTATAAACCCCTAGTGTACATAACAGATAGATGGAATGTCAAATTATTTACACTCAATCTGTTTGTTGCAGGGCTAAAATTAATAGTTCTGTTTCTTATCACATGGTCAGCCAATTATATGGCTGAAGCATTTAACAACAGATGAGGTAGAGGTGTAAAGGACACTAGTCACAGTTATCTTTTCTGAGAGTAATGGATTTCATTATATAGCCAGACCCTGTGGTGAATGAAGTGAAGGTGTCATTTGCAGTTTGGAAAGTAGGTGCCTTCAGAGCCTTTGATAAGCTGATAAGCGTAATACTAGACTATTTCTATCATTTTTTACTTTCTCTTGCCTATATGAATATATAGGAAGAAAGTATTGTTTTCATGTCAAATTTAAGAAATACACTCTTCACCGGATCTACACGTTTTCAGACCCTCTGAACCCAAAAAACATGTTTTTAGCGATTGGTCTGTGTGCGTGCGTGCGTGCGTGCGTGTGTGTGTGTGTGTGTGTGTGTGTGTACAAAATATCTCAAGAATGGAACATCGTACGAACTTGAAACTTGAAACTTAAGTTACATACCACTACCGCACCCTACACGAATATTTTCATCAAAATCAGTCAACCGGAAATAGTAATTTATTCGTGTATTTTTCACTTTTTTGCGATTTTCTCAAAAACTGGTCCTACGATTTTTTTAAAAATCGCCTCATTTACTTAATTTTTTATGCTCTACAAGATAGGGTAGGCGCCATGCTTGCTGAAATTCTTGGTGAGGCTGTTTTCACGTAACAACGTTGCCTTTTTAAGATTACGGCTTTAATATGCATTTTAGCGCAAATATTTTATATAAAAGTTGTAGAAATTTAAAATTCTACAACTTTTATTTCAAACATGTTTTTGTATAACGCTTAGTTTAGCGGTAATTAGCGATTTTCTGTTTTTTTCTCACGAAAACGTGTGAAAAATCAATTTTTTTAAGATTTCGGCCTTAGTATGTCTTTTACGACAAAAGTGTATATTATCAGATTTATAGGAAATTAAACGATCTACAAGTTTTATTTAAAGCATTTTTCTCTACAGAGCCTAGTTTAGCGTGAAAGAGTGATTTTCCGTATTTTTATGCCTAACTGGGGTCGACTTTCATTTTACTTCTTTCACTCATGATTAAAATTAGGTTAAGTTTATTGAGGTTAGTTTTTTGTTTAATTCCAATGTTTTTTTACTAATGTTAGGTTTACCTATTGTTAATTATTTGCATTGACAAGAGAAAGTAGTGTGAGTGTTTCACACCAGATTTTTTTTTCTAAATAGCCTAGTTCAGCGTTAATTAGTGATTTCTCGTAATTATACCTTCTTGAAAGGTGGATATTAATTTTACGTCATTCACCCTTGATTAAAATTTTGTTTTTTTTTTTCATTTTAAAAGTGTGCTAAGTATTAAAAATAGATTACATATTTTATAATTTACATTGACAAGAAAAAATCGTGTGTGTTTCACGACCAAATTTTTCGTTATATATTATGTTAATTTTTTCGGAACGTGTCCCACTCCCAATTAATTCGGAATATCTTCATTAAACAACGAAATTATATTTAGAAAATTTATGATATGTTCAAGTAAAATGGTGCATTGCATAATTTGCATACACGTTAAATATTTATCTATTGAAATATATTCACGATCGTGAGTTTGTCAAATGTATTATCATACAAAAAAAATTAAATGTAAAAAATAAATAAAAAACGGCGGCTTATCGTTATTGAGGTGTGTAATTTAGTGCAATAAACTGTCATTTAACAATCACTTTGTCATAGGAAAGTTTATATTGAAATGTAACATCGTTGATAATGTTCCATCGTGCGTGGGCAAAATGCCAATCTTTGTTTATACTTGTAGTTATCTATAGCCTACGTGTTGCTCAGTTGTCTGTAATAAATTTTCACGTCTTTGGCCTACTTTTAACACTTAACATGTAGGCCTATATTGTTATCCTTTAAATTCCATTATCGTATCCTTTTATAAATTTGAAATGTTGTCACAATTAAATTTTATTAAAACTGCTCAGACCTACATGTTTTTTATGAAACACTACACAAAAATGTATAATATGTATAATAACAAAATGTATAATAAAAAATGTATACTAAAAAATAATAAAAAATTTAAAAAAAAACAATAAAATAAAAAAATAAATAAAATAAAATAAAAATAAAAATATGTATAATAAATGTATAATAAAATTTATAAATTTATAATATGTATTGTATAAATGTATAATATGAAGAAACTTTAAATAATTTCAAAATTGTTGAAAAATTGAGTGAATGGTTTTTTTATTTTATTTAAATTCGCATCAACAGCTTGGTCATTAGTGACTACCTGGGTTTTGGTACTACACCGGTGGTCTTAAACACGTTAAAATTTTTAGGCCCTAGTCGGGAATCAAACCCGGACGAATGATTTTTTATTTATGTTTATATTTTTAATCCATCGGGTTGGTCTAGACCAGTGGTTCCCAACCTTTTATGGGGCTTCGCCCCTTTGTGAAGGATGACTTACACCTATCGCCCCCTTCTCTTAGCATCGTATACCTAATTTAATTTGAAGTAATGTGTTGATAAATAATAAAGTATATTATTCTGTAAAAAAGATTTATTATTGTTCACAACAAATAATCAACCAAAGCAGTTGTGTCCAGAATTCTTCATCTCATGTGTAGGAGCTCGACCATAAAAAATGTCAACAAAGAGTTTAGTTTATTTGTTTGTAAAAACTAAACTATTTGTTTGTAAAAAGAAACATGTATCCGTGACAGTAAATATTCTACCCTGTAGTACAGTTTTATTTTTCTGTCTTTGAATACTCATCGCCCCCCCCTATCGCCTCCCACAAATTTATCGCCCCCCTGCGAACCCAAATCCCCCACCAGGGGGCGATCGCCCCCAGGTTGGGAACCACTGCTCTAGAGCGGTGTTTCCCAACCGGTGGTCTGCGGACCAAAGGTGGTGCGTGAGAGCCTTCGGGGAGGTCCGTGAGAGTCCGGTGACTACTTATAAAAAAGTAATATTTTCCCGTGATTAAATCAAAGTTACGATTTTCATTGAACAAGATTAAGTAAATACATTCAAGATTCGGATTAAGTAAAGGTAGAAGAGTTGTGTTGTAAGAAAGCCCTAGGCTTCCCCAACATTCGGCAAGTAGCTTTGCGGTATCTTATGATTTTTTTTCAACCACTTGTTTGTGTGAGCAGGGGTTCTCTAGTTTATTGTTAATTAAAAACAAACAACGAAATCGGCTAAATGTAAGCAGTGATTTGAGAGTAGTTCTTAGCAAGAGCCTAAAACCTAGAATTCCTCAGCTAGTCAGAAAGATTAGTCCACAAAAGTCGCATTGAAATTTTCATTTCATTTTTAATTCATTTTTTAATTTTCATTGTTATTTTCGACTAAGTAAAATCTGTATTCCTTATTTTATTAAAAGACAATTTACAATTTAAATATATTCACTTTTTGTGATGTACAATGTACCCTACTTTCCGAAAATAACAATTATATGTTTGTAATAATAGTTTCTTAATTAATAATAATCATTTGTTTCTGAAAATTTGTTTTATATAATAATCATTTAATTTGGTTACAACTTATAAGATATATGCAATAATATAATGGGTTGTCCGTGGTAGTTCACTTCAGGCTGAGTGGTCCGCAGACCACTACGGGTTGGGAACCACTGGTCTAGAGGTAAAGTCGTCGCCAAAATCAGTTGTTTACCAGCTGATTTTCGGAGACGAAGGTTCCTGGTTCAAATCCGAGTAAAGGTAGTTACTTTTATACGGATTTGAATACTAGACAGTGATTGCCGGTGTACTTTCATGGTTGGGGTTCAATTAACCATACTCTCTCAGGAATGGTCGGCTTGAGTCTGTGTAAGACCTCATTTACATGTCATACAAATCTCATTGGGTCATGGGGTTGCTTATTAATCTTTAATTAAATACATACACGCATTACGGATTTTTTTAAAAACTGTTTATTTTTTAAACTAATGTAGGCTAAATAATGAAAAACAGAACCTTTTTTTAACCATGAATGAATGACGGTAAATGAAAGTCAGCCTCTGTATACAACTTAAATATAAGGAAAATCACTGATTGACGCTAAAGGTGTCTCTAAAGATAAATTATTTAAATAACTACAGACTGCAGTATGTTTTTTATATTTTGCTTTCCTCATTGCATTAGTTTTCTTTTGTTTCCCTAAAATATATTGTAAAGTAGTTTTAGTTATTTAAAAAAAAGAAGTTTTTTCTCTATTAATACAATTGTACATAATCTAAGGTAATTTTTAAAATTTTTATTGTTATTAAAACTATTATTATTATTATTGATGTATTTTATATAAATTTTATGGTATTTATAATTTATCTTTAATCCTATTAACAAAAACTGTTTTATGTATTTATTGTACCCATTTTAAATTTTATAACAGTATTTTTTATAGTAGTTATTAGTATATATAAATTTGTTTAAATAATTTTTTTGTTTACTCCCATGCGCGGACAGAACTCTTCGTGAAGAAGAGTTTTTGCGTATAAGTATATTTAGTTAAAAATATTTTTTTTTTTTTTATTTATTTATTTAACGTCGCATCAACTGCAATGGTCATTAGCGACGACATTGGGGTGGAACTTTATGCGATGTAGGATGAAATGATTTTTTGTAACGTATGAAAACATGCCATGCCTGAGAGGGATTCGAACCCAGGACCGCATGATGAAAGGCGAGCACGTTGCCAACTGCGCCAATGCGGCCGGCAGTTAAAAATATTGTTTATAGCTTAGTATAGTAATAATTTCTATGTTTAACTTAATAAAATAAATAAATAAATAACATACAGACAGTATGTTGTTAAGGTCATCAGCCAAAAGACTGGTTTGAAACTGTAGAGGTTTTACTAAGTAAAATGAGGAGTTAGGTTATTTACAATTGCCTTCCTCACTGAGTAGAAAAGTCCTCTTTTCAGCATGCCAGAACCTCTGTAATGTACATATTTTCCACTCTACAAATTACACCTTTATTTTATTCACCAAAAGGTCTGGTTGTATAATGAAACTCATTACTTTCAGAGGAGATAACTCTGTTTAGTGTCTGTTACACCTCTACCTCTTCTTTTATTAAATGATTCAGTCATTTAATTGGCTGACCATGTGATAAGAAACATAACTATTTATTTTAGCCCGGCAACGAACAGATTGAGTGTAAAAAATTTGACACTCCACCTATCTGTAATGATCAGAATTAATTATAGACCATAGTCAAATTTTTTATTTTCTATAAATTCGATGTACTAAGCAATTTAGTCGTAAAATGCATAAGTCTACTAAGGACAAAATCATTAAAAAAATTTTTGCCAATTTCAATGATATAATACAAAAAAAATCACTAATTGCCGCTTAACTAAGCACTGTAGAAAAATAAAATATTTATAGTTTTATTTAGTTTTCTACAAATTTATATTTCATATTTTTGTTGTAAAATGTAGCTTTATCTAGAACGCAATATTTATTTTATATATTGATTTAAACTTTGTTTTTTTATTCCTAATTTGTGTACATTGCAATCTGTTCAATTGAGAACAATAAGCAGCAACCCCATGACCCAATGAGATGAGGATGATGTGTATGACATGTAAATGAGGTGGTGTAGTCTTGTACAGACTCAGGCCGACCATTCCTGAGAGAGTATCGTTAGTTAAACCCCAACCATCAAAGTACACCGGCAACCACTGTCTAGTATTCAAATCTGTATAAAAGTAACTACCTTTACTAGGATTTGAACCCGGAACCTTCAACTCCGAAAATCAGCTGTTAAACAGCTGATTTTGGTGACGACTTTACCTCTAGACCAACCCGGTGGGTTTGTACAAAGTTTGTACAACCCGGTGGATTTAAACTTAAAGTTATTTATTTTGGCTATTTTTTTATTTTCACAATTAATTTTTGATCTCATTAAATTTTAACTAATTTAAAATTCCATAAAATGATAATCGGTTTATTTTAAAGGAAAAAATGCTGAATAATTTGGATGTTCTATTTAAAGTTCTATGTAAATAAAATGCTGATTCAACAAGCTATTCAAACAATGAAATCCTGAAAAGGTTCCAATCAATTGTACTACATAAACCTCCCTTCACCCTTAAAAGAATGTAAAACAATGTATGACGTAAAACGTGTGTAAAATTATTTGACACAAATAACAAAACATTTAATCCTGACTATTATATTACAAAAATTATTAAAAATAGTCACGAATGAATACAAATATTATTTTATAAATAACATTTAATTTGTACTATTATTTATTTCTAAGAACTATTTATAGTAACAAAAATGATTGACTCTATTAAGTTACAAATTGTTTATTAATAGTAAAATCAAGGTACGGATTCAAAAGTAATACCGATCATAAATAATCATAATATATTGGTTAATTTTCGCCAAGGTTTATTTTATTTAAATTGGGTTACTAAGTTAATTGTTACAAAATTTCTCCATGTATTTTTTACGGTGTACGGTCTCCTTTGTATGTCTAAATCACACATATAATAATATTTCATAATATGAAATACGGATATCGAATTATTAATTTTGTTTTTATATTCAAAATTAGTTTTGTTCGATTAGAATTGAACTATTAATAATAATAATACGTCAACGCTATTATTATATAAGTAGGTTCATTGTTTTGCGTAACACAAAAGATTTATGTTTGTAATTATTTTAACCGTGAAGTATTAATTGCTCCCTTTGGCACAAATTTTATTCTACATGAATTATTTACTTTACACATGTAAGTTATGATTATAACAAGCAAGTGGAGTGTTAAATTATTTGCGTTCGATCTGTTAGTTCCAGGGCTTTAAAAAATAGTTATGTTTCTTATCACATAGTCAGCCAATTATATGACTGAAATATTTAAGAACAGAAGAAGTATAGATACTTAAATCACGAGATTGCCTTTTGCGTATTGAAGGGCCGTGAGGAAGGAAGAGAAAATTTGAAAATGCTGCCAACCTCAACAGTGAGACACTACTCGTACATTTCACTACCGTGCAGTTTCTACATACATTTTGTAAGCTGTGGATTATTCCGAGAAAATGATTTCTTTATAAACCTTATAAGAAATAAATGTGACCTCTAATATTGCCTATAGCTTAATTACATGACTAGAAATGTTTCATTTACTGTAATTACCAGGTACCAGCTGTTATGTTCCATTGGAACAAAGTTTTCTACGAATGAATCGCCTTTTTTTACTTTCTCTTGCCTATATGAATATATAGGAAGGAAAGTATTGTTTTCATGTCGATTTTTCGAAATCGAGTTTTCACCGGATCTATACGTTTTCAGACCCCCTGAACCCAAAAAACATGTTTTTAGCGATTGGTCTGTGTGTGTGTCTGTGTGTGTGTGTGTGTGAACAGAATATCTCAAGAACGGAACATCGTACGAACTTGAAACTTGAAACTTAAGTTACATATCACTACCGGACCCGACACGAACATTTTCATCAAAATCGGTCAACCGGAAGTAGTAGTTTATTCGTATAATTTTTCACTTTTTTGCGATTTTTTCAAAAACTGGTCCTACGATTTTTTCTAAAATCACCTGGTTTACTACATTTTTTATGCTCTACAAGATAGGGTAGGCGCCATGTTTGCTGAAATTCTGTGTGAGGCTGTTTTTACGTAAAAACATTTTCTTTTTAAGATTGCGGCTTTAATATGCATTTTAGCGCAAAACGTTTTATAATAAAAGTTGTAGAGAATTTAAAAACCTACAACTTCTGTTTCCAACATATTTTTGTATAACGCTTAGTTTAGCGGTAATTTGCGATTTTCTGTTTTTTTTTCTCACAAAAACGTGAGAAAAATCGATTTTTTAACATTTCGGTCTTAGGATGCATTTTACGACAAAAGTGTATATAATTAAATTTATAGAAAATTAAACGATCTGCAACTTTTATTTAGAACATTTTTCTCTACAGAGCCTAGTTTAGCGTGAAAGAGTGATTTTCTGTATTTTTAAGCCAAACTGAGTTGATTTTCATTTTGCGTCTTTCACTCATGATTAAAATTAGGTTATGTTTTTCAGGTTAGTTTTTTGTTTATTTGTAATATTTTATTAATAATGTTAGGTTTATTGTTAATTATTTGCATTGGCAAGAGAAAGTTGTGTGAGTGTTTCACACCAGATTTTTTACTATTGCTGTCACCGGCTTCTTTATGATCAGGCTCACTGGTATCTACCTAACCACTTCCTTTTTTACTAGGTGTCAACAAAACTGTTGAAGAATAGCTTCTTCACGTCTTTAATTTCCTTCTTTATTTTTCGAATTGTGGAAAGAGAAACATCACAGTAGTTAGCGGCTCGCTCACGGCTTTTGCTAAGAGGCACAGAAAGGTATTTTTGTTTAGCTTCAATTTCACAACATTTTATTACATTGCATATTTATTATTTTTTTATTTATTTAATACTTGCAGATTTCGTTCAGCATTATGAATAGTTCGACCACGTTTCCGAGAAACCGATATTGTGACACCTTCACTTCATTCACCACAAAGTCTGGATGTATAGTGAAATTCATTAATTTTTGAGGAGATAACTCTGACTAGTGTCTTTTACACCTCTACCTACTCTGTTCTTAAATAAATCAGTCATATAATTGGCTGACTATGTAATAAGAAACAGAACTATATTTTTAGCCCTGGAACCAGCATATCGAGTGCAATTAATTTAACACTCCACCTGCCCGTTATGGGCAAAATGTTCACTAAAAAAGTTATTTCGATTTCAGAGACCTTGATTCTCGCAATAGTGTGCATTATTTTGGATAACTCCGTCATCGTGTGACTTAATAACATTTCATCTTGCGTACTTAAAAAAAATTAAGTACTTTTTTCAATAAAGTTAAATTGTCTGGTTACAAGTAGATACAAAACAAAAGAACAAACAATTTTTATACATATTAGTTAATTGAAGTTTGTAATTCCGATGTCAAAGCTCTTAAGGAAAGTTTAAAACAAAGTAAAAAGTTGTATTTGTCGTGATGTGAAGTACTTCGATGTACGTACTTCACGTGTAACTTACTTTTCTAAAGTTTTTTTTATTGTGGTCGCTAATAAAAGAAGTATGTGGTTTAAAAAGTTTATTTTAAAGAAATAATTTAAAAAAGTATGGTGTGAATCGCTCATACTACTTTTTTTGCCAATGTAAATAATTTTTTCCCTTATGTGGTGTACGTAGCAATCTCTTTAGTTCACAACAATAAGCAACCCCATGACCCAATTAGATGAGTATTTTTTTTTAAAGGGCGAACAACTAATGAGATGAGGATGATGTGTATGACGTGTAAATGAGGTGTAGTCTTTACAGACCCAGGCCGACCATTTATAAGAAAGTATGGTTAATTGAATCCCATACATCAAAATTCACCGGTACCCAATCTCTAGTATTCAATTCAGAATAAAAGTAACTACCTTTACCAGGATTTGAACCTGAAACCTTCGTCTCTGAAAATCAGCTGTTAAACAGCTGATTCGCGGCGACGACGACTTTACCTCTACACAAACCCGGTGGGTTAATGTAAATAATTAAAATTCAATCGTGAGTAACCAAAGTTAAATGAAAAACAACATAATTTGAATCATGTTGTAATGATACTAAACGAAAATCATTCTCTGTTTGACTTAAAAAGTCAAAACAATCAGACATTAAACCAAAAAAAAAATAAATAAATAAAATAAAAATATGGAAAATTACTAATTAACGCTCAATTAAGCTACATAAAAAGAACAGCTTTATAATAAAATTCTAGGTGTTTTTATTTCCTATAAACTTTGGATATTACTATGCACTTCTGCCGTACAGCGCATACTAAGGTTGACATCTTAAAAATACTTTTTTACAGATTTTTTTGAACGAAATATAAAATATCACCAATTGACACTAAACTAAGCTAGTAGAAAAAATGTCAAAAATATGGTGTAAAACACTCACACAACTTTCTCTTGCTAATGCAAATAATGAACCAAATAGTGAGGAAAGTAATTGTAAAGCACCTGACTCCTCATTTGACTTAGTAAAGCCTCTAGAGGTTCAAACCACCCTTTCGGCTGATCACCTGAACAATAAGAATTAGTTATTTTTCTCTTGACTACAGAATTACCAGAACATTGGAGGAGTGATAAAAAGGAGTAAGAGAGAATGGGCTGATAAGAGGGAGGAGAGTGAGAAAATAAGTGGTGTTGGTACAGGAGGATAATAACGTTAAGATTATCATTGTTGTTTAGGTGATCAGCCGAAAGGCTGGTTTGAACCTGTAGAGGTTTCACTAAGTAAAACGAGAAGTAATGTGGTTTACGATTGCCATCCTCACTGGATGGAAAAGTACTCTTATCAGCAAGCCGAGCCCTCTGAAAAGCACATATTTTCCATTCTGCAAATGACACCTTCACTTCATTCACCACAGGGTCTGGTTGTATAATGAAATTCATTACTTTCAGAGGAGACAACTCTGATTAGCGTCTTTTGCATCTCTACCTCTTCTTTTCTTAAATTATTCAGTCATTTAATTGGCTGAACATGTCATAAGAAACAGAACTATTTATTTTAGCCCTGCAACGAACAGATTGAGAAGAATATGTTGTTGTTGTTGTTTAGGTCATCAGCCAAAAGGCTGGTTTGAACCTGTAGAGGTTTTACTAAGTAAATCAAGGAGTGAGGTGGTTTACCATTGCCTTCCTCACTGGATGGAAAAGTACTCTTATCAGCAAGCCGAGCCCTCTGAAAAGCAGATATTTTCCACTCTGCAAATGACACTTTCACTTCATTCACCACAGGGTCTGGCTGTATAATGAAATTCATTACTTTCAGAGGAGATAACTCTGATTAGTGTATTTTACACCTCTACCTTTTCTGTTCTTAAATGATTCAGTCATTTAATTGGCTGACCATGTCATAAGAAACAGAACTATTTATTTTAGCCCTACAACGAACAGATTGAGAAGAATATCATGTCAAAGTGAAAATGATCTCGAAGTGTTTAAATAAAAATACTCGTTAAATAACGGGTGTTTCAAAAAGGACGCACTTCGAAGTTTGAGAACGCTAGTTTATTACATTAAGTAATTACAAATTATACGGTATGAAATTATTACCTTCATAACTTTCAGATTACCTTTAAAACTTCACAATAAATGTTCAAAATGACTTCCTCCGCTTGTAATGCAAGTTCGGACACGTTTCATAACATTCGCAGCCACTTTTCGTAGTGTTTGTTCATTAATGCTTGTAATCTCACTTTCAATATTAGCCTTCAATTCTTCAATTGTATAAGGATTATTTTGAAAAACCTTACTCTTTAAATTCCCCCAAAGAAAAAAATCCGCAGGAGTAAGATCTGGGGATCTTGGTGGCCACAATCCTTTTGATATCACACGATGGCCAAAAAATTCTCGTAACATATTCACCGTTTCAGTAGAAGTATGGCAGTTTGCGTTATCCTGCTGAAACCAACAATCTCAATCGTGTAATTCTAACAACGCTGTAAATTGTTCAATGAAGTTGCGGTACACCACACCATCTACAGATGTGTCAAAAAATAAAGGCCCAACAATACGACGCCGGGAGATCGCACACCAAACACCAATTTTATGTGTGTGTAGTGGACGTTCATGAAATGTATGAGGATTATGAGCGCTCCATATTCGGCAGTTTTGGCTGTTGATGTAACCATCCAAGTAGAACCATGCTTCGTCACTGAAATAAACACGATCCAATATTTCAACACCGTTGTCATTAACAAGAGAACGTATCCAACGTCAATACTGTATACGTTTCTCATGGTCAACTTCTTTCAGTTCATGAACGACACCGATGCGGTAAGGATGCAAGATTTAATTTTTTTTTAGCCCTTAAAGCGGAAGATAGTAATAATCCAGCCTGTGAAGATAACTTTCTAAGTGATTTGCCGGGTGAGGTAGTCAAACGTTGTTTCACATCGTCCAAAACTTGTTCTGTTAACACTAATGGTCGACCTGTGCTTTTCCGATCCTGTACACTGCCAGTCTCACGAAATTTATTAATCAGACGCGATATTGTGGTGTTATTAGGTACTTCAGAATTGGGAATTTTAACTGGAACTCGTCTTTCACTCGTTCGTAAGATTTATATGCGCAATAACTTTCAATACTAATAAAAACACGTTCATCCTTTGAAAAAACCATGTTTGAACTTATACAGACACTACAGACACAAATGAATACTGGGGTAGCACTAGTACAATGTCAGTAATACACAATCGGTCAACAATGAGTATGGTAGTGCCAACTGTTATTTGGGGGGAAAAAATATTCCCTATGCAGAAAATATTAACTCTTACACTTCGAAGTGCGTCCTTTTTGAAACACCCGTTATTAATAATAAACTTAATACAGAAATGATCGGGATGGTTACAAACGCTTAATTTTAATACGGGTGACATTTGAGAGGAAGGTATGAATTTATTAAATTTTATTCAACTGCCTCAGGCAAACAAAAATGTCGATTTCAATAAATCAAACGTTATTGAAAAACGAGTGAAAGCTTAAACAGAAAATCAATCATCTGAATATTCCATTACGCTTCGGTTCATTTGGAACGTCTTGCTTTAATTTTACTCCTTATTAAAATATCATTAAGTTTATATTACCCTAAACAAAGTTGGGTTAAAAAAATACTGATTTTAGTGAACACGTTTCATATCGATAAATGCTACGAAGCGTATCGTTAAGACATTTTTTAACTTAGAAATTTTATAATTATGCATATATTTTTACTTTCTCTTGCCTATATGAATATATAGGATGGAAAGTATTATTTTCATGTCAATTTTTCGAAATTGAGTTTCACCGGATCTACACGTTTTCAAACCCCCTGACCCAAAACACATGTTTTTAGCGATTGGTCTGTGTGTGTGGTGTGTGTGTGTGTGTGTGTGTGTGTGTGTGTGTGTGTGTGTGTGTGTGTGCGTGCGCGCGCGCGCGTGAACAGAATATCTCAAGAACGGAACAACGTACGAACTTGAAACTTGAAACTTAAGTTAGATATTACTAGAGGACCCGACACGTACATTTTCATCAAAATCGGTCAACCGGATGTTGTAGTTTATTCGTGTAATTTTTCACTTTTTTGCAATTTTCTAAACGAACTGGTCCTTCGATTTTTTTTTAAATTGCCGGGGTAACTAAATTTTTTATGCTTTACAAGATAGGGTAGGCGTCATGTCTGCTGAAATTTTTGGAGAGGCTGTTTTCATGTAAAAAATTGTTTTTTAAGATTCCTTTTTTAATATGAATTTTAGCACAAAAATGTATAATAAAAAATGTAGAAAATTTAAAATCCTACAACTTTTTTTTCAAAAGTTTTTTGTAAACGCTTAGTTTAGCGGTAATTAGCAATTTTCTGTTTTTTTCTCACGGTAACTTTTGAAAAATCGATTTTTTTTAAGATTTTGGCCTTAGTATGCATTTTACGACAAAAATGTATATAGGCTAATCAAATTTATAGAAAATAAAAAAAATCTACAACTTTTAAGCATTTTTCTCTACAGAATCTAGTTTAGCGTATTTTAAAGAAAAATTAAGGTCGATTTTCATTTTGCGTCTTCCACTCATAATTAAAATAAGTTTATGTTTTTTGAGGTTACTTTTTTATTTATTTCTCATACGTTAATACTAATGTTAGGTTGTTGTGTTGTTTAGGTCATCAGCCAAAAAGCTGGTTTGAACCTGTAGAGGTTTCACTAAGTAAAACGAGGAGTGAGGTGGTTTACCATTGCCTTCCTCACTGAGTGGAAAAGTACGCTTATCAGCATGCCGGGCCCTCTGAAAAGCACATATTTTCCACTCTGTAAATGACACCTTCACTTCATTCACCACAGGGTCTGGCTGTACAATGAAATTCATTACTTTCAGAGAAGATAACTCTGATTAGTGTCTTTTACACCTCTACCTCTTCTGTTCTTAAATGATTCAGTCATTTAATTGACTGACCATGTGATAAGAAACAGAACTATTTATTTTAGCCCTGCAACGAACAGATTGAGTGTAAATAATTTGACACTCCACCTGTCTGTTATGGGCAGAATGTTAGGTTATATCGGTCATTATTTGCATTGGCAAGAGAAAGTTGTGTGAGTGTTTCACACCAGATTTTTTTTATAAAAGTCTGTCCATCACTACTAGATTATATTGATGAATTTGATAAAATGGTAGGGTTATAGTAAGTTAGACATATGTACGACACCGATAGTTTAGATTCAGTTTACGATGATGTGCATACCTGTATAAGATTACGCGACATGTATCAGTCCAAACGAGAGTAAAACTCAAATTTGATCGAGGATTCCCGACTAAGTCAGTGCGGTTTCAGTCGAGAAATTAATAACATGTTAAACGAAGATACAGTAGGCCTACTATAAATTAAAATTCAATCGAATTTACATTAAGCATAATTTTCACTTATATACATGGTTAATTTCTAACAATAATTTTCCGCTCATAAAAAATTCACTTTAAAAAACTCTTTCGTGACCAATTTTCGTAAAAATTTCACTTTATATAACTCTTTTGCGACCAATTTTCATAAAAATTTCACTTTATAAAACTCTTTTGCGATCAATTTTAATAAACATATCGCTTTATAAAACTCTTTTTCGACCAATTTTCATAACAATTTTACTTTAAAACACTCTTTCACGACCAAAATGTTTTATCATATACCTACATGAAATATGTGCATATTTCATGCACATATGCTATTGTGTTTGCGTGAGATGGGCTATATACACGCGTACCAATTGGTAAAAACATGTTGTTTTTGGGTTCAAGGAACCTGCAAAACGTGTATTTTCGTTGCTGTATTGTGTGTTGATATCTAGGTCATCTGAAAGCCTGGTTTGAACCCCTAAAGGCTTTAGCTTATACTAAATAAAACTTTCCTTCCAATATATTCGCATAGGCAAGACAAAGTAAACATATGTTATTTATGTGTATAATAAGAAAAAACTAGTTACTGGGAAAATCCATGTATCCTACATGTATTTTACCTAATCTTTCAAGTTTCATACACTGCAAAGTAACCTGATAAAAATTTAGTGAGAAAATTAGGGCTGTTTACCGGCCCGTATTATTTTATGGACAAATTTATAACACACTAAATGTCTATAAAAAATAATAAACAAGAATTAACACCAAAATTACCAAACCCATTTTATTTTTCAGTAGTCTACCTGTATTATACAGGGTGATTCACGAAGATATGCAGAAACTTTAGGAGCTCATTGTACATGTAAAAATAATGAAAAAAGTTTATATAAACATAAGTCCGGAAATGCTTCGTTACCAAGTTACGGCTAGCGAAAGTTTCGCCCGGATTTCAGCTCACCAGGTGAAATGAGGTCTTCCTGAAATTCTGGTAAGTTAGATAAGGGGCGAATTCAAAAGTTTCTTATGGTTTTTGTTCTGATAAATTGAATAAAACAGGTCCCAGAACTGTAAGTTAAATAGTTTTTAAGAAAACCAGTGTCAAATGCAAAAAATGGAGTGAAAACACATTTTTTAATCTTTGGGCAAGAATAGCTTTGAAATTTCACCAAGAAACAGTTAAAATTTTTCAATAAAACATGTAGAAAATTTTTTTCTGAACAAACCGGTGTAAATAAAGTACAGAGAAAGCGAATAAATGAATTTTTATTCATAACAGTACAAAGTAAAATTAACCGGATAAACAAAGATGAAAAAATGTGTTTTTTTCACTCCATTTTTTGCATTTGACACTGGTTTTCTCAAAAACTATTTAACTTACAGTTCTGGGATCTGTTTTATTCAATTTATCAGATCAAAAACCATAAGAAACGATTAAATTTGCCCCTTAATTTACCTTACCAAAATTTCAGGAAGACCTCATTTCACCTGGTGAGCTGAAATCCGAGCGAAATATTTCGCTAGCCGTAACTCGGTAACGAAGCATTTCCGGACCCATATTTATATAAACTTTTTTCATTATTTTTACATGTACAATGGGCTCCCAAAGTTTCTTCATTTATTCGTGAATCACCCTGTATTAACTTTACAAAATCACAAAATTTATTCCCATGAAAGTGCATTTTAGTATTACTGATGTTTTTACGACCGTGTAGGTCATAAGATTTAAGTTTATATCAAATAGACCGCCACAACATGTAGTTAACAATAATCTTATAACCCCATAAATTTCCTTTTTTGATCTATTTAATGCTCATAAAATTAAGTTGGGTACAGGAAACTAAAAACAATGATGGATACTCATAAAATTATGAATTTATGTTTTACGGTTTACTAGTTTACAGTTGGCTCATAAATTTTATCATTTTAACAATTCATTTGACTAGTAAATCAGTTATGTCATTTAAACTAGTTACGTCATAAATTTCAGTTATTTTTACTTTCCCACGGATTGTTAGAGAAAAGTATAAATAATGTAACGATCAACTTCATAAAATCTGTAATAGAATTTTAATGCAACTTAACGTTTCATACTTTTGCTTTGAAGCTTCCATTTACAAATATTGCAAAACTACAAAATAACTAAAATAAAATCTGGTGTTAAACACTCACACAACATTATCTTTCCAATGCAAATAATTAACAATATAACCTATCATTAGTAATAAAACAATAAAAATAAACAAAAAATTAACCTCAATAAACACAATCTAATTTTAATCATGAGTGAAAGACGCAATATGAAAATCAACCTCAGTTTGGCTTTAAAATACGGAAAATCACTCTTTCACGCTAAACTAAGTTCTGTAGAGAAAAATATGAATATATAGGAAGGAAAGTATTGTTTTTATGTCTTTAAGAAATCGAGTTTTCACCGAATCTACACGTTTTCAGACCCCCTGAACCCAAAAACATGTTTTTAGCGATTGGTCTGTGTATGTGTGTGTGTGTGTGTGTGTGTGTAAACAGAATATCTCAAGAACGGAACATCGTACAATCTTGAAACTTGAGACTTAAGTTACATACCAATACCGGACTCGACACGAACATTTTCATCAAAATCGGTCAACCGGAAACAGTAGTTTGTTCGTGTAATTTGTTACTTTCTTGCTATTTTCTCGAAAACAGGTCCTACAATTTTTTAAAAATCGCCTGGTTTACTATATTTTTAATCCCCTACATGATAGGGTAGGCGCCATGTCTACTGAAATTTTGGTGAGGCTGTTTTCACGTAAAAAAATTGGTTTTTTAAGATTACGGCTTTAATATGCATTTTAGCGCAAACAAATATAGCCTACATATACTAACAAATTATTTTATTAAACATTATTTTCCTTTGTTTGCACCACTACTTATATGATAATGAACAGCCAAAACAAAACAAGATTAAATATAAACTCACCTCAGAGTATTATATTGTTTCGAGATCTTTCGTCTCTCACGGAGACATCATCAGGAATAAAATTAAAAGACACTAAACACATATATAACAAAAAAACATTAAAACACTTATGGTCAACGACCACGTCAATTATTCCCTGTATCGTAAACCATTCCGCGCGCGGTTATTCGGCCGAATGACCGCGCGCGGAATGGTTTACGATACAGGGAATAGTTGACGTGGTCGTTGACCATAAGTGTTTTAATGTTTTTTGTTATATATGTGTTTAGTGTCTTTTAATTTTATTCCTGATGATGTCTCCGTGAGAGACGAAAGATCTCGAAACAATATAATACTCTGAGGTGAGTTTATATTTAATCTTGTTTTGTTTTGGCAGTTCATTATCATATATATATATGTACTAACAAATGTAGAAAATTTTAAATCCTACAACTTTTTCTTTAAACATTTTTTTGTATAACGCTTAGTTTAGCGGCAATTAGCGATTTTCTGTTTTTTCTCACGAAAACGTGTGAAAAATCGATTTTTTTACGATTTCAGCCTTAGTATGCATTTTACGACAAAATGCATAAATAATAGTTGTAGAAAATTAAAAAATCTACTATATTTATTTTAGACATTGTCTTCTATGGAGCTTAATAGCGTCATTAGTGACTTTTTTTTGTAGTACTTTTTTCTATAGTCGAAGAGGTTGATTTTCATTTTGCGTCATTCACTCACGATTAAAACATAGGTTTTATATTTTATTAATTACATTGGCAAGAGAAAGTTGTATGAATATTTCACACTAGATTTTATTTTGTACAAAACTTAGATTAGCGCAAATATGTAAATTTTTGTAATTCTCAATTTGGTGCATTATATTCGTAAGTCTACTTCACGTTACTCCACATTTTTTACTGCATATAATTAAAGCTATTGCGGATAAGGCACGATGACTAGTGTGTGGGTGTGTGTGTGTGTGTGTGTGTGTGTGCGTGTGCATGCGCATGTGGGTTCCCATTTTAGTTAAAAAATTAATTGAAATCAATATTTGTTGATCAACATGTTAAAATAGATTTTAAGAGTAGACTAAATTCTGTTACATCAGTACATGATACAAAAAAATAATATATTTTTTTTAAAGAATAACTCTGAAAATTTTTGCTCTAGCATGACACACGATAACCTAAAGAACATTTATTTATCCTCGTTTTCCCTATTGTTTACTTTTTTCTTACAACGAATAGGCCTACTGCAACATTTTTTCATATATTTTTAAAGAACTTGTTTATAAGAAATAGGTCTACTGTTTTTACAACGTTCATTGTACGCAGAAGTAATAATCACGGCAAACCGCACTAATTATCTCACGTATCGTATATTTGTTGACTAATTTGATGAAGTACTCGCACAAAAGAGTACAAGCTAACATATACCAAACAAAATCAAACCATAACGCTTAATTAAAGGTATTTATTAGAGGCCTTTATAACGCCCATAACGCAGAAATGAACTTAAAATGTATCTAATATTACTTGACTTAAAGGGGCGACCTTAAACTCAAATTATGCTCTCTCTCTCTCTCTCTCTCTCACTCACTAACTCAGAGAGCAGAAATTAATTTTAAATGTATCTAATATTACTTGACTTCAAGGGGCGACCTTAAACTCAAATTATGCTCTCTCTCTCTCAGAGAGCAGAAATTAACTTTAAATTTATCTAATATTACTTGACTTCAAGGGGCGACCTTAAACTCAAATTATGCTCTCTCTCTCTCTCTCTCTCTCTCTCTCTCTCTCTCTCAGAGAGCAGAAATTAACTTTAAACGTATCTAATATTACTTGACTTCAAGGAGCGACCTTAAACTCAAACTATGCACTCTCTCTCTCTCTCTTTCTCTCTCTGTCAACCTCCCTCCTTCATCACCTACTCTCTTCATTATCATTCCCTCTCACTTTCTACCTCTCCTCCTATTTCCATTCCACCTCCACCCCTTCAAATATATATCCCTCACCTACCCTTCTCCAACCTCCTCCCGGTATATATCTCTATCTCTTTCTATTTCTCCCTCTCCTCCACCTTTCACTCACACTCATTCCCTCTCCCATATGTTTCCGTTACTCCGGTTTAAACAAAATGTTTGTAATCAAAGTTGTAGGTTTTTAAAATTTCTGCAAGTTTAATCATACACTTTTGCTCTAGAATGCATATTGAAGCCACAATTAAAAAAAAAACAATTTTTTACCACGAGAGAACGGCCCTCGAGAATTTCAGCATCATGACGCTTACCTATCTTGTAGAGCATAAAGAATGTAGTATAAAGGCAATTTTTAAGAAAACATCGTAAGAACCATTTTTGAGAAAATCGCAAAAAGTAAAAAATTACACTAATAAACTACTACTTCTAGTTGACCGATTTTGATGAAAATATTCCTGTCGGGTTCTATTATGGTATCTAACTTAAGTTCCAAGTTTTAGCTTCGTAAATTATTCCGTTCTTGATATATTTTCTTCACACACGGACACGATTTCGAAAAAACGACATGAAAACAATATTTTTCTTCCCAATATACGAATAGGACTATATATTCATATAGGGCAAGAGAAAGTGAAAAAAAAATTATAAATTACGTGGTCGTACCTTTACTAGGATTTGAACCAGAGAAAAGGTTCCTGGTTCAAATCCTAGTAAAGGTACTTTTATACGGATTTGAATACTAGACAGTGGTTACCGGTGTACTTTGATGGTTAGGATTTAATTAACCATACTCTCTCAGGAATGGTCGGCCTGAGTCTGTACAAGACTACACCTCATTTACACGTCATACACATCATCCTCATCTCATTGGGTCATGGGGTTGCTTATTGTTCTAAATTAAACAGATTGCAATGTACACAATTAGGAATAAAAAAATCAAAAAAAATCTGGTGTGAAACACTCACACAACTTTCTCTTGCCAATACAAATATTTAACAATATAACCTAACATTAGAAATAAACAAAAAACTAACCTCAAAAAATATAACCTAATTATGATTATATTTAATCATAAATGAAAGACGCAAAATGAAAATCGATTTCAGTTTGCCTTAAAAATACGGAAAATCACTCTTTCACGCTAAACTAGGCTCTGTAGAGAAAAATGCTTTAAATAAAAGTTAGTTTTTTTGATTTTCTATAGGCTAAATTTGATTACATACTTTTTTGTCGTGAAATGCATTCTAAGGCCGAAATCTTAAAAAAACTGATTTTTCACACGTTTTCGTGAGAAAAACACAGAAAATTGCTATTTACCGCTATACTAAAAGTTATACAAAAAAATGTTTGAAATAAAAGTTGTAGAATTTAAATTCTCTACAAATTTTATTATATACATTTTTGCGGTAAAATGCATATTAAAGCCGCGATATTGAAAAAACAATGTTTTTACGTGAAAACAGCCTCACCGAGAATTTCAGCAAACATGGCGCCTACCCTATCTTGTAGAGAATAAAAAATTGAGTAAACCAGACGATTTTTTAAAAAAATCGTTAGACCAGTTTTTGAGAAAATTGCAAAAAAGTGAAAAATTATACAAATAAACTACTACTTCCGGTTGACCGATTTGGATGAAAATGTTCGTGTCGGGTCCGGTAGTGGTATGTAACTTAAGTTTCAAGTTTCAAGTTTGTACGATGTTCCGTTCTTGAAATATTCTGTTCACACACAGACCAATCGCTAAAAACATGTTTTTTGGGTTCAGGGGGTCTGAAAACGTATAGATCCGGTGAAAACTCGATTTCGAATAGGCTAATCGACATGAAAACAATACCTTCCTTCCTATATATTCATATAGGCAAGAGAAAGTAAAAATTACATGGTTGTATCTTTCATCAGTTCGTTAGTAATACAAAATAAATTTTGAAACAATATTCTGTAATGTAGCTTACATTTAAAAATTGTTACCTTAGACCAAAAATTCATTTAATATTGACTTTTATCGTTTCTTTGGTAATTTATGATAGAAATAAAAAATATAACCCTAAAATATAAAGTTAATTTTTTCTTTTTGTTATTTTTCTTTATTAATATTTTACTAAGATGTAAACAAGGGAAGTTAATGTCAAAACTTATTAAGAGAAACGATATGAAAAAATAATGAGATTTTATGAGAAAGGCAATGATGCGTGAAGTAATATTGATTAAAAAAATAATTTGATAATAATATACGGAAAATATTGTAAGAGAATATTATTTTAGGAATAAAAAGGAAGAAAATTTTGTTTAACCTGTAAATAAATTGACTAAGGTGGCTGCACTGATTGGTATAACGAACTAAATTGTAGTCTAATAAAATATTTACCGCATCTCATGTCGTAAACTAGAATTTGTTATGAAAATAGGGAAAAGACCCCTAACTTATTACTAATTCGTTAACTTCTTGATCACTTAAAAGGTGGCTGAAATTCAGCAAAATTGTTCTTTACAGATATTTTTTTTATTCAATCCCTAATGTGTGTACGTTACAATCTGTTCAATTCAGAACAATAAGCAACCCCATGACCCAATGAGATGAGGATGATATGTATGACGTGTAAATGAGGTGTAGTATTGTACAGACACAGGCCGACCATTCCTGAGAGAGTATGGTTAATTGAACCCAAGTCATCAAAGTACACCGGTAACCACTGTCTAGTATTCAATCCTTATGAAAGTAACTAACTTTACTAGGATTTGAACCAGGAACCTTCGTCTTTTGTCCAAACCCTTATCGAGCAAGATTTGTCCAGTCATATTGCATCCTATAGGCCTACTTTATATTGGCCAGACTAACAAAAATAAAAATAAACAAAAAACTTTGGAACTTATTTTCAACTTTGTCCAATATTCCGTTTTTGAGATATTTATTCTATTCGCACATGCTCAAACACACGGACACGACACAGAACAATTGCTAAAAACATGTTATTGTTGTGTTCAGGGGGCCTGAAAACTTGTATATCCGGTGAAAACTAGATTTCAATAAATCGACATGAAAACAATATTTTCCTTCCGTAGACTACACTTTTGTAAAGGGCAGGGGAAAGTAAAAGTTGAACATAAACTGAAAATTAAAAGTCTGAGAACAAAAATTTATTTACAGGTTTTTTTTTATTGGTAGGTTTTTTTAGTTTTCTACACCGTTGATTATGTTGTAATTTCTTCCCTGAAATGCTATCATTAAGGCCGCAATCTTAAAAAAAAATAACACTTGAGCAATAATTATAGTCTTATTAAGTCGATTTTGAGAAAAATGCATTAAGCGCAAAATAGCACGAGGAAACTAATATTTGCTGTGAACTGAATTTGATGAACATTTTCCATTTCAGTCCCTGACTGAAATTACTTGACTTAAATTCCAAGTTTCAAATTTGTACGATATTCCGTTCTTAATATATTTTGTAGACTAATCGCTAAAAACATTTTTTTTTGTGTTCAGGGGGCCTGCAAACGAGTATATCCGGTGAAAACTCGATTTCAAAAAACGACATGAAAACAATACTGTGACAATATCAAAGGAAATTCTTGAAATTTCTAGTAGGATTCAATCATAAAAATAGTAAAGAGACCATAATAGAAAGAAAAAGTAACAATGGGGTAGCTATTAAAGGGATATCTATTCATAAAAATCTGGTGTGAAACACTCACACAACTTTCTCTTGCCAATGCAAATAATTAATAATAAACCTAACATTATTAATAAAATATTAGAAATAAACAAAAACTAACCTCAAAAACATAACCTTATTTTAATCATGAGTGAATGACGCAAAATGACAATCGAACTCAGTTTGGCTTAAAAATACGGAAAATCACGCTTTCACGCTAAACTAGGCTCTGTAGAGAAAAATGCTCTAAACAAAAGTTGTAGATCTTTTAATTTTCTATAAATTTAATTATATACACTTTTGTCGTAAAATGCATACTAAGACCGAAATGTTAAAAAAATCGATTTTTCTCACGTTTTCGTGAGAAAAAAAACAGAAAATCGCTAATTACCGCTAAACTAAGCGTTATACAAAAGATTGTTTAAAATAAAAGTTGTAGAATTTTACATACAACTTTTATTATATAACGTTTTGCGCTAAAATGCATATTAAAGCCGCAATCTTAAAAAGAAAATGTTTTTACGTAAAAACAGCCTCAAACAGAATTTCAGCAAACATGGCGCCTACCCTATATTGTAGAGCATAAAAAATGTAGTAAACCAGGCGATTTTAAAAAAAATCGTAGGACTAGTTTTTGAGAAAATCGCAAAAAAGTGAAAAATTATTCGAATAAACTGCTACTTCCGGTTGACCGATTTTGATGAAAATGTTCGTGTCGGGTCCGGTAGTGATATGTAACTTAAGTTTCAAGTTTCAAGTTTGTACGATGTTCCGTTCTTGAGATATTCTGTTCACACACACACACACACACACACAGACACACACACAGACCAATCGCTAAAAACATGTTTTTTGGGTTCAGGGGGTCTGAAAACGTATAGATCCGGTGAAAACTCGATTTCGAAAAATCGACATGAAAACAATACTTTCCTTCCTATATATTCATATAGGCAAGAGAAAGTAAAAATTATTTAATAGGACTGCGCTATTGTGTAGGATAGAAGGTTGGGTATTGTTGTACAACTATTCATGAAAGGGGCCTGTAACACTTCCAATTTACAATAGATCTATTGTTACTTGTTTACATCAGTTCATCAGTTATGACTTTTCGAGAACTATTAAAGAAGATTATTGATCGAATCTTTGTGCCGTTCGAGAAGTCTCTTTGAACCACCCTTATATAAATAGACCCCTGAGCGCGGTCAGTTAAATAGTATTCGTTTGATCTTTGACGAATGGCCATCGGGCGTAGTGCAGGGGCGTTCCGAGCTTGTGTTGGTCAACGATTGTTATACTGTCTTTGTTTGTGTGTGTATTGTGAAAAGTTATTGTGTTTCTGTGTAAAATTCAGTTTCATTTTGTATGTGTATTCTATAAAATTGATTGTAAGTAGCGCTAAGTAAATTATTAAGTTATTTATTGTTTATTATTTATTTTAAGTAAATTATTAAGTTAGTTATTGTATTACTTTATAATTAGTTTGTTGTTTATTTTGTAAATCTTTTAGTGTAATAAATATTTGTAATTATAAACTCTAGTGGATTAATTATTTAATAACCTAGATCCTAAAACGGACCTTAGCGATAAGTGTCACAATACTTTTCTTCCCTACATAGGCCTATTCATATAAGCTAAGAGAAAGTAAAAGTTAAAAATAAACTGAAAATTCAAAGTCGGAGAACAAATAAATTTACAGGTTTTTTTATACACGTATTGAAAATCTACGAGATGAAAACTAGATGGAAATATATTCCATACAAAAAGTACTATACTATATTTGTTTTATACTAAAAGCTTACATGAATAGACGGAGCTTTTTAAAAAAAATTGAGCTTTATAAGGAACCTACAAAGTTATCTATATATAGACAACATACGGTCAGATTCTTCTAAATGTATACACCAAGCTTAACCGAAATGTTTCCCCTAGTCCCAGAGGTAACATTAGGAATAAATTTTTGACCAAAACCTTAGAAGTAGCTTTCTCCATTTTCTGGATACCCAGCATATGTAAGGTGTTTCAATGGAATTACAGTACAACGAATATATGTGTTGCATTTTCGTTCAGTGAACTTAAGTAGTTGAGGTTTCATTTCTATTTATTTTTGGTTTAACATTTAGAAACATTAAAATAATTAACACGTTAACTGCCGCACTAAATTTTATGACACTTACAGCGGGGCCATCGTACTTTTTTTTATTTTTTACATTTTATTCCTGTTTTTCTTATTTTACTTCATTTATTAATTAAAATAATAACAGCTACTTTTTTTTGTAAAATTAAGTTGTGACACACTTTTGGGTCACAAAAAAAAGTAATAAACATAATTGTGTTTAGTTGCAAAGTATTCTAGACTATTTCTTTTAACCAAAATAAGCAAAATAAATAATAAAATTAAAAATAATAGCAACATTCTAATACAGGACAACTAGGAAAACTACCTGTATACGAAATATCCTATTATTTGAAAAATACCAACTATTTAAACAGTCTTAAGTGTATAATGTCACTCTCTGAAATTTTAAAACTGTTTGAGATTACAAATTCGATAAATAAACAAACTCAGCTATAATAGTATTTCTGTTTCCATTTAGCTAATTAATTTTTTCAAAACTCCAACATTTTTTTATAATGGCCCTGTGCTTCTTTAATCATATTTTAATCATATTTAATCATATTTTAAGTTATTCTACACCCGTCATTATTACACTGCAAGAAAATATAAAATTATTTCACTCTCTTTAAAAAAATCTCAAATTACAAATGATAAACAAACTGTTTTTTTAAATTTTTTAATGAAACAACTCTTTTAATTAATTCATAATTAAAACTTGTGAATTTCAGAAGGAAAGTTAAAGAGAAAAGAAGAAAAAATATGTGAATTAAATTCGTAAATATTTCAACTGTAAAGTATACAGTTTTGTTTTTTTATATTTTTTTTTGAAATGATGAAAAATACACAATATTTTAATAAAAAAAGAAACAACTAAAAAGAAAAATTTTTAATGAAAAAACAAAATGAAAAATGTAGTACTCAAATAAAACGGGAAAGAATAGAAGTTGATAATGACGTAACAGAAAATGAATGAAGGACACTTAAATGGGAAGAATAAGAAGATGAAAATTATATGAAAAGATGTTAGGCCTCATTGTGAAAATTAAATAGAAGGCTACTGTTTCTACAGATAAAACGTATTTAATAATGGGTGGTTAAAAAAGGACCCAACTCGTTTTTATTGGACATGAATGTAGTACCAAACATTCAATTTGAGTGTTGGGGTTAAAAACGTGATTGTTTATAGAATGCGGGCTATTTTTACTTTCTCTTGCCTGAATATATAGAAAGGAAAGTATTGTTTTCATGTCGATTTTTCGAAATCGAGTTTTCACCGGATCTATACGTTTTCAGACCCCCTGAACCCAAAAAACATGTTTTTAGCGATTGGTCTGTGTGTGTGTGTGTGTGTGTGTGTGTGTGTGTGTGTGTGTGTGTGTGTGTGTGTACAGAATATCTCAAGAACGGAACATTGTACGAACTTCAAACTTGAAGCTTAAGTTACATACCACTACCGGACCCGACACGAACATTTTCACCAAAATCGGTCAACCGGAAGTAGTAGTTTATTCGTGTAATTTTTCACTTTTTTGCGATTTTCTCAAAAACTGGTCCTACAATTTTTTTAAAAATCGCTTGGCTTACTCAATTTTTTTATTCTCTACAAAATAAGGTAGGCCCCATGTTTGCTGAAATTCTTGGTGAGGCTGTTTTCACGTAAAAAAGTGTTTTGTTTTTTTAATCGCGGCGTTAATATGTATTATAGCGCAAAAATTTATATAATAAAAGTTGTAGAGAATTTAAAATTCTACAACTTTTATTTATAACATTTTTTTTATAACGCTTAGTTTAGGAGTAAATAGCGATTTACTGTTTTTTCTCACGAAAACGTGTGAAAAATCGATTTTTTTTAAGATTTCGGCCTTAGTATGAATTTTTTGACAAAAGTGTATATAATCAAATTTATAAAAAAATTAAAATATCTACAACTTTTATTTAGAGCTTTTTTCTCTTACAGAGCCTAGTTTATTGTGAAAGAGTGATTTTCCGTATTTTTAAGGCAAACTGAGATCGATTTTCATTTTGCGTCGTTCATATATGATTAAAATTAGGTTATGTTTATTGAGGTTAGTTTTTTGTTTATTTCTAATGTTTTATTACTAATGTTAGATTTATTGTTAATTATTTGCACTGGCAAGAGAAAGTTCTGTGAGTGTTTCACACTAGATTTTTTTACTTTCTCTTCCCTATATGAATATTGTTTTCATGTCGATTTTATGCCTTATATTAATTTAGATTTATATATAATGTTTTATATATAATGCAACGAGTTGTTATCTTATCTCATGCATCGAAAATACTGACACGCATTATTTTGAGACGGATTGAAGCTAAAATTGATGTGAACCTAGCCGATGATCAATTTGGCTTTAGAAGGAATAGGGGAACAAGGGAAGCAATATTGTGTTTAAGGAATATTGTGGAAAAGAGTTTTCAAGTGAATAAGAAGGTATATATTGCATTTGTGGATTTGCTGAAGGCATTTGACAGGGTCAATTGGAATGTTCTTATGAGAATACTCAAGAAACTTAATATAGATTACAAAGATAGGAGGATCATAAAGGAGCTGTATAAGAACCAAACAGCATGTATAAAGGTCGGTGAGAAGGAAAGAGAAGCTGCTATCAAGAGAGGAGTTAGACAGGGTTGCAGTTTGTCGCTATTACTTTTCAACATCTATATTGAACAGGTAATCAATGAATGCAAGGAGTAATGTTCCGGAGTCAAAGTGAATGGTTTCAGAGTGCAGATGCTACGTTTTGCGGATGATATTGCAATAGTAGCACAAGACAAAGGAGGGCTAGAGAGAGCACTGAATACCTTGCATGCCATTTTGAAAACGGAATATGACATGGAAATAAACAAAAAGAAGACAGAAGTGATGATCTGTTCTAAAGAGCATATAAGTACTCGGGTAGTACCATTTCAGAAGATGGTAAAGACAGAGAGGACATAAAGCGTCGTATAAGAGAGGCAAAAGCTATTTTTATTGGTAAGTGACATGTGTTTTCCTCAAATAGTCTCAGGTTAGAAATGAGAAAGAGACTAATAAAAAGCTGCATTTGGAGTGTTGCCCTCTATGGCTCAGAAACTTGGACTATTGGTAAGGTGGAGGAAAGAGCAATCAATGCTTTTGAAGTATGGTGTTGGAGACGAATGCTTAAGTTGAAATGGACTGACAGAGTTAGTAATGAGGAAGTATTTCAAAGGGCTGAGGAGAACAGATCTCTTTTGAAAATTCTAAACTAAAGGACAGACGACACTCTTGGCTTGGCCATGTAATAAGACACAATGAATTCACGTTAAGAATATTAGAAGGAATGATAATTGGACAAAGGGCTCGTGGAAGACCTCGGCTACAGTATTTGAAACAAATTACCAAAGATCTAGGGATCCAGAGCTACATCCAACTAAAAACTATAGCTCTGGACAGAAAACGATGGAAAGCTGCCTACCAATCGAATGATTGAAGCTAAAGAAGAGAAGATAATGTTTTGAGTAAATTTCTTCCCCTGGGAGAAAGTACACGGGATCCACACTGTATGTGCTTACCATTCCAGTCTCCTCCAATAAGAAACCGATTACTTAGACTATTAAAGAAATCTCTAAACATTTGGAAATTTATGATGTGTCTAGGAGGACAATACACTGAGCCTATGGTAAAACTTATGTTCTTGCATTGCAAATTTATCAGACTCGCTTGGACTTGAGGATTGGAAAAAGGTGTTAAAACATTGTGTTTGATGGAGGATTTGACAAGTATGGCCGTACCCTCATGGCTTGTACCATCCGGATGATCGGTCCGATAGATGTTATAGTCACGAATATCGTCCCTCCAATGGTAAACTCGCGAATGTGTAAATTTTGCGAATATGAGTTTGTTAGTGCATGCTTACGTTATGCAACTTACGTTATGCAGATGATACAGTCTTGCTGGCTGAAACAATGCAGGATCTCCAGGAACTCCTGAATAAGGTTGTTGAAGCCAGCCAACATTTTGGTCTCACCCTCAACACAAGGAAGACAAAGTGCATAATCATCACCAAGAATGTGGTCTCACATGACGAACACCTGTATGTGGAGGGAGAGCAGTTGGAAAGAGTTATGAAGTGCAGCTATCTTGGTACGACGGTGAACAGTAACCTTGATTACTCTACTGAGATCAAAATCCGCATAGAGAGAGCCCGGGCCGCATTTGTGAAAATGAAGAGGATGCTGTGCAACCACAATCTGAGTCTGGACTTGAGAATTCGTGTGCTGAGGTGTTACATCTTTCCGGTGCTGTACTATGGTGCAGAGGCCTGGACTACCAATAGGCAATGTGAACGAAGACTTGAGGCCTTTGAGATGTGGGTTTACAGAAGGATGCACAAAATATCTTGGACAGAGAGAGTCACAAACATGGAAGTCCTAAGGAGGATGCAGAAGGGAATGAAAGTGATGATCGAAATCAAGAAGAGAAAGCTGGTGTACCTCGGCCATATCTTGAGAGGTCCAAAATATGAAATCCTTCATCTTGTCATCCAGGGAAAGATTATGGGCAAACGATCGGTTGGAAGAAGAAGAACCTCCTGGCTACGGAACCTGCGAGAGTGGTTTAATTTGTCATCCATCGACCTATTTAGAGCTACAGTTTCCAAGGTCAGGATTGCCATGATGCTAGCACACCTTCGTAATGGAGATGCTATATGAAGAAGAAGAGTGCATGCTGATGTGTGCAATCCTACGCGTGTTGTAGTAAACTCTCAAATATGTATCTTATCCGGTTAAGGAGATACAGCCTTTGTTAAGTTAAGAAAATACTTGAAGTGTGTTAAAGAAGAAAGCATTGAATTCGTTTTTTGCTCTCCTGTAAAACTGAGAATTTGCAAATTCGCGAGTTTACCATTGGATGGACGATATAAAATCGAGACCTAGCTGTAAGATGTGTCTCTGAGATTAATGCTACGTTAATACACCAGATTAAACCAAAATTCCTTTTCGTGACCTCACAAATAGAACTAAGTTATTATTTCTTTTGTATTTTATTTTTTAACATTAAAATCCACTTACAAACAAGTCGTCTTTATACTCAAAACACATTTATAATGTTTTGGAAGCATCTTGTACACTTTACAAACAACAAATATTATTTTGAACTTTTATTTCACTGTTTAATCATTTAATTTAAAGTTTTAATGAATGGATACAAGTTTCAAGTACGGTACTTTTATTTATATTTTGGTAGAACTAGTACTACCTCTATATAAATAGAACTTTTATGGTTGGAAACTAACTCAGTTAGATACTAAAGTGAATAAAATACTACAACATACGCAAAAAGTATTAAATTAACAGACAGTTACAAAGTTTACTGCATCGTTTACTGACAATTTCCACGAATAACAAGGAAAAGAAACGTTGGAAAATATAGGGGAACTAAGTGAAATGTTTCTTGCAGTGTATAATTATCTTAATTATTATTCACACGTGCGGAAAGAAAATTATTTTATTCAGAATAAATTCTATTTTTTTTTTAATTGTTTAAAACGTTAATGATATTTATTGCACTTGAACCATGTCTGTCTGTAGTAACTACAATAATTATAAAGTAATTTTACTTAACTAGGTAAAAAAACATAGTACAAGGTTTCATTAATGGATCATACCTTAACAGAAATTTTAATTCTCCAAATAATTAACAGTTTTATCAACATCGTTCTTGTAAATTAATTGATTTATTTTATTTTTTATTCATTTATAGCCGAAAAAATAAATGCTACATGTAATATAAAATTAACATCACATGTTATTTATAAAAATCTGCTGTGAAACACTCACACGACTTTATCTTTCCAATATGAATAATAAAACAAAATAACGTAATATGAATCATTAATGAATGACGCAAAACGAAAATCAACCTCCGTAGAACTTAAAAGTATGGAAAATCAGTCATTTTCGTTAAAATAGGGTTTGTTGAGAAAAATGCTTAATATATAAGTTGTAGGTTTTTAAATGTTCTAAACATTATTTACAGACACTTTTGCCCTAGAATGCATATTAAGGCCGCAATTTTTTAAAAAAAACGTGTTTTTTCTACGAGAGCACAGCCTCCCCCAGAGATTCATCAGGTATGGCGCTTACCAAATCTTGTAAAGTGTAAAAAATTAGTAAATGTGACGATTTAAAAAAAAAACTTAGGAGCCGTTTTTGAGGAAACCGCAAAAAAGTTAAAAATCGCACAAATAAACTATTATATCCAATTGAACGATTTTGATCAAAATTTTTGCGTCGGGTTCGGTACCTAACTTAAGTTTTAAGTTTCAGCTCCGTACTATGTTCCGTTTTTTGAAATATTCTGTTCACACACACACGCGCGCGCGCACACACGCACAGACACACACACCAATCGCTAAAAACATGTTTTTGGGTTCAGGAGGCCTGAAAAAATGTACATACGGAGAAAACTTGATTTGGAAAAAAATTGACGTGAAATCAATACTTTCCTTCCCTAATATATACATAGGCCCTATAGCGCAAAAGAAAATAAAAAACAAATAGTATAGTAATTAAAAAGTTCATATCGGTAAACTTTTACCGATATTTCGCCGACCGCATTGATATAGTTGGTAACGTGCTCGCCTCTCATCATGCGGTCGTGGGTTCGAATCCCATTCAGGCACGGCATATTTTCATAAGTTACAAAAAATCATTTCATCCTTCACCGTAGTGTTAAACTATTTGTTGAAATTAAACATAGTGTTAAACTATTTGCACTCGATCTGCTAGTTCCAGGGCTTCAACAAATAGCCTCTCTCTTATCATATGGTCAGTCACACTTATCTCCTTTGAAAGTAATGACTCCTCATGAAAATTACGTCATGTTTTTAATTTTAAATTGTTTACAAATGATTAAACATCGGTTATAGGTGTTATTATTTACATTGGCAAGAGAAAACCCTGTGAGTGTTTCATACAAGGTTTTTTGTTCAAGTATTACACGCAGACAACATTCATACTTAGGTGTTCATAGACGGGTACCTTCTTTCAAGTCACAATATTATTACTGTGCCTTGTATTTGAAATGAAGATCAACTTAATTAAATTACTGTATGAATCTAAGCTTTGTGCAGCTGCGGGATGAAGGGGACAGACGAAGTACCAGACTGTTGCTACATAATAACAGTGTACTAATCATCTCATTGCTGTTCGGTAGGCAGTAGGCTGCCTAATGGGGTGACATAAGTGGGTGTTGTTTTGACTATTTGCTGTAGACGGCGACACTGAATATACAAGTGTGTAGCCGCCATTTTGGATACAAGTATCATAGAGAATTTTTATTTATGCCGTTTTTCTTGTATTTAAAAGGCCTTTAAAATGATGTACCACACAATGGGTGTTTACATTTAAAATATTTGAGTTACAACCCCTAGGCCACCCCTTTAAAAGGGGTTGAAATTCAGTTGTACGTCAAAAGGAAAAGTATTTGACCACCAATAACTTATCCTGAAAGTTACAGTATTATATCTACAACAGTTTCCAACTTATTGAAGGGTTCCCATACACATGCCTCACCCTGTATGTAGTTTGGATAGTACCTACCCTTGACTATTACAAACATAATACAAGTAAAACGTTACTACTAACGCAATCTCTCACAGTAGTAGTGACGTAATGCATACCTATGCCCAAAACGGGCAGGTGGAGTGTTATTTTAATTGCACTCAATCTGTTTGGTCCAGGGCTAAAAAAAATAGTTCTGTTTCTTATCACATAGTCAGCCATTTTTATATATATATATTTTTACTTTATTTAAGAAAATAAACTACAACTGTGTAAGAAGTTAACACAACCAGCAGTTATAATGTCAATAGTTTTATATAAATGTCTTGATGTCACTTGTGTGAGGTAGTCGCCCAGCGGCAACCCCTCAGGACGATTCACAAAAGGTCTCTAGTCCATTGCCTTTTCAGTCTTCTAGGTGGGTTATGTGGTAGGTGAGGAGCGGACAATGACTGAATTTGTGGATTTGTGTGATAGTGTAGTTTGCCATGAAAACGTCTGTATAGTTTCTTTATTGTTTCGTCTACCGTTTCAATGTTAAGGTCTCTATGTAATGTTCTGTTACTAACGTATGTTGGACAGCCTGTGATGATGCGTAAAGTTTTGTTCTGAAATGTCTGAATACGTTTTATGTTAGATACTTTAGCTGATCCGTAGATCACTGAACCGTAGGTCCAAATAGGACGAAGAAGTACCTTGTAACAGTTAAGTTTCTGAGTAATTGAAAGAGGAGATTTATGGTGAATAAAACTGTAAAGAAGTTTTAACCGCGCGTTAAGAGATTGCCTTTTGAGTCTGGTATGTGGATTCCATGTCAGTCTTCTGTCTAGTGTCAGTCCTAGGTATTTTACTGAGGTTTTTTGTAGGATCGGTGTATTGTGTAAATAAACTGGGGGACAAGTTTGTCGTCTGAGTGTAAATGTAATGTGTTGTGATTTTTCAGTATTAAGTTTAATTTTCCAAGTAGTACACCAATGTTGTACAGTGTTTATGTGATGTTGAAGATTAAGCGTTACGACTTCGCACCTGGCTTCGCTGGCTAATATTGCTGTGTCATCGGCCACTTATATGACTGAACTATTTAAGGAAAGAAGAGGTAGAGGTGTAAAAGACACTAGTCAGAGTTATCTCCTCTGAGAGTAATGAATTTCACTATGCAGCCAGACCCTGTGGTGAATGAAGTGAATGTGTCATTTGCATGGTGGAAAGTGAGTGCTTTTCGGAGGGCCTGGCATGCTGATAAGCATACTCTTTCAACTCAGTGAGGAAGGCAATGGTAAACTACCTTACTCCTCGTTTCTTACTTAGTAAAACCTCTAGAGGTTCAAACCAGCCTTTCGGCTGTTGACCTAAACAACAACAATGCATACCTCTCAGCTGCACAAAGCTTGGGAACGAGCAGTAGTTGATATGGGAAAAACGAATTGATCTTGAAGATCACAATACTGTCTTACGTTTTGCTACAAAGTAATTGTAAGAAATAAACAATAGTTGAAAGATCATAGGTTAAGTATATAAGTATGTACTGCAATTCTAAGTATGTAAAATAAGTAAGTAAGTAAATAAGTATGTAAGCATGCACTTAGTGAACACCTTATGTGACCATGTAATTACATTTCTAAATTAAAATGGATTCAGAATTCTAAACAGGTACATGTAACAGAGTATTGTTCACAAAATTGTTTACAAAACAAAATTACACAACCGCGTTATTTCGTAAATCTATTTTATTGTGGAAGTCGTACTAACAGGTACAGTCTGTGGATTATTCTGTCTCAAAGTGTTACGTTCCGTTTTGAATATTAATTAATTCAATTATCAAACACTGTGTATAATTATATAAAATAATACCGTTACGTTTGTGACTTAATTTAATAGCTACTACAACTTTCTAACTTTTAAAAACTTTTCAATTTTATTAATGAATTTTTACTTACTATAAAAATATATTAGTGTAAAACACTCACACGACTATCTCTTGCCAATGCAAATAATTAACAATATAACCTAAGTAATAAAACATTAGAAAGAAACAAATAAATAACCTCAAAACACCTAACCTAATTTTAATCATGAGTCAAAACGCAAAATGAAATCAACCTCAGTTTGCCTTGAAATATGAAAAATCACTCTTTCACAATAAAATTAGCTCTGTAGAGAAAAATGCTATTAAATAAAAGTTGTAGATCTTTTAATTTTCTATAAATTTGATTATATACAATTTTGTCGTAAAATGCATACTAAGGCCGAAATCTTAAGAAAACAACTTTTTACACGTTTTCGTGAGAAAAAAAATCGTTAATTACCGCTAAATTAAGCGTTATAAAAAAATGTTTGGAATAAAATTTGTAGGATTTTAAATTTTCTTCAACTTTTATCCTAACCTTTTTTGCCCTAAAATGCATGTTAAAGCCGTAATCTTTAAAAAACAATTTTTTACGTAAAATCAACCTAACCCAGAATGTCAGCAAACGTGGCGCCTACCCTATCTTGTAGAGCATAAAAAAATGAGTAAACTAGAAGAGTTTTTAAAAAAAATCGCAGGACCAGTTTTTGAGAAAATCGCAAAAAAGTGAAAAATTACACGAATAAACTACTACTTCCGGTTGACCGATTCTGATGAAATTGTTCATGTCGGGTCCGGTAGTGGTATGTAACTTAAGTTTCAAGTTTGTACGATGTTCCGTTCTTGAGACATTTTGTTCACACACACACACACACACACATACGCACACGCGCACACACACATACACACACACACCCACACACACACGCACGCACGCACGCACGCGCGCGCGCACACACACACACGCGCGCGCACACACACACACACACACACACACACACACATAAACACCAATCGCTAAAACCATGTTTTTTTGGGTTCAGGGGTCTGAAAATGTGTAGATCCGGTGAAAACTCGATTTCAAAAATTCGACATGAAAACAATACTTTCCTGCCCATATATTCATATAGGCAAGAGAAAGTAAAAAGGGATTCTTTACTAACTTTATTGAAAGAACAACATGTATAAAAAGTTAAAAATCTGAGTACGCTTCTTTCCGTTCAAAAGAAGATAAAACAAAAATAGCACGTACAAATATACGATGGACAAGCTCTATATCTAAAAGAAAATATTTGCCGGAAAACATATTGACAGAGGTTTCCTTTTCTTTATATCGGAAAACTAAACATTACGACGTTGAGATGCTGAAGTCAAATAAATAACAAAAATGTCAGTAATAGATAGAAAATTCGATAAAATTTAAAACTAATAAAATTTGACTGGACCAGAGATTTCACATCAAATAATAAAATGCTTTTAGGAAAAAAGTTAAATAAAGAAATTCCATGTATGTGAAAGAATTCAAAAGGTCAACAAAATGCAATACATTTCTTACAAACTTTCAAACCATAGAAAACTTTTATTAGTTTAGGAACGATTTAGATGTTGCATAATATACAAAAAATTATAACTTTTGTGCTCAATATGAAATGGAAAACGATTTTAATGATTTATTTACAAAAGACGTTTATTTTCCACTATAAACTAAAAGCTGGAAGAAAATTATTTCAAGTTGACAATGGGAAACTTATACAGTTATGTCGTTGGATACGTTCTCTTGTTAATGACAACGGTGTTGAAACATTGAATCGTGTTTATTTCAGTGACGAAGCATGGTTCCACTTGGATGGTTACATCAACAGCCAAAACTGCCGAATATGGAACGCTCATAATCCTCACACATTTCATGAACGTCCACTACACGCACGTAAAATTGGTGTTTGGTGTGCGATCTCCCGGCGTCGTATTGTTGGGCTTTTATTTTTTGACACATCTGTAGATGGTGTGGTGTACCGCAACTTCATTGAACAATTTACAGCGTTGTTAGAATTACACGATTGAGACTGTTGGTTTCAGCAGGATAACGCAAACTGCCATACTTCTACTGAAACGGTGAATATGTTACGAGAATGTTTTGGCCATCGTGTGATATCAAAAGGATTGTGGCCACCAAGATCCCCAGATCTTACTCCTGCGGATTTTTTTCTTTGGGGGAATTTAAAGAGTAAGGTTTTTCAAAATAATCCTCACACAATTGAAGAATTGAAGGCTAATATTGAAAGTGAGATTACAAGCGTTAATGAGCAAACACTACGAAAAGTGGCTGCAAATGTTATGAAACGTGTCCGAACTTGCATTAAAAGCGGAGGAAGTCATTTTGAACATTTATTGTGAAGTTTTAAAGGTAATCTGAATGTTATAAAGGTAATAATTTCATACCGTATAATTTGTATAATTTATAATTACTTAATGTAATAAATTAGCGTTCTCAAACTTTAAAGTGCGTCCTTTTTGAAACACCCGTTACTTATCGAGTTACACGCCTCTAAACGAATGAAATTTGTTGCGGTAGCTACAATACCGGGTCTTTTTGTCTTCCAACCTCGATATAGCAGTTTGTAAACAACATTAAAAATATAGGACTAATTTGGGTTAACGCAGAATAAAATGAGGTAAATTTTATTGTTAAATATGTTGAAATCAGATTCATAGTTTTGGAGATGCAAGAATTTAAACTTGGGTGTTTATGATTATGAAACCGATAGTAGGTTTTTTTTATGTTTTTTGAGGTTAATTGTTTAATTTATTTCTAATGTTTTATGAATAATTTTAGGTTATATTGGTCATTATTTTCATTGGCTAGAGAAAGTTAAGTGAGTGTTTCACACCTAATTTTATTTATTGAACGTAGCTAAGAACACTCTTGATCATGTCACCTTTCAAACAAAGAAAAACTAATTCAAAACACCCTTTTTTATATCTGAGGTTAAATATAATATGTGTTTAAATATATTTTTATAATTCCTATTTTTTAATATCATCTAATTTATAATAGTTAATGTTTTTGGTGTTAGAATCTTGCCAGAAGGTAACATCATTCCCCTCCTGGAATAAGACCACTGGATTGAATTGTCAACCCTAGTACCATATTTCCATCCCTCTTCTCTCATGACCTCGCACTCTTCTCTCCAATGCCATGTCCAACTCCATATTTGAATCCTCTTCTTACTTCTTACGTGTCTTCTGTTTAATTTTAATTGGAAATATTACAGATTTTAATAATTTCTTTCTTTTTGTTATTTCAGTCTTTAGTTTAATTTTGTCCTCCTGGAAATTTTACTGAGTTAAATAGATGCTTACAATGTTTGTCGTTTATCTTCTAGTACTAAATCTTCTTGGCATTGGATGGCAGGTTGATGGTTGATGGCCGGATGAAAATCTATTTCTGGACTAGGTTTAACCAATCCAATCCCTATACATAAAGATAACCCTTCAAACTACTTCTATATGTACAGTGTTAACCCCAAACCAGGCAAAGAGAATGATGTCATCCTTGTAACAAGATTATATTATTTAAGAATTAAATATCCGAAAATTTTTTTAATAAATTTTAAAATTTCATAAATTTACAAAAGATCGTGATAAAATTTAACGTTCGTGTTCATCTGTGGATATAAAAAATTTAAATGATATATTTTTTTGTTACCTTAGAAACCACTTATTTTAAAACTCTATTGTTATATAAATTTAATTAGAAGTTACACTTTTAAAGAATTGGCGTGTATTATTAAATAAAGAATGGAAAAAATAAAAAAAACCTCGGATATTTAATTCTTACATATAATCTTGTTACGAGGATAACATCATTCTCTTAGCCTGGTTTGGGGTTAACACTGTACATATAGAAGTAGTTTGAAGGGTTATCTTTATGTATAGGGATTGGATTGGTTAAACCTAGTCCAGAAATAGATTTTCATCCGGCCATCAACCATCAACCTGCCATCCAATGCCAAGAAGAATTAGTACAAGAAGGTAAACGACAAACATTGTAAGCATTTATTTAACTCAGTAAAATTTCCAGGAGGACAAAATTAAACTGAAGATTGAAATAACAAGACGATAGAAATTATTAAAATCTGTATAATATTTCCAATTAAAATTAAACGGAAGAACTAATCAACACGTAAGAAGTAAGAAGAGGATTCAAATATGGAGTTGGACATGGCATTGGAGAGAAGAGTGCGAGGTCATGAGAGAAGAGGGATGGAAATATGGTACTAGGGTTGACAATTCGATCCAGTGGTCTTATTCCAGGAGGGGAATGATGTTACCTTCTGGCAAGATTCTAACACCAAAGACATTAGCTATTATAAATTAGATGATATATTAAAACATAGGAAATATAAATATATTAAAATACATATTTAACCACAGACATAAAAATTTGGTATGAAACACTCACACAACTTTCTCTTGCCAATGCAAATAATAAAGAATAAACCCTAACATTATTAATAAAACATTAGAAATAAACAAAAAACTAACTTTAATAACATAACCTAATTTTAATCATGAGTGAAAGACGCAAAATGAAAATCGATCTCAGTTTGCCTTAAAATACGGATAATCACTCTTTCACGCTAAACTAGGCTCTGTAGAGAAAAATGCTATAAATAAAAGCTGTAGATCTTTAATTTTCCTATACATACACTTTTGTCGTAAAATGCATTTTAAGCCCGAAATCTTTAATAAATCGATTTTTCACACGTTTTCGTGAGAAAAAATAGAAAATTGCTAATTACTCCTAAACTAAGCGTTATACAAAAAATTGTTTGAAATAAAAGTTGTAGAATTTTAAATTCTCTACAACTTTTGTTATACAAAGTTTTGCGCTAAAATGCATATTTAAGTCGTAATCTTAATAAAAGTATTTTTTTACGTAAACACTGCCTCACCAAGAATTTCCGCAAACATTACGCCTACCCTATCTTGCAGAGACTAAAAAATTGAGTAAACCAGGCTGTTTTTTAAAAAATCGCAGGACTAGTTTTTGAGAAAATCGCAAAAAAGTGAAAAATTACACGAATAAACTACTACTTTCGGTTGATCGATTTTGATGAAAATGTTCGTCTCGGGTCCAGTAGAGGTATGTAACTTAAGTTTCAAGTTTCAAGTTCGCATGATGTTCCGTTCTTGAGATATTCTGTTCACACACAGACCAATCGCTAAAAACATGTTTTTTGGGTTCAGGGGGTCTGAAAACGTGTAGATCCGGTGAAAACTCGACTTCGAAAAATCAACATGAAAATAATTACTCTCCTTCCTATATATTCATATAGGCAAGAGAAAGTAAAAACAACCATATTATAAACAAACATTAATTATAATTTAAAAATGTTTTTTCCAGGAAAAAATCATTACGCTTGTATTCATTTTATAGTGTTAACTATATAAAATTCTTTGATCGTATTCTTTTACAAAGGGTTTTTATGTTATTTTTCTCTAACATCAATAAAAAAAACACCATAAAATAAGCCGATTACTCCTGATTCAATAACAATTCTCTGCCACTAAAAAAAATAATGATAATGAATAAAGACCACTGGCCTAAATAATTTTCAAATATTTTCCGCTCTACTTGCTGTGGCTGCGACAAACACAAAATTAAATTACTAGTGAGAGATAAACAACTTACTTTTTTTAAACGGATCTTTTAATGTCTGGTTGAAAATAAAATAAAAAATAAAACCTTCATTTATATATTTATCGGAAACTACGTAATAAAAAAAATCAAAAGCAGCCGCCGTTCTCAGGGCATTGAAGTAGGGAAAAGAAACTACTTCTATACGATATTACTTGCAGAAAATTACAGTTTCTGATAGCAGAATCTAACGATGATTTGCAGAAAGGAGTTTTTAATTTGAGTACAGTATTCAAGAGTATAACGTTGATATATCCGCTGCCTTAACAGACAGGTGGATTGTCAAATTATTTACACTTAATCTGCCCGTTGCAGGGCTAAAATAAATAGTTCTGTTTCTTATCACTTGGTCAGCCAATTAAATGACTGAATAATTTAAGAACAGAAGAGGTAGAGGTGTAAAATACACTAATCAGAGTTATCTCCTCTGAAAGTAATGAATTTCATTATACAGCCAGACCCTGTGGTGAATGAAGTGAAGGTGTCGTTTGCAGAGTGGAAAATACGTGCTTTTCAGAGGGCCCGGCATACTGATAAGCGTACTTTTCCACTCAGTGAGGAAGGCACTGGTAAACCACCTCACTCCTCGTTTTACTTAGTAAAACCTCCTTAGGTTAAAACCAGCCTTTCGGTTGATGACCTAAACAACAACATATCCGCTGCAAAGACGAAATCGATGGCTTTCTGGAGGGAAAATCCAATACGAACAAAAAACACTTATCAATGGGTGTCTGATAGAGCAAGGTACCGCATTTTAAATATCCGGGCTGTGATTCAACGTACGCTTGAAATGCAAACATGATCGATAAACTGAAACGTTTTCGATATTATTTGATCACTGGGTAAAAGAACTTGTAAAGACACCCAGTTGAAATTTCACAAGACTCTGGGTGTTCCTGTATTGCTGTAAGGTAGGGAGTTTTGGGAGTTCTTGGGAGGAAATATGAACCTCAAATCCAGGCGGCGGAAATGGGGTTCTTGAAACGAGTTCAGGGTTGTAGTTTGATAAATAAAATTAAAATGAGGGAATCCGGTCCCATTTAAATGCCCCCCCTCTATTAGAAACAGTTGAAAAATACAGAGAAAAGTGGAGGAACATTAAATACGCAAGAGTGAAGATAGATGGGCGATAAGGTCAATTAACTACACACCGGCTGGACAATAAGATGTAGGTAGACCGGGAAAAAGATGGGCAAAAAAGTCAGAACAGGTTGGAAGGCCTAATCCATGAGAGTAAGAAGAAGGCCTCCTCCGCAGCGTAGTGGTATCGCACTAGCCTACAACGCGGAGGACCCGGTTTCGATTTCTGGCTAGGGTCTGAAAAATTTTTGTCAAGTTAAAACCCACCGTAGTCGCTAATAACCGAGCTGTTGATGCGACTTTTAATAAAATAAAATAAAAGAATCAAAAGAATTACGGCCTAAAAAGGATAAGACTTAAAAAGACACTGATTTGGTCTAGAGGTAAAGATATCGCCGTGAATCAGCTGTTTCACAACTGATTTTCGGAAACGAAGGTTCCTGGTTCAAATCCTAGTAAATTAAATTACTTTTATACGGATTTGAATACTAGACTTTGGTTACCGGTTTTGATGGTTGGGGTACTCTCTGAGTATGTACAAAACTACAACCCATTTACACGTCATACACGTCATCCTCATCCCATTAGGTCATGGGGTTGCTGAAATTCAGTTTATTGTTCTGAAATTCTACAGATTGCAATGATAACACATTGTTGTTGTTTAGGTCATCAGCCGAAAGGCTCGTTTGCACCTGTAGAGGTAGTAAAACGAGGAGTGATATGGTTTACAATTGCCTTCCTCACTGAGTGAAAAAATACGCTTATCAGCATGCCGGGCCCTCTGAATAGCACAAATTTTCCGCACTACAAATGACACCTTCACTTCATTCACCAAAGCGTCTGGCTGTGTAATGAAATTCATTACTTTCAGAGCAGATAACTCTAGTTAGTGTCTTTTACATCTCTACCTCTTCTGTTCTTAAATGATTCAGTCATACAATCGGCCGAGCATGTGATAAGAAACTGAACTATTTTTTTTAGCCTTGCAATGAACAGATTGAGTGTAAATAATTTGACACTCCACCTGTCTGTTATGGACAGAAGACAACACATTAGCGATTAAAACAAGAATAATATCATCGTAAAAATTCGTGGAAAAATCGAGAGAAAGTTACGATATTGATTCGCCTATTATGCCGTTTAAGATGGCTAATAAAATAAAGTTTATTGAATATTTCTTAAAAAACATTACAAAAAAACAGGTGTGAAATACTCACAAAACTTTCTCTTGCCAATGCAAATAATGACCAATACAGCATTAGTAATAAAACATTAGAAATAAACAAAAAACTAACCTCAAAAAACATAACCTTATTTTAATTATGAGTGAAAGACGCAAAATAAAAATTGACCTCAGTTGGCTTAAAAATACGGAAAATCACTTTTTCACGCTAACATAGGCTCTGTAGAGAAAAATGCTCAAAATAAAAGTTGTAGATCTTTTAATTTCGTATAAATTTGTTTATATTATATACACTTTGTGGTAAAATGGTTATAAAGGCCGAAATATTAAAAAAATCGATTTTTCACACATTTTCGTGAGAAAAAAAAACAGGAAATGGCTAAGCACCTCTAAACGAAGCGTTATAAAAAAAATGTTTGAAATAATAATTGTAGGATTTTAAATTCTCTACAACTTTTATTACATACATTTTTCCGCTAAAATGCATAGGACTATTAAAGCCGCAATCTTAAAAAAAAATTTTTTTTACGTGAAAACAGCCTCACCAAGAATTTCAGCAAACATGACGCCTACCCTATCTTGTGGAGCATAAAAATTTAATAAACCAGGTGATTTAAAAAAAAGTCATAATACCAGTTTTGAGAAAATCGCAAAAAAGTGAAAAATTACACGAATAAACTACTACTTCCGGTTGACCGATTTTGATGAAAATGTTCGTGTCGGGTCCGGTAGTAGTATTTAACTTAAGATTTAAGTTTCAAGTTTGTACGATGTTCCGTTTTCGAGATATTCTGTACACACACACACACACAACAACAACAACAACCGCTAAAAACATGTTTTTTGGATTCAGAGGGTCTGAAAACGTGTAGATCCGGTGAAAACTCGATTTCTTAAAATCGACATGAAAACAATAATATTCCGTTCTATATATTCATATAGGCAGGAGAAAGTAATAATAGAGACAAAATAATAAATAGAATACAAAGTGTCTACAACAAAATGACCTTTAGGAACGATATAATGATAAAAACTACTGACAATTTAAAGGTTAAAGGTCAGATGTATTTTTTTGTTAGAAAATAAACATGAAGGTACATATTAGAGTACCTACTACAAACGAATAGTGATATATTTCAAGAAGGAAAGATTAAATGGTCGGAATGATAAAAGAAAAAACCCTTTTAACATACGTACATTCAAGCAGACACAATCACAAAGAAACACATTGTGTAAAAGTTTTACTTCACCCGAGATCAAACTGTTACAAATACTTAGTTACTTCTCTATTTAACAGTATAAGTTTAGTTGGCGGGACTTCAGGAAAGTACTTAAAGTAATAGTTATTAAGTAATGCTCTCACAGGATGTAGTTTTAGTTTGCGTAGGTTTGCAATAACTGTACCATAAAAATCTAGTGTGAACACTCATACGACTTTCTCTTGCCAATATAAATAATAGGTCTTTTCCGTTTTCTGTATGCCACTATCGAATCCGATTTCCCTAAAGTGTTACACAACTTTCCCACTCCTGTGTCTAGCGTGCGAATTTGACTAGCAATATTCCTGCGTAATGTCAACCACTCCGATTTCACAGTTAATTACTACAAAGTCTGCATAGTCAGTCTACTATGAATTTTGTAGTTACTTAATAATATTCGGACGGTGGAAGACGCTGCAGAGTTCCTTTAGGAAAGGGAGTTATTGCATAATCCTAGAAGATGTGACAACTAAAAAAGTATGTGTGAAACACTCAGACTTTCTCTTTCCCATGTAAATAACTCAAAAATATAACGTTATAGTAATGTAAAAATAATTTAATGTAAAATATAATGTAAATAATTAGAATAAGTTAAAGTAACCTATAAATAAAACATCTGGTGTGAAACACGTACACAGGGAATTCGGATTTGATAGTGGCATACACAAAACGGAAAAGACCCGAAAAGAATACTTATCAGCAAGCCTGGGCCTCTGAAAAACATCTACTTTTCACCCTGCAAATGAGACCTTCACTTCATTCACCACAGGGTCTGGCTTTACAATGAAATTCATTACTTGTCCCTTTTACGTCTCAACCTCTTCTGTTCTTTAATGCTTCAGTCATATAATTGAACTTGTGATGAGAAACAGAAATATTTTTGTAGCCCTGAAACCAGCAGAATGAGTAAAAATAATTTAACACTCCTCCTGCCTATTATTGGAAAATTTGAAATTTACTTTGGCAAAAGAAAGTCGTGTAGGTGTTTCAACCAGATTTATTTTCTTTATCGTTAGCTTACCGAAACTTTAATCACTCAATTCTTCAACAAAGTGTTCAGCGGTCTGAAAATATATATTTTTAGTGATAACTTGATTTGTGAAAATCGACATGAAAACAATACTTCTCTCATTTTTATTTGTAATTATATAGGGCAAGAGAAAGTAAATAGGTAGACTCCTGCCCCCCTTAATCTTTAAGAGAATCTCCTCCAACTTTCCCTAACTTCAATATCTACTCAAATTAAATTTTCAGAACCCATCATAACGGTTATGCTCAACAGAAACAGTTTTTGTTTTATACGAGGAAGTTTATTGTGATAATATTTTTAGAGTTCAGTACACTTCTGACGTCATCATCAAGCAGTATGTGTGTGTGTGTGTGTTTAATAGTAACATACCATATCTCGCATTACGACCCCTCCCTTTGTTAATTAACAATCGCCACCACAGCTACTGTTCCACAAACGGGTGTATAAAATGCACACCCCTATATCATTATTTTATATTAAACCTTCCTTGCCTCTATATCTTCAACTTTGTATCATCCCTTAGTAATATCAACCTTAGTATAAAATTATATTATACGTTTTAAAATAATAAAGCACGGATTTAATTTTTATTGTTTTACATTTTTTAATTATTACTTTTATATTTTGTAGACATCATGATAATAAAAGAGTTTATTTAATGATCAAATAAAATGAGATAAAAGAGTGTGCAGTAATATCAGTTTGGGGTTACATAATACAATTGTCCATTTATTTTGTTTTTAACAGTGTAATACTTTTGCAATCACTGTTTTTTTTACGTACATACTTATGTCAAGATGATGATAAAAATCTCTTGGGAAACACTCACACGACTTTCTCTTGCCAATGCAAATAATTAACAATATAACGTAACATTTGTCATAAAAACATTAGAAATTAGAAACCACTAAAGGACCCGACACGAACATTTTCATCAAAATCGGTCAACCGGAATTAGTAGTTAATTCGTGTATTTTTTCAATTTTTTGCGATTCTCTCAAAAACTGGTCCTACGATTTTTTTAAAAATCGCCTGATTTACTAACTTTTTTATCCTCCACAAGATAGGGTAGGCACCATGTTTGCTGAAATTCTTGTTGAGACTGTTTTTACGTAAAAAAAGTTATTTTTTAAGAATGCGGCTTTAATATGCATTTTAGTGCAAAAATGTTTATAATAGAAGTTGTAGTGAATTTAAAATCCCACAATGTTGGTTTTAAACGGTTTTTTGTATAACGCTTAGTTTAGCGGTAATTAGCCATTTCCTGTTTTTTTTGCTCACGAAAACGTGTAAAAAATCGATTTTTTTACGATTTCAGCCTTTGTAGGTAAGCGTTTTACGATAAAAGTGTATGATCAAATTTATAGGAAATTAAAAGATCTACAACTCTTATTTAGGCAATCTCTACAGAGCCTAGTTTAGCGGGAAAGAGTGATTTTCCGTATTTTTAAGCCAATTTGAGGTTGATTTTCATTTTGCGTCTACCACTCATGATGAAAATAAGGTTATGTTTATTGAAGTTAGTGTTTTTGTTTTATTTCTAATATTTTATAGTAATAAAACATTAGAAATAAACAGTGTTTCACACCAGATTTTTTACTTTCTCTTGCCTATATGAATATATAGGAAGGAAAGTATTGTTTTCATGTCGATTTTTCGAAATCGAGTTTTCACCGGATCTATACGTTTTCAGACCCCCTGAAACCAAAAAACATGTTTTTAGCGATTGGTCTGTGTGTGTGTGTGTGTCTCTCTCTCTCTCTCTGTGTGTGTGTGTGTGTGTGTGTGTGTGTGTGTGTGTGTGTGTGTGTGTGTGTGTGCGTGTGCGTGAACAGAATATCTCAAGAACGGAACACCGTACGAACTTGAAACTTAAGTTACGTACCACTACCGGACTCGACACGAACATTTTCATCAAAATCGGTCAACCGGAAGTGGTAGTTTATTCGTGTAATTTTTCACTTTTTTGCGATTTTCTCAAAAACTGGTCCTACGATTTTATTTAAAATCGCCTGGTTTACTCAATTTTTTATTCTCTACAAGATAGGGTAGGCGTCATGTTTGCTGAAATTCTGGGTGAGGCTGTTTTTACGTAAAAACGTTGTTTTTTTAAGATTACAGCTTTAATATGCATTTTAGCGCAAAACTTTATATAATAAAAGTTGTAGAGAATTGAAAATTCTACAACTTTTATTTCAAACAATTTTTTGTATAACGCTTAGTTTAGCGGTAATTTGCGATTTTCTGTTTTTTTCTCACGAAAATGTGTGAAAAATTGATTTTTTTAAGATTTCGGCCTTAGTATGCATTTTACGACAAAAGTGTATATAATTTAATTTATAGAAAATTAAAAGATCTACAACTTTTATTTAAAGCATTTTTCTCTACAGAGCCTAGTTTAGAGAGAAAGAGTGATTTTCCGTATTTCTAAGCCAAACTGAGGTTGATTTTCATTTTGCATCATTCACTCATGATTAAAATAAGGTTATGTTTTTGAGGTTAGTTTTTTGTTTATTTCTAATATTTTATTAATAATGTTAGGTTTATTGTTAATTATTTGCATTGGCAAGAGAAAGTTGTGTGAGTGTTTCACACCAGATTTTTTAGATTTATTATTCAAGCGGTCCATTATAAGGGTATACCAAAGCATAATAAATATACTGTATATGTTAACAAAATCGATAGACAATGATCGATTGGAGTTATTCTGTCGATAGTGGAACTAATACAGTAATCGAACATGTTTCCATTAACCAAATTGCACTATTACTCATCGTTTGAAACAGATTCTCTGTTACATATTTGTCACTAACAATTAAACATGACCTATTTCCATAGATCATATTAATAAAAAAATAGTACCGCAACTGGTAATAACAAAAATAGCTGCTCTAAAGTTTAAAATCAGTATTACATAAATGTTATAATTTTTTTTTTATAAATTTATTTATTTAACGTCGCATCAACTACGACAGATGGAGAGTCAAATTAATTACTCTCAATATTTTCGTTGCAGGGCTAAAATAAATAGTTCTGTTTTTTATCACATGGTCAGCCAATGAAACGACTGAATCATTTAAGAACAGAAGAGGTAGAGGTGTAAAAGACACTAATCAGCGTTATCTCCTCTGAAAGTAATGAATTTCATTATACAGACAGACCCTGTGGTGAATGAAGTGAAGGTGTCATTTGCAGAGTGGAAAGTATGTGCTTTTCAGAGGGCCCGGCATGCTGATAAGCATACTTTTCCATTCAGTGAGGAAGGCATGGTAAATCACCTGACTCCTCGTTTTACTTAGTAAAACCTCTACAGGGTCAAACCAGCCAACAGGCTGATGACCTAAACAACACAACTACATCGGTTGTTAGCGACGACGTTGGGGTGTAACTATTGTGCAATGGGGGATGAAATAATTTTTTGTAACGTATGAAAATATGCCGTGCCTGAGTGGGATTTGAACCCAGGACCGCATGGTGAGAAACGAGCACGTTACCAACTGCACCAATGCAGCCGGCTATGTTATAAATTTGTTAGTTGAAATACCAGCTACAAAATTGAACATTGTTCGTATTACAAAAAGCATAAAAAATTCAGTATATTCTCTTTTTAATGATTTAAAAAATCTGGTGTGGAACACTCACACAACTTTCTCTTGCCAATGCAAATATATAACAATAAACCTAACATTAGATATAAACAAAAAACAAACCTCAATAAACATAACCTAATTTAATCATATAATGAAAGACACAAAATGAAAACCAACCTCATTTAGGCTTAAAAATACGGAAAATCACTCTTTCACGCTAAACTAGGCACTGAACAAAAAAATGCTAAAATAAAAGTTGTAGATCTCTTAATTTCCTATAAATTTTATTATATACACTTTTGACACAAAATGCATACTAAGGCCGAAATCTTTAAAAAATCGATTTTTCACACGTTTTTGTGAGAAAAAAAAGAGAAAATTGCTAATTACCGGTAAACTAAGCGTTATACAAAAAAACGTTTAATCCGTTTTAATAAATGAATTGAATCGTTGATTGCAGAAACGTCACGAGTCATTTGGTTTACCATTTTGAGTTATGAGCGTAAAATAATACTTTAACATATATAAAGCATCTATTGAGAGTAAACACGACATGAATTGCTTCTTTTTTACATATGAACAGCTGATGCCATTTTTGTAATTGAGAAGAGAAACGTCGTCAGTCAGTGACTCGTGACGTTCTTACACTCACTGTGTCCATCTGTTTTGAAATCAGCTGACTGCATTAGAAGAGTCCCGCCATTATTGTGGACCGTGTTTATTGTGTATATATCGTGGTGTGAATTACTGTTAAATATTAAGTATTGCAATAATTACATATAGAGCGTTGAAACCTCGCTATTCATTTATAAACTCCCGGTATATGGTTCCAACGCCGGTAGGAACTATCTCTCGCTTACCCTATTAACAGAAGATAAAATTCAAGGTACATGGGATTATCGCAAACTCCTTTGGTGCGTGTAGAACAAAACCAAACACAACAACTTATATCATCAAAGAGTACTACAGATGATTTCACAGAAACACTGACGAACATAAAAATTACCTAATTAAAATAACGTATAAAATGCACCTACCTTATGTTCCTCAGCTGATCTTAAAGAAAACGTGGAGTTTAACACTATACGAATATTATTCAAATAAGTTAGAAATAAACCACAGTACACACACACACACACACACACACACACACACACACTCACTCACAAACATTTAAGTACAAAGAATCACGTGGGTGTCGACTAGCTACGTCATGTCAATTTATGTAAAATTAATTAGCTCATTTTTTAAGTTGTTTTATGCAACATTTAAACAATTATTTTTAAAAAATATTTAATTCAAACAATTCACACCAAAACGAATAACTTACTTGTAAAAAGATTCCATTAAAGAAATAACATCTGTCAGTGTTTTTTTTTTAATAAATGTTTCTTAATTAACTATTGACCGGCGTAGGAATACCGTGTAGCCTTAAACGACATTGTCGCGGCTTTTATTTTCATTAAATAACTTTTTTTTATTCCCAATTTGTGTACGTTTCGATCTGTTCAATTGAGAACAATAAGCAACTCCATGACTCAATAAGATGAGGATGATGTGTATGACGTGTAAATGAGGTGTAGTCTTGTACAGACCGAGGCCGACCATTCCTGAGAGAGTATGGTTAATTGAACCCCAACCATCAAAGTACACCGGTAACCACTGTCTAGTATTAAACAACTATAAAAAATCTGATATGAAACACTAACAATACTTTTTCTTGCCAATATAAATAATGAAAATATAACCTATGTTTAATCACGAGTGAATGACGCGAAATTTTTTTTTTCACACACAAAATTTCCAAGTTACAAATTTTACATTGGTGTTTGAAAAAATTAAGTAAGTTAATTACTTATCCAGATACGAATATAATAAATATATTTTCGAATCAAACAAATTTTATAACACAATAAATAACCAAACTTACAACAACATTATTATAACATTATCTGGAAAAAATTGTGGTTAGGTACTTCAATGAAAATAGTGTTGAAGCTCCATAAGTAAAATTTGTGAAAAAATCATGAAAAAATTGTGAAAAAAGTGAAAAAATCTTTGCCCATAACAGACAGGTGGAGTGTCAATTATTTACACTCAATCTGTTAGTTGCAGGGCTAAAATAAATAGTTCTGTTTCTTATCACATGTTCAGCCAATAAATGACTGAATCATTTAAGAACAGAAAAGGTAGAGGTGTAAAAGACACTAATCAGAGTTATCTCGTCTGAAAGTAATGGATTTCATTATACAGCCAGACCCTGTGGTGAATGAAGTGAAAGTGTCATTTGTAGAGTGGAAAATATATGCTTTTCAGAGGGCCTGGCATGCTAATAAGTGTACTTTTCCACTCAGTGAGTTGTGGCAAAGGTAAACCACCTCACTCCTCGATTTACTTAGTAAAACCTCTACAGGTTCAAACCAGCCTTTTGGCTGATGACCTAAACAACAACAACAAGTAAAAATAAACCTCTCTCTACTTAAAAATACGAAAAAATCACTAATTATTGACACTAAACTAGGCTCTGTAGAAAAAAATGCTTTAAATAAAAGTTGTAGATAATTTAATTTTCTATAATTTTTGATTTTATACACTTTTGTCTTATATATTCATAGTAAGGCTGAAATTTTGAAAAATCGATTTTTTCACAAATTTTCGGGAGAAAAAAACTCTAATTTTACCACTAAACTCAGCGTTATACAAAAAATTTTTGAAATAAAAGTTGTAGGATTTTACATTCTCTACAACTTTTATTATTACATTATTGCGCTAAATGCATATTAAAGCCGCAATATTAAAAAATCAATTTTTTACGAAGAAAACACCCTTCCAAGAATTTAAGCATGGTCCGTAACTTATCTTGTAGAGCATAAAAAATTGAGTAAATAAGGCGAATTTAAAAACAATAAGTAGTAGGAGCCGTTTTTGAGAAATTTCCAATGCAGTTAAAAATGACACGAATAAACTACTACTTCCTGTTGACCGACTTTGATGAAAATGTTCATGTCAGGTCCTCTAGTGGTATTTAACTTAAATGTCAAGTTTCATCTTCCTACGAAGTTCCGTTTTTCATACATTCTGTTTACACGCACGCACGTGCGCACGCACGCGCGCTCACACTCACACACAGACCAGTCGCTAAAAACATGTTTTTTGAGTTCAGGGGGTTTGAAAACGTGTAAATCCGGTGAAAACTCGATTTCTTAAAATCGATTTTAAAATAATAATACTTTCCTCTCTGTAAATTCATATATTTTATTCCTAATTTGTGTACGTTGCAATCTGTTCAATTTAGAACAATAAGCAACCCCATAACCCAATGAGATGAGGATGATGTGTATGATGTGTGAATGAGATCCACATTCGTATAAACTAAGGTCGACCATTCCTGAGAGAGTATGATTAATTAAACCCCAACCATCAAAATACACCGATAACCACTGTTTAGTATTCAAATCCGTATAAAAGTAACTACCTTTACTAGGATTTGAACCAGGAACCTTCGTCTCTGAAATTTAGCTGTTAAACAGCTAATTTTGGCGACGACTTTACTCTAGACTAATTCATATAAGCAAGAGAAAGTAAAAATATGGAAATGGTTTTAATTTTATTATTAATAACTATTATATTAATGTAGAAGTCATTGAAACTACTTGTAGTGTTAATAAAATAAGATCAATTTTATTTTATTTTGTAAGTAATAATAACCAGTAAAATCCAGTATCGGGCGGTTGTTACAATAATATTCTATTTTATTCAATTGAGCAGCTTGCATGAAGTTCTAATATCTCCTTATACTGGTACAGGTTGTTTATGTAAATACTTATCATATTATAGGCTACTATTTACAAAATATAGTTAATGGACACGTTAAATTTTATCTTTAAAGGTTTTTGTTTATTTTGTATTCCTAATAATATTTGTGTACGTTGCAATCTGTTCAATTCAGAACAATAAGCAACCCAATGACCCAATGAGATGAGGATGATGTGTATGACGTGTAAATGAGACTGTGTAGTCTTGTACAGACTCAGGCCGACCATTCCTGATAGAGTATGGTTAATTAAACTCCAACCATCAAAGTACACCGGTAACCACTGTCTAGTATTCAAATCTGTATAAAAGTTACTACCTTTGCTAGGATTTGAACCAGGAAACTTCGTCTCCGAAAATCAGCTGTTAAACAGCTGATTTTGGCGATGACTTTACCTCTAGACCAACCCGGTGGGTTGTTAAAAGTAGCTATACATCTTTGATTATTATTTTTACTTTCTCTTGCCTATATGAATATATAGGAAGGAAAGTATTGTTTCATGTTGATTTTAAGTGTCACCGCCACCCCTTGTAATTAATCATTTACTGTGTTGCCGGCCTTCAATACTTCTTCCGGCCTTTGTCGGCGCGATGGGCTCTTTAGCGGCGAAGCGACGAAGCCCTGTAGCGGCGCCCGACAAAACTTCCGGCTGCCTTTGTCATCAAGGCCAAACCAGTAGCCGCTCTCTACAACAGCAGCTATATAAAGATCACTGCACTGAGCCGCGTCGATTCAATTCCAATCAAGACACCGAGAGCTTCACATCAAGACAGAAGAGGACGAGCCCAGCCGAGACCGGACGCACCATCACTGGTCTACGCTACCGGTGGCGGACGCTACATTCCCGCACCGGTCAGCCTTCGCCGGCCCGGAGAGAGCCGCCTCGGCCGCGCTAACGGCGGACGTCGGACCTACGCCGACCCGACACTGCCGCTGAGGGAAGGCTAGGCCTGAATCCGGTAGCCGAGCCGTCACTCTTCGGGCTGCGCTTCCACCACGCCGGCTCGTTGCTTCCGATCCAGACAACGACAAGACGTCCACCACCGCACACGGCTGCCGGACTCCAGCGAGAACTAATCGACGATCCCGCAAGAGAGAAGATGATGCTTCCGCTCGCCGTCCCGTCGCCGTAAGTCGTCGACCGGACCGTCATCGCCCGCTGACGCGAGCGATGCCCACAGCGGTCCCTCGACCGAGCCTTACGCCCACCGAACCCGACGAAGCAGCCATCGACGCACTACTGCGAGGGAAGAAGATGAAGTCTCCGCTGGGCGACGACACGCCGTGTCGCCCAGCCTCCGACCGCCACGACGACTACGACAGACGACCACCGCTTAAACGGCCCTTTTCAGGGCCACCAAATTAATAAGGTTGCCACTTAATGTCGCCATCCGGTGACATAAGAAATCGAGTTTTCACGAGATCTACACGTTTTCAGACCCCCTGAACCTAAAAAACATGTTTTCAGCGATTGGTCTCTGTGTGTCTGTATCTGTGTGTGTGTGTGTGTGTGCGTGCGTGCGCGCGCGCGTGTGCGTGCGTCCGCGCGCGCGTGTGTGTGCGTGCGTGCGCGCGTGTGTGTGCGTGCGCGTGCGCGCGCGTTCGTGAGGGTGCGTGCGTGCGTGCGCGCGCGCGTGTGTGTGTGAACAGAATATCTCAAGAACGGAACACCGTACGAACTTGAAACTTGAAACGTAAGTTACATACCATGAAAATGTTCGTGTCGGGCCCGGTAGTGGTATGTAACTTAAAGTTTCAAGTTCGTACGATGTTCCGTTCTTGAGATATTTTGTACACATAACACACACCAATCGCTAAAAACAGATTTTTGGATTCAGGGGGTCTGAAATCGTGTAGATCCGTTGAAGAGTGTATTTGTTAAAATCGACATAAAAACAATACTTTCCTTCCTGGACATTCATATAGGCAAGAGAACTGCCCATAACAGACAGGTAGAGTGTCCAATTATTTACACTTAATGTGTTCGTTGCAGGGCTAAAATAAATAGTTCTGTTTCTTATCACATGGTCAAGCAGTGAAATGACTGAATCATTTAAGAACAGGAGAGGTAGAGGTGTAAAATACACTAATCAGAGTTATCTCCTCTGAAAGTAATGAATTTCATTTTACAGCCAGACCCTGTGGGAATGAAATGAAGGTGTCGTTTGCAAAGTGGAAAGTATGTGCTTTTCAGAGGGCCCGGCATGCCGATAAGCATACTTTTCCATTCAGTGAGAAAGGCATGGTAAACCACCTCAATTCTCATTTTACTTAGTAAAACCTCTACAGGTTCAAACCAGCTTTTTGGCTGATGACCTTAACAACAACATCCTGAATCGAACGAAAGAAGAAAGTGAGAGAGAGAGAGAGAGAGAGAGAGAGAGTGAGGGGGGGAGGGAGGGAGAGAGAGCGAGAGAGAGCGAGAGAGACGGTGAACGGAAGAAAAGAGAAATAGATAAAGTGTGTGCGCGCGCGCGTGTGTGTGTGTAATAGAGAGAGAGTGATAGAGTGAGTTAGAGGGGGAGAAAGAGAAAAAGAGGAATGATATAGTGAGAAAGGGGATAATAAGCAAGTGCGTTAAAACGGGGAAGAAAAAGAGAGAGAAAAAACAGTAGGTCAGGATCGGAGAGTGACAGAGGGCATCAGGGAGCTAGAAATATGAAGAGGACGGAAAAATAGTGAGAAAAGAATGAATAAGGAAAAACGAGAAAAGCACTAAAAAGAAAAAAATCAAGATAATTTAAAATTTTATCAAAATATTAAATACAATAATATAGTATTAGGAAAGTTTATTTTCAGAATGAATGGTTAACAAGAAACAAATATTAGTTTGAAAAATTTTGTTATTGATATTAGAGTAAGAGAATAAGATAACTACAGTTGAGTGGTTTAAAATAAAGGTCCTTGGATCGATTTCAATTAAAAGTTAGGTTGTTCACTTCGTGAGTATTATTTAATATTTAACAGAGGGACTCTGATTATACTTTTCATGAAACAAGACTTTTCTTCCCACAATTCGATTCAACAGAAAACTTTTTTAACTAACAAAAATCTGGTGTGAAACACTCACACAACTTTCTCTTGCCAACGCAAATAATTAACAATATAACCTAACATTAGTAATAAAAGATTAGAAATAAACAAAAAACTAACCTCAAAAAGCATAATCTTATTTTAATCATGAGGGAAAGACACAAAATGAAAATCGACTTCAGTTTGGCTTAAAAATACGGAAAATCAGTCTTTCACGCTAAACTAGGCTCTGTAGAGAAAAATGCTTTAATTAATAGTTGTAAATCTTTTAATTTTCTATAAATTTTATTATACACACTTTTGTTGTAAAATGCGTACTAAGGCTGAAATCTTAAAAAAATCGTTTTTCATAGCTTATCGTGAGAAAAAAACATAAAATCGCTAATTACCGCTAAAGTAAGCGTTATACCACAAAATTTTGAAGTTAAAGTTGTAGGATTTTAAATTTTCTACAACTTTTATTATATACATTTTTGCGGTGAAATGCATATTAAAGCCGTAGATTTTTTTAAAAATCGCCTGGTATACTAAATTTTTTATGCTGTACAAGATAAGGTAGGCGACATTTGTGCTAAAATTCTTGGTGAGGCTGTTTCCGCGTAAAAAAATTGTTTTTTTTTTAAATTGCAGCTTTAATATGCATTTCAGCTCAAAAATTTATATATTAAAGTTGTAGAGAATTTAAAATTCTTTTTTTTTATTTCAATTATTTTTTTATATAACGCTTAGTTTAGCGGTAATTAGCGATTTTCTGTTTCTTTTCTCACTAAAACGTGTGAAAAATCGATTTTTTAAGATTTCGGTCTTAGTAAGCATTTTACAACAAAAGAGAATATAATCAAATTTATAGGAAATTAAAACATCTACAACTTTATTTAAAGCATTTTTCTCTACAGAGCCTAGTTTAGCGTAAAAGAGTGGTTTTCCGTATTTTAAAGCCAAACTGAGGGAATACTGGAGAAAGTTCAAGGAAGGAAACATCAGGAAAGGACTCCAAAAACTGAAAAATTGAACCGCAAAAATTGAAATGAGCTCTTTTTAGTTTGATGAACTTATGTAGTCCTATGTGGCTATAAAAAAAGCCAAACTGAGGTCAATTTACATTTTGTCTTTTACTCATGATTAAAACTAGGTTATGTTTATTGAGGTTAGTTTTTTGTTTATTTCTAATGTTAGGTTTATTGTTAATCATTTGCATTGGCAAGAGAAAGTTGTGTGAGTATTTCAAACCAGATTTTTAAAATTAGGTTACGTTCCTCATTTTGCATTGTGTATTCATGAAGAGACATAAGTTATATTTTTCGTTTTTAACATTAGTAAGAAATAATCCTGTGAGTATTTCACACGTTCCTTTTACAATTGGGTTATTACGTATACAAATTATGTATTTTAGAGGATTAAAATGTATTAACATGCTATATATATTACAAGTAAGTATAAATATATTATGTTAAATTAAAAATGCGGAAGAAATTGTTAAGGCAATTTTGTGAAATTGTAATCAGAAACGGTTACTTTAAAAGTGGCAGTTTTATCGAGCAATCTTTCTTTTAAATTGAAACCCATTACTAAGACTTCTCGCAAGGCTACTAGACGAATTGCACTTGCCTTAAAATACGACATCTTAATGTAATCACTATTTTACGTATCACAATTTCTGAGTTAACATTTTACATCGATATTTTTTGGTGTTAGACAGCAATTGAAGTGTTGTACTTAATCAGTAGTAACTGTACATCTTGTTATACAGTTATTGGGTTTCATAAATTACCCTTTTTTTAAAGCCACATAGGGCTACATAAGTTCATCAAACTAAAAAAAACTCATTCAATTTTTACGGTTCAATTTTTCAGTTTTTGGAGTCCTTTCCTGATGTTTCCTTCCTTGAACTTTCTCCAGTATTCCTTCAATCCATCCGATCTTCTCTGCCGTTTCTTGTCAGAATACACAACTTTCTGTCGTTTCGTCGGTTTCTGCTGTTCAAGTCTTGTGGTCTTCAGCCTGTGGTAATTTCCGGATTTTGTTTTGAGATCCTCAAGTAAGATTTGGAGTCCGTTCATTTCCTCCTTAATTTCCCTGATCCCTTTTATAAAATTACCCTTTTATATTAATAGTAATGAATTTCATAATACAGCCAGACCCTGTGGCGCACAGCCTCAACAAGAATTTCAGTAGAGATAGCGCTTACCCTAAATTATAAGGCGCAATAAAAATCGCCTCATTTAGCCTACTACATATCTTATATGCTCTACGAAAAAATGAGCAAATACTGGAATTTTGTAAGATTGCGGCCTCAGATAGATTTTTATTTATTTTTAACCTCGGCCTTCGGGCCAGTCGGTCCAGTCGTCGCCCAGTCAGTCGCTGGTAAAAATTTGCTATTATTTGTTAAATAACACTAGCTGGGCAAGCGGCATGGTCACCAGCTGACAGCCATTCCTAAACAAACTCCACTGGGGGTCTCTGTTCTAAAATTCATGCCGAATCACGTCAAAAAAAAGTAAAATATATGTAATAAACGGTAGTAGTATCTAACTTAAGTTTCAAGTTCGTACGATGTTACTTTCTTGAGTTATTCTGTTCACACACACACACACACACACACACACACACACACACACACACACACACACACACACACACACACACACACACACACACACACGCACACACACACACACACACATACACACACGCACACTCGCAAACAGACCGATCCCTAAAAACATGTTTTTTGGGTTCAGGGGGTCTGAAAACGTATAGATCCGGTGAAAATTCGATTTCGGAAAATCGACATGAAATAACACTTTTCTTTTTATAATTATATAGGCAAGAGAAAGTAAAATTTAAATGTAATTGCATTAAATTCTCACCTAAAATAGATAAAGGACCCATATAATAAAATATTATCAATTTTAAAATTAACTTAATGAATACATTTAGATAAGAATAAAAATATAAAATGGGTCCTTTTTTATAACATTTATTTTCAATGAAATTAACGTTGAAATGGATGGAGAAAAAAGAAAAGAAATGACGTTAATTTTAGTAAGTCTTGCGTGTTTGTTATCTTGAATTATATTAAAGCTATGATATACGAGTCTTTGGACTTTACTTTTATTCGTATGTTATTTTACCGCTCGTTAGAGATAGTCTAATATTAGAAGCCGATAACAAGGCCAGTCCATTCTACAATAATCAAAGTAACGCAATTTTTTACCTTCCTCTAACTTTTTTATCATTTTATATCGGTACTTTTTTCACTAATAAAGATAAAGTATTATTCCTTTTATAGTCTTTCCATATTAATTTTATTATTTCACTATCTCTTTAAAGAAACTTCTTTTTTCCATACTTTGATAATAAATTTGACGGAAAAATTGAAGTAACAAACGTTAAAAAAAATTATTTGAAAACCCTAAAAATTTTAAATATTTAGTTGAATGCTTAGTAATTAAAATGTTTAGTAAAACAATTCAAAACTAAATTCAGAACGAAAATAGCAGCCACGTGTCAAGAAGAAAAAAAATTTGGTATGAAATACTGACGCACTTGACTTTCTCTTGCCAATGTAAATAATGAAAAAAATCCAACCACCTCACTCCTTATTTTACTTAGTAAAGCCTCCAGAGGTTCAAACCAGCCTTTCGGCTGATGACCCAAACAACAAAAACACTCTTCTAGTATTTTTACAGTTTGATTGAACTTATAAAGGTTAGTCATCTTTTAGACAAATAGTCCGTTGAAGCTATGAAGCTATGTGGTAGGGAACGGAAAACAAATATCACGAACCGTGTAGATCATTTTTAAATCAAGGTGTTTTAACATATTACCTCCCTTTTGCAAATACGTACAGTGAGTTAAAATAAGAAAATACATGAATTTTACTATTTTAGGATTATTTTTTAGATTATTTTTACATATTAGGAAAATTTTTTAAAATATTATGTTTGGAGTGTAGTATTATACGGGAGTGAAACGTGGGTGATAGGGGTTGTAGAAAAGAAGAGAATAGAAGCTTTTGAAATGTGGTGTTATAAGAAAATGTTAAAGATTAGGCAAATGGACAAAATAAGTAATAATTTAGAGGTTCTTAGGTGAGTGGTTGAAAAAAAAAGTATATGGAAGCATCTTACCAGAAGAAGGGATAAGCTAGTAGGGAATATCTTAAGACATCCAGGTATTGGACTATCAATAATGGAGGGTAATATTGAGGGAGTAAATTGTAAGGGGAGGCAAAGATTAGAATATGTAAAGCAAACTACAAAATATGTAGGGTGTACAGGTATGTAGATGTTAAACGGTTTGCGCAAAATAGAACTGCTTGGAGAACTGTATCAAACCAGTCGAGAGACTGATGACAAAAAAATCTGGTGTGAAACACTCACACAACTTTCTCTTGCCAATGCAAATAATTAATAATAAACCTAACTTTATTAATAAAATATTAGAAATAAACAAAAACTAACCTCAAAAACATAACCTTATTTTAATCATGAGTGAATGACGCAAAATGACAATCGAACTCAGTTTGGCTTAAAAATACGGAAAATCACGCTTTCACGCTAAACTAGGCTCTGTAGAGAAAAATGCTCTAAACAAAAGTTGTAAATCTTTTAATTTTCTATAAATTTAATTATATACACTTTTGTCGTAAAATGCATACTAAGACCGACATGTTAAAAAAATCGATTTTTCTCACGTTTTCGTGAGAAAAAAAACAGAAAATCGCAAATTACAGCTAAACTAAGCGTTATACAAAAAAATGTTTGAAATAAAAGTTGTAGAATTTTACATTCTCTACAACTTTTATTATATAACGTTTTGCGCTAAAATGCATATTAACGCCGCAATCTTAAAAATAAAATATTTTTACGTAAAAACAGCCTCACGCAGAATTTCAGCAAACATGGCGCCTACCCTATCTTGTAGAGAATAAAAAATTGAGTAAAATAGGCGATTTTTAAAAAAATCGTAGGACTAGTTTTTGAGAAAATCGCAAAAAACTGAAAAATTATACGAATAAACTACTACTTCCGGTTGACCGATTTTGATGAAAATGTTCGTGTCGCGTCCGGTAGTGGTATGTAACTTAAGTTTCAAGTTTCAAGTTCGTACGACGTTCCGTTCTTGAGATATTCTGTTCACACACAGACACACACACAGACACACACAGACACACACACAGACACACACACAGACCAATCGCTAAAAACATGTTTTTTGGGTTCAGGGGGTCTGAAAACGTATAGATCCGGTGAAAACTCGATTTCTTAAAATCGACATGAAAACAATACTTTCCTTCCTATATATTCATATAGGCAAGAGAAAGTAAAAAGTTTTATACTTAAAATTTCTGATAATTATTTTGGAAGAAACACCACTGACCATGCGATAAGAAACCGACTATTATTTTGTAGCCCTGGAACTAGCAGATCAAGTGCAAATAATTGAATAATCCACCTGCCTGTTATTGTTAACAATTAAAATTAGAAATAGGAAAAATAAATGAATGGGAGTAGAGATGACTATATATTTGCGATTCATAACAATAATTTCAATTATCAAAGCAATTATATACTAAAATAAATTCACCATCGATGTATCGTTTGATGCGATTGTACATACAAATTTAAATGGGAAACTCAATCGATTATAACGAGTAGAGTAACTCGATCATTTCCGTCATTGAAATGATTAAACAGTTAATTAAATTTGAATTAGAAATTGAGACGATCATCATCATCATCATTTCTATTTACGTATCATCAGTTGATTGATTTTATTCTTTTATTTCGTTTTTAAATAACTATTTAATTAATAAAAAAATGTAAAAAATTATATGGCGTGTTAATTAAAAATTTATGAAATCGTTTTTTAATTGCAGTTTAAATATCAAAGGAGCGATTCTGTAATTATATATTTATTTATGTTATTACTGAATTACTTTTAAATTCTCCTGACCTTTATAAATAAGTATAAGGTAAGAGAAGTATTGTTTTCATGTCGTTTTTTCAAAATTGGGTTTTCACCGGAAATAGACGATTTCAAGCTTCCTGAACTTAGAAATACATTTTTAGCGATTGGAGTGTGTGTGTGTGTGCGTGTGTGTGTAGGGGTAAAATATGTCAAGAACAGCATACCGCACAAAATTGAAACTTGGAACTTAGGTTAGATATTACTACGAAAACGACACGGAAATTATCTTCAAAATCACTTAACCGGAAATAGTTTATTCGTAAGATAAAAACCTTTCACTATTGTCCTCTTACTTTTTTTCAAAACCGCCTCATTAAGTAGATTTTTTATTGTCTAGAAGATAGAGATGTCATGTCTGCTGAAATTTTGTACAAATTGTACATAAATTATATGTTATAAAATATTAAAAACCTACAACTTTTATTTCAAGCAAAGTTTTCTACAGAATTTTTAGTTAAGCATCAACTAGATTTGTCGTATTTTTAATTAAAACAAAGATTGATTTTCATTTTACGTAATTTACTCATAATTAAAATTAGGTTATGATTTTTATTGTACATTGGGAAATTGAGAAATCGTTTGAGTATTTCACAATAGATTTTTTATTTTATAAATTTTAGTAATACTTTATCGAATTTATAAATTTACTTATATCGAAGTACACTAAACCTGATACCCTAAATCAGTAATTCGTTTATCAGAAAATAGTTTTCATCGATTTGTTAATTTTACAATCAAAATTCAATAGTAATTAAATAATAAACAATTAGTATATATGTAAACAATGAAAATTGAGTCAGACTAGAATACTGTATCATTTTAGTGTTTTAACAACATGTAAATGTATATTATGATAATAACAACGGAACAAACAAAACAATGAAAATATTGTGACAAATAGATACCAATTATTATATTATGTTGACAACAATATAGTTCAGTTTTGTCAATGGCAGTTATTGTGTAAATTTTTTTACTGTACCCGAAACTATTTTTTTTTTTTTTTTTGTTAAGGGAGGAGTCTACTCAAAAAAGTTTTTTTTATTCCCTTTAGATAAGTAATCTGTTTGTTTTGCAAGTGAATAAACATTAAATTTTAAATTTTTTAATATAAAAATATGTTAATTTTGTTCACTACAACCCCAAATATAAGGGGCGGAAGGGGGAAAATCATATCTTCGTTATTTGCTTATAACTTAGTTAGAGGTACAGACCTGGTTTTTATGTTAAAATAATCAGAAAACTATGCTCTTTTTTGAAAGTTCCATTTATACATTTTAACTTTAAAAGGAAGAGAAAATTATTTTTTTTAATATTTTACCCCAAAAATACAGACAACGTCATTATTTTTAAAAAGATTCCTACAATAAGCTTCAACATGGCCAACCTACAAATAAAAGAGCAATAAATTCTGAATACAGTAGTAAAAAATCATCAAGAGAGCATTTATATAAAGAAAGTTACAAGGATTTTATCATGAAGAAAACCTGAAATACTAAATGCTGAGAAAATTGAATGTAAAGTTTCATTTACAATTACACTTACACTGATTAATTAGTGATATTCTGTTTTTTCTCACGAAAACGTGTGAAAAATCGATTTTTTTAAGATTTCGTCCTTAGCATGCATTTTACGACAAAAGTGAATATAATACCTAAAATTTATAGGAAATTAAAAGATCTACAACTTTTATTTAAAGCATTTTTCTCTACAGAGCCTAGTTTAGCGTGAAAGAATGATTTACCGTAATTTTAAGTCAAACTGAGGTCGATTTTCATTTTGCGTCTTTCACTCATGATTAAAATAAAGTTATGTTTATTGAGGTCAGTTTTTTGTTTTTTTCTAATGTTTTATTACTAATGTTAGGTTTATTGTTAATTATTTGCATTGGAAAGAGAAAGTTGTGTGGGTGTTTCACACCAGATTTTTTATTTTTTCTTAACATTAATATTGTGGCCTTATCTTTGTTATCTGTTAATGTACTTATTTTTAATAAGCTGCTTTAAAAATTCTCGCGAGTCAGCGACTACAGCGGCACCCTTAACTTTTGCTTGTGACACTTCAGGGTGTCGTAGCACTCCGGTTACGAACCACTGGTGTAAGCGATTGTATTCATAATAATAATTTTATGTTCTATTATTTGTATTTTTGGTGAATGAGAGTAATTTTTTTTTTGTTTTTTTTTAATTCATTTGTTTAACGTCGCATCAACTACAACGGTCATTAGCGACGACATTGGGGTGTAATTTTTTGTACGATGGAGGATGAAATGATTTTTGGTAACGTATGAAAATATGCCGTGCCTGAGTGGGATTCGAACCCAGAACCGCATGATGAGAGGCGAGCACCTTACCAACTTCGCCAATGCGGCCGACAATTTTTTTTTTTTTTTTTTTTGCATTTTTCTTCAGAATTTTTAAAGAAGTCACAAAAATATTTATAATTTATTTTTGTTTGTTTTGTTTTTTTTCACTTATTGTCATGTTTTTTTTCTCGTTTCGTTTTTACGTTTATTTGTAAGTGGCCTTTGGGCCAGCCCAGTCAGTCAGCTGGTAGAAAGTTGCTATTATTTGTTAAGTAACACCGGTTAGGAAAGCGACTTTGTATGGTGACCAGGTTACAGCCATTCCTGAACAAAGTCCACTGGGGGTCTCTGTTCGAAAATTCTTGGCTAATCACGTCAAAAAAACAAAATACTGCGATCAAATTGGGTGGTTGCAAATAAAGTATGTACAGTTCCCGATAACAAAAAAAGCTAAAAAAAAAAAAATAATAAATTTGTAAGTGATGGTAACCTCCGAGACAGGATTAACCTTTGGAGGTATCTAATTTCCATTCTATGTTAAGGATAACGAGTATTTTTTTAATGTATTTGTTACAAATAGTTGACTGTATGGTTTTTTTTTAGAATTGTTTAATTTTCTATTTGATTATGTTATAAAATATTACATTGTACAGGTCATTTGTTCTAGCTAGAAGCTCTCCCTCCAACGCTGTGTGCCGCTGAGCTGTTCTGTTTAGTGGTGGGGGAAGCACCTCGTAGTTGTAACATAGTATACGGTTAGAAAGAGAGGGAATGATCATTAAGTGAGAAGGAGACAACACTTGCCCCTTTGAAACTATCCCTACTCTACCTACTCGCCCTCCCCTTACAAGCTTCTTCCTAAAACAAACGTACTATACTTATTGTTGGCGCTTGTAAGACGCCGGAATAAAAGACAGTGAAACGAATTTAAACTGAATAATTTTATAGAACTTAGTAACCGATTAATTGACTTATTTCGGAGGACCAGGTCAGTTTTAAGCGGCTGCCGACCACAGCTAAAACGATTTAAAGAATAAACAAAAGGCTTAGAAACAGGAGGAATAAAACAAAGAACGGTAACGGACAAAATTGATAGGGAAAAACAAGGGGATACACACATTTGAAATAACTAACTGTAACAACGGAAAAATGCTCTTACCTGGAGTCCATTAACAACTTGAAACTTGTAGAAAATCACGTGGAAGCGTACTGGTAACATTGCAATGAATACACTAAGACAGTTTACAATAAAAAGCACATGAGCATTGAATATAATTCACATAAGCATAGAATAATGAACAGTTTAGGTTTGTGATAACCCAACGAGAGACGAAACGAACTGATTGAAAACGAAGAAATTGGCAGGGCATCGCTAACCCAAGCCACGCGCTAATCGCACTAGATAAGAACACAACCGTACATCACAGCAGCTAAGACAAAAGTGTGTGGGGAAGAGGCCGGAAAATGAAAGGGAAGGAAGGGGTACGGATGACGTGACTTAATGATGTCACACGGAAGCAGATGCAGGAACACATTGTTATTAGCGGGGAAAACAGTTTGAATTAACCCCGGTTAGACTGGCGCTAACACTTATGTTTGAATGGAAATAATTTATTCAAGTAAAACATTGCTGAGATAAATAGCTACCCTTAATTTATAAATAAGTTAAGATTAAATTAAAAGTTTGTAATACCATTTTTGTAATTAACCAATTCCAAGTAATTTAATTTTAAGTTATCAGTAGTAGTCTACAAACTTTTATTAAAAAACATTGATCGCTATTGGGTTTTCTTTATATATTTATACCATACCTACTAAAATAACTGATTGAAAAATTCTAGTAACACACAAATGACTTAATAACAAAGTTTCTGTCAAAATCTCTCGGAGATGACGTAGATCAGCGGTTCCCAACCCGGGGTACGCGATGAACCGGTTAGAGGTACGCCAAAAATAAAGGGCAATGGTGGACGTTGTTTTTCTGAGTAACTTGGTGGGGTTATTGTACTGACAAGCTTAATGCAAACCCAGATCTAAGGCTTTATTTGTCTACATTTGAACCTGATTTCAAACAATTATTAAGTGCAACAAAACAGCCTCAAGGGTCACACTAAAAAAGAGTTCTAAAGACGTTTCCTGGACTATTAGTTTAATTTCAATACATCACAATTTTCATGTTAGTTTTTGTATTTACAAATTTTATAAGCATTTTGTATTCGACGTGAGTTTTCTTTCAAAGTTTAAAACTAATCTGTCTTGTCTTAGATTAGAAATACTATAATTATTATAACTCTGTCATTAGTATTTTGATGTAAAATTAAGACCATACAAGAAATGTTCAGTTTTTAATAAAACATCTATTTTAAATGCTTGTGTTAACTTTCATTTTCCTTGGTTTAAATTTATATCCTAATTTGAACACATAATAAAACGTACAAGTGTAAGTTATATTTTGCAGTATTTAAAAACTAACCAACGTATACTCACAGAAAAATACCATTATGATTATAAAAAAATAAATTTACATTGTTGTTGTTTAGGTCATCAGTTGAAAGGCTGGTTTGAACCTGTAGAGGTTTTACTAAGTAAAACTAGGAGTGAAGTGGTTTACCATTGCCTTCCTCACTTAATGGAAAAGTATGCTTATCAGCATCCCAGGCCCTCTGAAAAGCACATATTTTCCACTCTGCTAATGACACTTTCACTTCATTCACCACAGGGTCTGGCTATATAGTGAAATTCGTTACTTTCAGAGGAGGTAACTCTGACTAGTGTATTTAACACCTCTACCTCTTCTGTTCTTAAATGATTCAGTCATTTTATTGGCTGACCATGTGATAAGAAACAGAACTATTTATTTTAGCCCTGCAACGAACAGATTGGGTGTAAATAATTTGACACTCCACCTCTTTATTATGGGCAGCCCATATGCATATTATGGCAGCCCATAACAGACAGGTGGAGTGTCAAAAATTATTTACACTCAATCTGTTCGTTGCAGGGGTAAAATAAATAGTTCTGTTTCTTATCACATGGTCAGCCAATTAAATAACTGAATCATTTAAGAACAGAAGAGGTAAAGGTGTAAAAGACACTAATCAGAGTTATCTCCTCTGAAAGTAATGAATTTTATTATACAGCCAGATCCTCTGGTGAATAAAGTGAAGGTGTCATTTGCAGAGTGGAAAATATGTGCTTTTGAGAGGGCCCGGCATGCTGATAAGCGTACTTTTCCACTCAGTGAGTGTTGGCAATGGTAAACCACCTCACTTCTCGTTTTACTTAGTAAAACCTCTACAAGTTCAAACCAGCCTACAGGCTGATGATCTAAACAACAACAACATACTGTATATTTGCAAGCAACTCCTACAGTTTGTAGTTCAGTGCATTCTCTTTCATTTAATACCAAATTTAAGTTAATCGGTTAATAAAAATAAGAAAGATGCAATGTAACAAAAAATGTGTAAAGTTTTATCCCCAACCCCGATTATAAGGGTTGTAGAAGAAACATTTACACTTTTTTTTAAAAAGTTTACTAATTTCATGTAGAATGTGTGTGCAAAAGCATGACTCTGTAACTTGAAAAAGAGAAAAGTTTTTTTCTAGGGTATACTCACCCCTTAATAATAAAATTTCTGTCAAAATCTCTCGGAGATGACGTAGTTAATAAATTAAAAATATAAAAATACAATTATTAATAATGCCTGCATATTAATCAACAGTATCAATGAAGTAGAGAGAACACTAATAATTTCATATCAAGTTACATACAACAGATAAATTTTCAATATAAATCAAGTGTACACTTGATATCAATTGATCATCTACTTGATATTAATCGAATGTTATATCCAACACGTTTTTCACTAATAATAACCTATAGCTAGATATATCTGTATCAAGTTTTTTATTATAAAATATTATTTATAAGGTAACTATAAATAATGATTACAGTTTAGTCAGACAACTTTTCTTTTTTTTAGCTTTTTCTTTGTTATCGGGAACTGTACTTTGTTAACAACTACCCAATTTGATCGCTGTTTTTTGCTGTATTTTTTACGTGGATTAGATATGATTTTTGTTTAACGTCCGACTGTTTTGCAATTACTGCTAATGCAGACGGTGAAGGATGAAATGACTTTTTGTAACGTATGAAAATATGTCGTGCCTGAATGGGATTCGAACCCAAGACCGCATGATGAGAGGCGAGCACGTTACCAACTACACCAATGCGGCTGGCATTGACATGAGTATGAACAGGGAGTTTGATTAGACATGAGTTTCAAGAGGGACCCTCAGTAGAGTTTGTTCATGGATGGCTGTCAACTGGTCACCATACAAAGTCGCTTGCCCAACCGGTGTTACTTAACAAATAATAGCGACTTTCTACCAGGTGACTGACTAGGCTGGCCTGCAGGTCTTAGACAACTTGATCTTAAAAAAAAAATTCTGATGAGAAACACTCACTCGACTTTCTATCGCCAATGCAAATAACGAACAATATAACCTAACATTTGTTATAAAATATTAGAAATAAACAAAAAACTAACCTCAAAAATTTAAAAAAAAAATTTTTTATTCCTAATGTGTGCACATTGCAATCTGTTCAATTTAGAACAATAAGCTACCCCATGACCTAATGAGATAAGGATGATGTGTATGACGTGTAAATGAGGTGTAGTCTTGTACAGACTCAGGTCAACCATTCCTGAGAGAGTATGGTTAATTGAACCCCAACCATCAAAGTACACCGGTAACCACTGTCTAGCATACAAATCCGTATAAAAGTAACTACATTTACTAGGATTTGAACCAGAAACCTTCGTCTCCGAAAATCAGCTGTTAAATAGCTGTTAAAATGTATAAATTATGTGATTTTTAAAAAACTCGTAGGAGCCTTTTATAAGAAAAAAGCAAAAAGTGAACAATTACACGAATAAACTACTTCTTCCGGTTGACCGATTTTGATGAAAATATTTTTGTCGGGTCGGAAGACAATACTTTCCTTCGTATATATTCATATAGGCTAGAGAAAGTAAAAAATTAGTAGGATATAATATTTTTTTAATACTGTTATTTAATTTTTTTAATTTTTCTTGCCCTTTATGAATTTAATTTTGTCCCAAAATGCATATTACTGTAAGTCCGCAATATTTAAATAAAAATTGTTTTTTACAGAATTTGATGAAAAATTACATAAAATCACTTCTTCTTCTTCTTAAAGTGCCATGCAGATTCCTGCGTAGGCGTCCATCCTCGCTCACATCATATTACTCTATCAATTGCAGCCTCCTGCAATGCCTGGAAGTCTCGTATCCCTGTCCACTGCCGTATGTTCCGTAGCCAGGATAACCTTCTTCTACCTCTTCCTCTTCCTCCTCCCTCTATTCTACCCTGAAGAATAAGCCGCTGGAAATGATAACGCTCCCCACGCAGTATGTGTCCAAGGTACCCAGTCTTTCTTGTTTTAATAGTCTCGAAAAGCTCACGATCCACCAAACCAGCTCTTCTCAGGATGTCCTCGTTCGTCACATGATCAACCCACGACACTCTCATCATTCGTCGCAGGGTCCACATCTCAAAGGCCTCAAGTTTGCTGATACTGTTTGTTTTCAACGTCCATGCCTCTACTCCGTACAAGAGAACGGACCAGACGTAACATTTTACCATCCTATATCTAAGACTGAGACTTAAGTTCTTGTCTCTCAAAAATTTCCCAAGTCTGAGGAATGTTGCTCGAGCTTGTTCGATTCTACATTTTATTTCATGATCTGGGTCCCATTCTTGGTTGATCATACATCCCAAGTATTTAAATTGAGCGACCTGTTCAATGTTCTCTCCATTTATGGATATTCTTGTACCCGGAGTGCCGTTTCTACTGATGGCCATACATTTCGTTTTACGGATGTTAATTTTCAGACCCAAACCCCGACTCTTTTCATTGACCTTGTCTAATAGAGCTTGGAGATCATCCGCACTATCCGCCAATATCACGGTGTCATCCGCATACCGAATATTGTTAATGGGAATTCCGTTCACTTTAATGCCCATGCTACTGTCGGAGATTGACTCGGCGAATGCTCTCTTCACATACAAGTTAAACAACATCGGAGACAAGATGCACCCCTGTCGGACACCCTTTTTTATTTCGAATTCCTCAGTTGTTCCCGCATCCTGAATTCGAACTGCCGCCCTTTGATTCCAATATAAATTACCTATAAGCCTTATATCCTTCCCATCCAGCCCCAAATCCCCAAGATATGATATGAGGAGATCATGCTTTACATTATCAAACGCCTTTTCATAGTCGATGAAACACAAAAAGACGTCCTTTCTCTGATCCTGGCAATTTTGTACCAAAGTTTGGAGACTGAATATGGCTTCTCTCGTTCCAAAACCGCTCTTAAATCCAAATTGACTAGCACCACTTACTTCCTCACACCTCCTATAGAGTCTCGTGTGTAGAACTCGAAGAAAGAGTTTAAGAAAATGACTCATCAGGCTAATTAGACGATAGTCCTTACATGAGTTTGCGTTGTTTGATTTCGGAAGTGCGACAAACGTAGAGAGAAGCCAGTCCTCGGGAATATGTCCAGTGTCATAAATGTTGTTAAAAAGTCGGACAATGATATCAAGGTTGTGTTCGCTAACTAAATGAAACGTCTCTGAGTACATATCATCAGGGCCCGGAGCTTTGCTATTCTTCATTAACGCTATGGCATGTTTAATTTCACTCTTCAAAATACTTGGTCCCGACAGCGGCATCATTCCAGCTTCGGGGTTCTCTGGTCTGTCATCCTGGAAGAGATTAGTGGTGTATCTCCTCCACGTCAGTAACAATTCCCTAAAAAAAAAATAAAATCCTAAAAATAAAATCACTAATTGACGCAAAACTAAGCGTTTTACAAAACACTTTTGAAAAACACTTGTGGGATCTTTTTAGTTTTGCCCAATAATGTATACACCTAAATATTAAGGCCGCAATCTTGAAAAATATTTTTACTACGAAAGGACAGCCTCCCCAAGAATTTTAGGAGACATGGCGTTAACATGATTAGTGTCTTTTACACCTCTACCTCTTCTGTTCTTAAACGATTCAGTCATTTAATTGGCTGACCATGTGATAAGAAACAGAACTATTTATTTTAGCTCTGCAACGAACAGGTTGAGTGTAAATAATTTGACACTCCACCTGTCTGTTATGGGCAAAAGATATATGTTTCTCATGATATATCATATTATGGAAAAATATATAAGAGGAATGTAAAATTTATGTAAAAATATTACAATACTTTGAATGTAGGTACCTTGTTAAAGCGTATACGTACATGAAGTGTTAAACAATTTTCCAAACCAAAGAATTTTTGTAATGAAATTGTTATGGCAAAATTTGTGTTCAATTTGAACAGATATTTGTAAACCGACGTAATTGTGAAAAAAATTAAAAATGAAAGTAATAATGAAATATTTTGTGGGGTTTCATGGAGCCTAATATTTAGCAATTAATAAAATTTTGAATTCGTGAAATATTACCGCGGATATTTGTGATTAAAACATGATTGAAATTTTTCATTTATTGAAAATGAAATTCAATGATTCGTGTTATATTGTTCACCAATCGCGATTGTAATGTTAATCATACAGTTAATAATAAGAGGAAAATGAAATCAAAAAACCACAATCGACTGTCAAGATCTATTAAAAAGTGACCACAAAGTGACATATTAGATATATTTTACACATTGTTTTATTGAAATAGTCCAATCATATCAATTGTTGAAGCACGATACATGAACCCCATACAAAATTTAATCTACAAAAATCTGGTGTGAAACACTCACACAACTTTCTGTTGCCAGTGCAAATAATTAACAATAAACCTAACATTAGTAATAAAAGATTAGAAATAAACAAAAAACTAACCTCAAAAACATAAACCTTATTTCAGTCATGAGAGAAACACGCAAAATGAAAATCAACCTCAGTTTGGCTTAAAAATACAGAAAATCACTGTTTCACGCTAAACTAGGCTCTGTAGAGAAAAATGCTTTAAATAAAAGTTGTAAATCTTTTTATTTCCTATAAAATTTATTAAGTACAGTTTTGTCCTAAAATGCATTCTAAGGCCGAAATCTTAAAAAAATCGATTTTTCACACGTTTTCGTGAGAAAAAAATCAGAAAATCGCTAATTACTGCTAAACTAAGCGTTATACAAAAAAATGTTTGGAATAAAAGTTGTAGGATTTTAAATTCTCTACAACTTTTATTATATATATTTTTGCGGTAAATTGCATATTAAAGCTGTAATCTTAAAAAAACTATGTTTTTACGTGAAAACAGTCTCACCCAGAATTTCAGCAAACATGACGCCTACCCTATCTTGTAGAGAATAAAAAATTGAGTAAACCAGGCGATTTTTTAAAAAAATCGTAGGACCAGTTTTTGAGAAAATCGCAAAAAAGTGAAAAATTACACGAATAAACTACTACTTCCGGTTGACCGATTTTGATGAAAATGTTCGTGTCGGGTCCGGTAGTGGTATGTAACTTAAGTTTCAAGTTCGTACGATGTTCCATTCTTGAGATATTCTGTTCACAGACACACGCGCGCGCGCACACACACAAACACACACACACAAACCAATCGCTAAAAACATGTTTTTTGGGTTCAGGGGTCTGAAAACATAATTATAGATCCGTTGAAAACTCGATTTCGAAAAATCGACATGAAAATAATACTTTCCTTTCTATATTTTCATATAGGCAAGAGAAAGTAAAAATGAAAAGCTTTAAAAATACTTTATGGCCGGTTCTGTAGCGTAGTGGTTAGCACGCTACCTTATAACGTGGAGGTTCCGGGTTCGATTGAACCGGCTTAGGGTCTGGAAATTTTACCACGTTAAAACCCACAGTTACAGTACCAAAACCTACAGTAATTGATAATTACCAAATTGTTGATGCAACTTTTGATAAACTAAAAAGAAAAAATACTTTACGGATGATGAAAAAATATAAAAAACGAGGTGTGGCTATTAAATAACGAGATTGACGTAAAAATATTTAGTTTTATTTAAATTTTATAAATAATTACTTATTGCCGCCTTCAATATACACTCCTTCTCTATCCCTACAATGCTCCATGCGAATTTTCCATTGTTGGAAACAGTGCTGGAAGTCAACTTCTGTCAGCTCATTCAGGACACGTGCCGCTTTATCTTTTACGGCTTCCACTGACTCAAATCTTAACAAATGAGGTGTAGTCTTGTACAGACTAAGGCCGACCATTTACAAGAGACTATGGTTAATTTAACCCTAACCATCAAAGTACACCGTTAACCACTAGGATTCAAATCCATGTAAAAAAGTAACTGCCTTTACTAGGATTTGAACCAGGAACCTTCGTCTCCAAAAATCAGCCGACTCACGGTGACGACTTTACCTCTGGACTAACCCTCTAGGTATGTAAATTTAAAAATTTTTATTTTTAAACTTAATTTTCGTAACTTAACAAAAGTCATTAAAGTTTAAGCTGCCGTAAAATAAGCTAAAAAATCCGGTGTGAAACTGGCTCAAAATTTATACTTAGGTTTTTGGTGTATCTAAAGTCGCATCAATTGGTTGGGATACGTATCATGTGTTTTAACATGTAAAAATTTTCAGATCCTGGTCGGGAATCGAACGTGGGACTTCCGGGTGGTAGGCTAGCGCGCTACCACTACGCTACGAAAGCACCCAGACATAATTATTATTTCTCAAAACATCTGCTTTTATTTAAAAAAATTTAAATAATAAATTTTGCTTTTGATAAAAATATTAATTAAAAAAATAATTGATTTTCATATTCAAATTTTTTAAATTGCTACTGAAAAAGTATTACGGTTATTAATTTGCTGAAAATTTTATTTTTATTCCCTAAAGCATTTTTCTCACCATTTGACAATGTGTCAAACATCTTTTCAAAAGTATTCTATTGTGTAATAAAAAAACTGACGGAAAATCAATAGTAAAAAATTAAAAAGATGCTATTAAATCAATTAAAAACCTACATTTACATGTTATAACTTACTTGTTTAAATCAAAGTAAACAATTTTATTTACCTATTTTTCAATTTTTCATTTTTGTTTTAATTCCAAATGTGTGTACGTTGCAATCTGTTCAACTCAGAACAATAAGCAACCCCATGACCCAATGAGATGAGGATGATATGTATATGTCGTGTAAATGAGGTGTAGTCTTGTACAGACTCAGGCCGACCATTCCTGAGAGAGTATGGTTAATTGAACCCCAACCATCAAAGTACACCGGTAACCACTGTCTAGCATTCAAATCCGTATAAAAGTAACTACCTTTACTAGGATTTGAACCAGGAACCTTCGTCTCCGAAAATCAGCTGTTAAATAGCTGATTTTGGCGACGACTTTACCTCTAGACCAACCCGGTGGGTCAATTTTTCATTAATATTAGTTTTGTAAATTTATACAGTAACTAAGAATAGAGAAATAAAACCGTGGAACTCGGAGTTAATATTTAAGTACCTGTGTTAATAATTAACAGAATTTCTGCTAAATATTTATTTAAAAAAAATTGATTAGCCCCGACGCACGCGAAGCAAGGCGTGCGAAGCCGCGCGGGAAATGCTAGTAAATAAATAAATATATACTCATTGTTTATTATTATTATTATTATTATTATTATTATTTGCGTCAAGCTCCCAAAGTGGAAGTCGCTAAGTATTTAATTATGGATTACTCATACCGATTTTTCCAAATTAAGTTTTCGCCGGAAAAAAATCCACGTTTTCAGACCACCTGAACCCAAAACCATATTTTTATCCAATAATTTGTGTTTGTGTGTATGTGTGAGAGCAAACAATCTTAAGAACGAAGTTGAAAACTTAATGTATGTACCAAGAAAAATAGATATTCATCACGTCATAAATATTTTCATTAAAATCAGGCAAACGGAAGTAGTTGTTTATTCAGGCAATTTTCTCCAAAACGGCGACGAATAATTTTAAATTGCCTCATTAATAAATTTTTTTATGTTATGTAAAATAGAATAAGCGCCAAGTCTTCTGAAATTACTGTGTAAGAGAAGAAAATACCTACATTTACAAATACGGTGAAGATGTATTATATTTCTTATCGTTATTTAAATATTTAAATTAATATTAATATTTAAATATTTCATGGCTTTTAAGCGATTTTTAATTTTTTGTGATTTTCTCAAAAAGGGATATTACTAAGGTTTTTTTCTTAATTCGCCTCTTTTACTACATTTTTTACTTTTTCTTGCCTATATGAATAGGCTATATAGGAAGGAAAGTATTGTTTTCATGTCGATTTTTCGAAATCGAAAAACGGGGTCAGAAAACGTGTAGATCCGGTGAAAACTCGATTTTGAAAAATCGACATAAAAACAATACTTCCTCGTATATTCATATAGCCAAGAGAAAGTAAAAATATTGAAGGTGAAATTATATTTTAAAATATTTCAATAAAAACAGAAATGTTGAAAAGAAAAATTCATTATGAACAACTTAATGCACCGTTATATTTTTATTTTGCTATTGTTTAAATATTCAAATATATTAATTTACTTAAAATGAAATTGAGTGGAAAATAATTTTGTTTGTTTCAATTCAAATTTTTTCATTTCTTTAGATATTCATTTCCGATTGGTCGATTTTTTACTGATTCAATAATCTCACAAAGGTATGCGATAACAACTCAACGGATGCACAATTTAAGTACATCAGTATGATAAAATGTAAAGAAATTTAAATATCCATCAGATATGATAATACCGGGTGATTTTTTAGTCCTTTTACCCAATTGTTAATGTCTGGTAATTGTTTTCTAAGAAAGGGATATTTTGTTTTATGACACAAAGTTGGTAGCCCTACTCAACCGGTATAGATACGACAGTTTGAGTTGATTCTCCTTGAGTTGCGTAAAATTTTGTGCTGTTTCCAGTTGTGTTACGAACAGAATGTCTTTTACCCTAGAACAACGGGTTTTCATTCTTGTACAATATTTTGCTACAAAATCGTATGCGAGTGTAAAAGAATCATTTCAAATTAAATTTTTTGGTGTTCCTCCACTCTATTCTAGTCAATTTCTAGGCTAACTAACTGATTTTTAGAGGCAGGTATTGTTTGCAGCAGAAAACGTAGTGGTCGATCAACTCTCTTGACAGATGACGTTAAGAGAATGTGAAAACAAGATTGTTCAGTTCGCCATGGAAAAGTTTACAAAAACTTTCCTCGCATGTTGATTTGTCATGTTCGAGTGCTCAGAAAGCTGCTAAAAAATTGAAATTGTATCCGTATCACATACGATTAGTTCTAGAGCTTCAGCCTCCAGATTTAAACACGAGATTGTTTTAGGATAAAAGACATTCTGTTCGTAGCACGACCGGAAATGGCACAAAATTTTACACAGCTCAAGGAGAATCAACTCACACTGCCATATCCATACTGGTTGAGTAGGGCTACCAACTTAGTGTCACAAAACAAAATTTATTTTTTTTAGAAAAATATTACCAGACATTAACAATTGGGTAACAGGACTAAAAAATCACTCTGTATTATATTTTATGTTATTCCTGATTAATCGTTCAAGGTATTACTTCAATTATTATGTACTGAAAAAAAAATTAAGATCGATCAGCAATTGGTGTTACCCTTTAGGATCAGGTGCATTAATAATAAATAGTTCATCCATTAAACGATATAATTAAAAGTATGATGTGAAATAATCACACGACTTTCTGTTGCCAATGTATATAATGAACAATATAACCTATGTTTAATCATGAGTAAAAAATGCAAGATGAAAAACATAAACTAATATTAATGATGAATGAATGACGCTAAATAAAAATTAAAATTATTATGTAAGACTTAAAACGCCAGGCTTTTAACGTTTGGCTTAACCCTTTCAGTGCCGAAACAATATTAAGTGCCATTTAATTTGAATAAGGGTGTACAAAAAGTGCCAGCCCTTATTTCGAAAACTTGCAGGCGTAAGCCTGCAAGTTTTAAGTTTTAAGTAGTCTTAAGTAAATTATTGAGTTATTTATTGTCTTACTTCATTATAATTGGTTTATTATTTATTCTGTAAATTTTTAGTATACTAAATACTTGTAATTGTAAACTTTAGTGTATTAATTAATTAATTAATTAATTATTTAATTTACCTAGATGCCGGAACGGACCTTAGCGATAAGTGTCACAATATAGATTAACAAGATAGATTCTCGATCAAATTACCTAGTGGCAATCAACAACAAACTGGGTAACACAAACCAAGGGTGATCTAAAGAAAGCGAATATTGAAACGGATGAAATTTTTGACAGAGATAGGTTTAGAAGCAAAATCAACAAATGGGAAGTTGCACCAGAGCCAAAGAAACCGAAGCCATACAGGCCAAAATGGGATAAGAAATGAAAAAAGCAACACAGCATAAGAATGAAACTGTATTGGCAAGATAAGAAAAACAAAAAAATGAAAAACAAAACGAAGCATTTGCTTATCGTCTTCCATTTCAAAGAAGTATTCGCAAATAGTAGTAGTATATTCATATAAGGCAAGAGAAAGTAAAAAGTTAGAACATACACTTACTTCGTTCCTTTTTTGTTTTAAAAATAATTGTTTGGTGGAGATGATTCAAGTACAACAATGAAATTACTTGGCTTCATTAAAATTTATGATAAAAGAAATTTAGATTCAGCTGATGAGTACGGTGATGAGAGAGGTGTCCAATGATAAGACACGAAAACGCACTTCACAACACTTTTTTATTATACAAATGAAACAAGGTGAAATTTACATCTTAGAAATTTTTCACCTTAAAAATTCTTCATGTAAAATGATACATTTTAAACTTCTTCCCAATTTAAAAAAAAAATTTACATAACGTATGTTAATTACTTCAAAAAATTATAATAAAAACGATAATTTACTAAATTTTAATTTCTCTATCCGCTTTAACCTTTTATCCTACTAAGTTTAAAAAAAACCCACCGGGTTGGTCTAGGGGTAACGTCGTCGCGGCTAATCAGCTGTTTAACAGCTGATTTTCGGAGACGAAGGTTCCTGGTTCAAACCCTAGTAAAGGTACAGTTCAGCCGTTCTTAGTTTGCTCCTACTGTCAACAAACAAAAGCCACCTACTACAGGGTGCACGCTAGAGTCTGCGACTTTACAGATGTCGTATTCCTATTATGTTAACTATTTTTTAAACTATAAGTACTTAAAGTACCAAAAACATCAGTCATGATATGATGTAGGCCTAACAATTTCATTTAGAAAAATATTTTTAAAAGTATTTTGTATTTAAATACTTTTGAAAGTATTTTGTTGTTACTTTTTAATCAGCGTATAAACATTTTGATATAATGAGCATGCTCAGTGACGTCATTATTTGTTTACATTTGGAGCAAACTAAGAGTTGCTGGACTATAGTTACTTTTATACAGATTTGATTATTAGACAGTGGTTACCGGTGTACTTTAATGGTTGGGTTTCAATTAACCATATTCTCAGGAATGGTCGGCCTGAGTCTGTACAAGACTACACCTCATTTACCCGTCATACACATCATCCTCATCTCATTCGATCATGGGGTTGCTTATTGTTCTAAATTGAACAGATTGCAACGTACACAAATTTAAAATAAAAAAAAGTGGTTACCGGTGTATATTGTTTATTGTATACATTTTTGCGCTAAATTGCATATCAAAGCCGTAATCATAAAAAAAACAGTTTTTTTACGTGAAAACAGCCTCTCCAAAAATTTCAGCAGACATGACGCCTACCCTATCTTGTAAAGTATAAAAAATTGAGTAAACGTGGCGATTTAAAAAAAACCGTAGGACCAGTTTTTGAGCAAATTGTAAAATGTCGAAAATGACACGAATAAACTTCTACTTCTGGTTGACCGATTTTGATGAAAATGTTCGTGTAGGGTCCGGCGGTAGTAGTATCTAATCAAAGTTTCGAGTTCGTACGATTTCCGTTCTTGAGATATACTGTTCACACACACACACACACGCGCGCGCGCACACACACACACAAATCCCTAAATACATGTTTTTAGGTTCAGGGGGTCTGAAAACAATACTTTCCTTTCTATGTATTCATATGAGTAAGAGAAAGTAAAAAACTTGGCAAAACACCTAAAATAAATTCATTCACAAAACAAAATCTCCGTATGAATGAAATATTAAATCTATTTATTTAAACTTGGCAACCATTGAACAAATACAATACTTATACGTATTTTACCTGACTTTACAGACGTACGGATGTAGTTAGAAAAACATAAAACAATAAACAAAAATAAAAATAATATGTTCAGTAGTGTACCTGTCATCATATATAATGTATATCAATAACAGACCCACACGCATATTCAGAGTAAATTTTTAAAAATAAATAAAAAGAAAAAGTTATTTGGTAATGACACACAATACAGATAAAAATACAAAAAAATTAGGTTAGATGTTGTAAAGATGTCAAAACCATTTGTTTTTAAAGTCCTCCTCAATTTTCACATTATTTTTATCCTGACAGTAATTTTAATGGCATTGTTAAAAGATAAATTGATTTTTATTTTAAATTGACATTTTCTATGTGAATTTTAGGATGACAGACAGATGTTTGTAAACATATTTTTTGATTGTTTTATCACGATTTAATTTTAAATTTCTTTCAAATAAGTACTGAAATATTAGTTTTGATTAGATGACGCTTGATTTTGTTCATCTCTTGAAAACAAGAGGTTAGATTGACACTCAATAAAATGACAAAAATTGATTTAAAAGTCTACAAACATAATTTATCACATCTGACCGATTTTCTTCTTACGATATGAAATTTTCAAAAACTAACATTTTCAAAATAAATATAAATTATCTAATTACTAATAAACAATAATATTTTTTTTAATCCCTAATGTGTGTACGTTGCAATGTGTTCAATTCAGAACAATAAGCAACCCCATTAACCAATGAGATGAGGATGATATGTATGACGTGTAAAATGAGATGTAGTCTTGTACAGACTCAGGCCGACCATTCCTGAGAGAGTATAGTTAATTGAACTCCAACCATCAAAGTACACCGGTAACCACGGTCTAGCATTCAAATCCGTATAAAAGTAACTACCTTTACTAGGATTTGAACCAGGAACCTTCATCTCCAAAAATTAGCTGTTAAACAGCTGATTTTGGCGACGACTTTACCTCTAGACCAACCCGGTGGGTCAAAATAATAATTAAAATTATAATTTTATAATTATTCAATTATTATTTTATAAATTATTAAAAAATAAATAAATTACCCACCGGGTTGGTCTAGAAGTAAAGTCGTCGCCAAAATCAGCTGTTTAACAGTTGATTTTCAGACACGAAGGTTCCTGGTTTAAATCCTAGTAAAGGTAGTTACTTTTATACGGATTTGGATGGTAGACAGAGGTTACCGGTGTACTTTGATGGTTGGGGTTCAATCCATACTCTCTCATGAATGGTCGGCCTGAGTCTGTACAAGACTACACCTCATTTACACTTTATACATAATCATCCTCATCTCATAAGGTCATGGGGTTGCTTATTGGTCAGAATTGAACAGATTGCAACGTACTGTCCGACAAGTTTCGAAATAGAATTACTGCCCTTCCGCTTTTCATCAATTCCACCTCGCATTACGCACCATCCCAAAAATATTAGCTCGGATAGTCAGCCTTCTAGTACAGCTCATTACTACAACATTATTTATATTTATACTTATTATTACTTTATTATTTATTATTATTTAACCTGTACCTATTTAAATCATAAATATACACTTACACTGTATTTGTTTAATCGAAACGAATTCATCTGAATATTGAACAACCGATCAAACCCAAAACTAATAAAACTGCACTGACTACAAAACCAATATTGCGGTCGCTAACACTGTAGAACAGAAGTAAAAGCATAGTTTATATATTTTCAGCTCTGGTCTTACACGTCACTTCTTATCTTCTCCTCAAGAGTGCAGCTCTTCACTTCCTGAAGAAATTTCATTCCACAAAATAACTTTAAACTTTGAATTTATTTTTACATGAAAGATTTCTTGTTTGATAAATTAAATAAGAAAATTATGTGTCTACTGCAAAGCAAACACTAAAAGTATTTCAGCTTCATACGATACTCCGTTGTTTAAACAGTGTTATATCATTTTCTCTCACACACACACGCGCGCGCGCGCGCGCACACACACACACACGCACACACACACACACACACGCGTAGCCTACAGATTGGCAAAAACATTTTTTCTTCTTCAGTGCAGCTGACAACATGTATTTCTGGAGAAAACTCGATTTCGAAAATTCTACGTGAAAAAAATACTTTTCTTTTTTATGTCATGTAGGGCAACGGAAAATAAAAATGAAAAACTGTTCAGAAAGAAGAAAACAAAGTCTCTTTATCTGAAATGGATTGTACTTTAGCTAAAGTTGAATTGGGCAAGAAATCTGGTTAGAATAGGAATTAGGATTGATCAATTTTTTTACAGACGATTTCCAAACATTTATGGTCAAAAAATGGCGTTTTCAAAATATTTCAACCGACTATTTACATATTGACAATATACAACTGTACAAGGCAAATGAACGATTAGAAAAAACAAATTAAAATTTTACGGACATCTGTAAAGAGTAGCTACATGAGAACAGGTTGACAAAACCAATTTTTAACACACTAAACAATATACCTAAGGTGTCCAAAGAATAGTTCTAACAAGTCAGAAAGAATATTGAGAAAACCAAAATAAACCGAACCAAATTCAGAAAACTAACTACGGACTTTAAGGGTTTCCATGAAGAGCAAAAACAGAACACCGGATGAACAGAAGAAAGGAAAACCTAAAGCGAGCAAGCTAAGAATGTAGGCTGCAAAAAACCTTCCAGAAACGTTTAAAGTCACCACACGTGGACTAAAATTGGCCCTTTGCGAGGAAACAAAATCTGGTGTGAAATACTCCCACAACTTTCTTTTACCAATGCAAATAATGAACAATATAACCTAACATTCGTACTGAAATATTAGAAATAAACAAAAAACAACTGATCTCAATAAACAAAACCTTATTTTAATCATGAGTGAATGATGCAAAATGAAAACCAACCTTATTTTGTCTTAATAATAGGGAAAACTTTCTTCCACGCTAAACTAAAATCTGTAGAGAAAAATGTTTAAAATAAAAATTGTAAATCTTTTAATTTCCTATAATTTTGATTATACACTTTCGTCGTAAAATGCATACTACGGACAAAATTTTTAAAAAATCTACACACACAACAATTGCAAAACATATTTTTTGGGTTCAGGAGGGTCTAAAAACCTGCATAACCGGTGAAAACTCGACTTCGAAAATCTACATGAAAACAATACATTCCGTCCTACAATAGCCTACAGTTCAGAAAGAAGAAAACAAGATCTCCTTATCTGAAATAGATTGTACTTTAGCTAAATTTGAATGGGGCAAAAAATCTGGTTTGAATAGGAATTAGGATTGATCAATTTTCTCTTGTCTACTCAAATAGACAAGAGAAATAAAAATTTCTAATGCAGACGATGAATGATGAGAGATAAAAATTTATGATGAAAAAATGACAGATCTTACCGGGAATTAAACCACAGGCTCCTGGCATAGGAACCAGTTGCATTGACTACTAAACCAACAAGAGAATTAAGATAATAATAAGCTAAGAGAAATCGAACCTTGGACTTTCAGTTTATTTATTTTCCAGTTACGTGGTAACCAGGGTCATACATGAGGTAAACCAATGTTTATATTTAGCGAATAATAACTTATTCATCTCTAGTAAGGAATGAAAGTGTACTAAAAATAAAACCAAATTCTTAAAGCGCGGTTATTAAATTTTTAATTAACAAAAAGTACCAGACAGTGACCTACTTAGGATCTTAAGGGAGTTAAATAATAACAATAATAATAGTAGACAAAGAGAATTAACTTCTCCAAAAAAAATTAACAATTCTAACTTTCATATTCTTGCCCTTTATTTTTATCCGTCATTTCAAAATTATTTCTTTCTTCTTAAAAAAGTTCAAGACGGTTTTTCAACTTTTGTACATTATGGGTTTCCCAACCCATTCCTTAATGATTCGATTCGCGAGAATGACTCATCGCTGAACTCTCAACCGGCGAAGAACAAGGAAGAAGAGCTCCAGCCAGAAGAAGAGCCCAGCCGAGACCGGACGCACCATCCCTGGTCTACGCTACCGATGGCGGACGCACATTCCCGCACCGGTCAGCCTTCGCCGGCCCGGAGAGAGCCGCCTCGGCCGCGCTACTGGCAGACGGCCTACGCCGACCCGACACTCTGGGTGGGGCTCTGGGGGCCACCACTGCAACGCTGCAGTGGGAACCCAACTGCCGCTAAGGAAAGGCTAGACCTGAACCCGGTAGCCGAGCTGTCACTCTTCAGGCTCCGCTTCTACCACGCCGGCTCGCCGCTTCCGACCGTCAACAACGGTTCTTTTCAGGGCCACCAACACAATTAAACGGCCCTTTTCAGGGCCACCAGTTTTACAGACAAGGTTTCGCCACGTGTTGTCGGCCCCGGTCGGCGACGATATATATATTATATATATATATATATATATATATATATATATATATATGTACTACTATCATTTTCGCGTCCATACATTGACAATTTCCTAACAATCTGGAGTCCGAGTGCAATTTGGCGTCCGTATACGGACGCCAAATTGTAATCCTTAATAAAAACTTAATAAAAATTTATTGTGACATGGTTTTCGGACGTAATTTTTTTAAACTAAAGTACATAGTTTGGGGCAACTATATTTATTTTTTGAGAATTTTATTGTTACTCAGAGAGACACAAAAAAATAAATAAATTTTGGTACCGGATGCGAAATGGCGGTGTTTTGAAACTATTTTATACACCGTACCTTGGAGAGTTTCTCACCAGAGTGCTCTCGCTACGCCCCTATGTAAAAATATACGTATATTATGTATATTCTTACAAGGACGGCAGTTTCACATCTGCTATCAATTTCGCGTCCACCGGTTAAGAAAATAGACAAAACAAGTTATAAATAGATATTGTGTTGTGTTATGAAAAAAAGTTTAAAAGAATAATAAAAACAAATTTTTATTAATCATCGAATTACAATTCTTTCAAAACTCACAATCTAATTTACTAAACATTCAAATAAATATTATTCGGCAAATTATTTGATATAAGTAATACAATTAAATTAAAAATAATTATATATTTTTTGATAGAATTAAAAAACTCTCTTTTCCGATAGACGATTTTTTGGGTTGACAAACTATCCTGGAAGGAAACCGGTGCTGCGCATAGTAGTGTCAGGATTAAATTATTGTTATGGCTGGCAGGATATCTTTCTAAACGCATTGTATACACAACGTATATTATACGCAATTTTGAAGAGTTGTTCTCCGCCGTGCTGTCACCTTCCATACATGAGTCCATCGCACACCGCTTTGGTTTCTTTTTTCAAATTAGGCATAAACCCACTATCAACGAATCCATGAACAAATCCTTTAGTAATTTGTTTACGTCGTTCGTTTAGTAACCAACGGGTTGGTCTAGTCTAGAAGAAAAGTCGTCGCCGCAAGTCAGCTGTTTAGCTGACTTTTCGACAGCTTTTCTGACAGCTGATTTTCGGAGATGGAGGTTCCTAGTTTAAATCCTAGTATATAGTATAATTGGTTCTTTTATACGAATTTGAATACTAGACAGTGGTTACCAATGTACTTTGATGGTTGGGGGTCAATTAACCATACTCTCTCAGGAATGGTCGGCCTGGGTATGTACGAGACTACAGCTCATTTAAACGTCATACATATCATTGGGTCATGGGGTTGCTTATTGTTCTCAATCGAACAAATTGCAACCTACACGCATTAGGGATAAAACAAAACAAAAATTTGTTTAAGAATTTTTAACATGTTATTTCACGCTTTTTTTAACATTACACCACCTGACAATTGTCAATAAAATATTTCCTTATTACGCTTACGATTTGTAAAAAGAATGCGCATTTTGCTGTTTGCCCACTCTCACTGCAAAATGGTTCAAGTACACTTCCATAATGCTATTTCGTATCATGTAATATGTCGCCCCAATTACTAGGTTTAGCAGTTTTACAGTAAGTAAATAAAACATTAAAGAGAAAAAACTTTTTCTAAAATATAAAAAATTAAAAATGGACTAGGAGTAGATTATTATTAACCTTGTTTTTTGCTTAAAAACAATGCGATAAAAAATTAAACTAAGAAATTCGGGAAATAGCAAACTTTACTAGACAGACCTGAACAAAGTAGGCATATTTTAATATTTATTCTGGACCGATTTTCTTTCATTATAAAATTCTGGACAAAGATTACAGATTTCAGAAAAAAAATGTTAAGGGTAGAATAAAGTACACCCATTCAGTTTTTTCCCTTTTTCTCTTACAACATCTGAACAAACGACATTTTTTTTAAATGCCCGGAAAAAACAAGGGCCATCGATTTAGACAAAAAAGTTTAAATATTAATGAGTGGGTGACCTAAAGTGAAGTTTGTACCATCCAGTTCACCTCGATTTTCTCGCGAGTATGAGCTTAACAATCGTAATATTTATGGAACGTTCCAAAACAGCAAAACGACTCTCGATAGGGATAACGATAAAGTTTAAATTGAATTTCTTAGAGTATCGCCACCATTCCTAAGTTTTTCACGATTTTTTTCGCTAATTTCGGCAGACCAAACAAAACAATTTACAGAACAATCCAGAACAAATGAGAGCTATCATTTAAAGTAAAAACCAAAAAGTATTGAATGCATGGGCTTATACTTGCCACTCCAAATTTTTCTTTGATTTTCTAGCATATTTGAACGGGAAAAACGAAATTTTCGCGAAATGATCCGGTACAAACGAAGGGCTGTCAATCTATGTAAAAAAACTTTAAAATATTGAGTCGAGGGGGATTAGAGTGACATTAGCACCACCCAGTTCTTCTCGATTTCTCGCTTACTTGAAAGGAACTAAAAAAATATTTTGCGAGACCATCCGAAACAAACGAAGGTCTGTCCCTGAAGTCCAAAAAAAATTTAAAAAGTTGAGCGGGAGGAGGCCAGTGTGAAGTTAGCCCCTCCCGGCGTTTTTTCACTTATTTGGACGGAACAAACAAAACATTTTCCGGAATAATCCGGTAGAAACGTAGACCGATCAATTTTACAAGTTAATTTTTGAAATTTTTGTATGGGGGCCAACTTTACAGTCCTGGTTTGAACTTCTACAGGTTTAGCTAAGTAAAACAAGGAGTGGGGTGGTTTACAATTGCCTTCATCGCCGAGTTGAAAAGCTTATCAATATGCCAGGCCGTCTAAAAAGCACCTATTTTCCACCCTGCAAATGACACACCTCACGTTATTCACCACAGGGTCTGGCTGCATAATGAAATTCATTGCGCTCAGAGGAGATATAACTCTGACAAGTATCTTTTACACTTGTACCTCTTCTGTTCTTAAATACTTCAGTCATATGTTTGGCTTACCATGTGATAAAAAAAAACTAAATTTTTTTTAGTCCTGAAACAAGCAAATCGAGTGCAAATAATTTAACACTCCACCTGCCTGTTATGTGCAACCCCTTACAGTACTATTATTTTATTAAAGGCAGTTGCCTCTGACAATCAAAACATGCATTTTATTCGTCACTTGGGCGAGTAAATTTAAATCGATAATTCAAAGGATACCCACATCGAGAAAATGTTTCCAAACGGCGAAAATATTTTTACAAAAGATAATAAATTGATAAGAGAGTAGATTAGTCGATTTTTTTAAAGTAAATTCAGTACACTCGCAAATGTCCAACACGAGTCCTGAAAGTGTAGGTCAACAGATACTGTAATTTCCCGATACTGAAGAAGCTTACTGAAATTAATCATTAGCAAAAACAAACCCCTGTTATTTATTTTTTGTTTTTGTAAAGCTTTTGACCGTGTCCCGTATGATTTGCCCATAAAAAAATTGAGGTGTATGGTATTAGAGGGACATCAGAGGGTCGAATTGCCATCCAATCATTGCAAAGTTAAAACAAAATACACATAAAATTTTATACAAGTTAAAAGGGAAGTTCAACGAGTTAGAATTTTAAGACCCTTGCTATTTTTAATTTTTGTTAACGATCTCGCTGAATTTCTTGGCTCCTTCAATGTTATATTATTTGCTGATGATACGATAATATCTTTCGAAGATGAAAACTATGAACAAGGTTTAAAACTAAAGAAGCTTGAAGTAAGGTTATAGACTGGATGCAATAAATAATCTTGTTCTCAACTCAGATAAAACTGTGGCCAAATGCTTCACTGGTCGTAAGGAAATAAGTAACCAAAGTAAGGATATCTCCATTAATGACAATATATCAAAATCTTTTGTAACAGGTAAGTTACAAAATTTTTAGAATTAATATTAGGTAGCAAACTATCCTGGGACAGTTGTATTAAGGAACGTGTCTGCTATATAATCAATTCCTACTGCTACGCCCTAAAACGCTTAAAAATAAGGTACTTAGCGTACCAATACCTTTGAGTATTTATCATGTTTACAAATTCTGTTGGATTTGTTTTTAATTTAGTCACACTTAAACTTATTCAAATGTATGTTTAAAAAATCAAATAATGTTCAAATTATTCCGTCATATAATTACTTTTTATCTAGTTTTTTGTTAATTATAATGATTAAAATTTTTAATGATTTTTAATGATCAAGTTGACTTATGAATATGGACACTGTTTACTATTAAGAATTCGTTTCTAATCAGTTGGTCCTAGCATATTGTTTGGCTGTCTTGGTCAAGGTTTCACATAGTTTTTCTTGGCCTCTCCAAGTGAATGCCTTGTCTGTCTCCTTTTTGTCTTCTGTGCAATAGTATAACCTTCCAGTTCCTTATCCCAAGCATTTTGACTTGTCAAAAATAATGTACATTATTTTACGTAACAATAAGGTTTATTTATTTCATTATTTGTAATATTGATTCCTAGATTGGGTGGTTGGTTGACGATATAAATAAAGTACTAGAAACCAAAAGAATATCAACAAAAAGTGGCCACCATGGCTTTTACAACACTAAATAATTTAAAAGAAAACGCAGAGAAAAATATCAGGGTTTGGAAGACTGACTGAAAGTTGTTTAGCCGAAAAATAATCTTGGAAATGGCCTGTTAAAGGATAACCTTCAACGTGTACAAAACAGCTGGATACGAGAATTATTAGTGTAATGTATACTTTGTTGAAGATCAAAGATTACCATTACTTGAGGAACAAGAATAAAAATACAAACTATGACTAAGCCGGACTGCATTTCAAATGTTGTAGAAATTTTACTGGCCAAAGTACTTTTGTATAATTTATAAAATCATTTTGATTCAGTCACTAAAACATGCAAATATAAACCTAGAGAGAAGCGAGGCTTGGGAAGACCTAAAAAGAGATGAATACTGGAACAGGCCATTGAGCCTAATCCTTAACAGATGATGATGAAATCATTTGAACACCGAAAAGACAATGGGTGAATGGTACTCCATTTGAATATTGAACAAATTATGTCGCTTTACAATTACATAATTTTGTCAACTAAGTAAATATTTTAATTGCATTGTCTACTAATTGATCATATTATAGTAATTACAGTCGAACCTCCCGGATTCGAATCTGATGGAACCGGCTGATTTCGATTTACAGAGGTAAAATATTGTAACAAAAAATGTACTTAAAAATTGCGTTTTAATAAAATTCATGTAATTCCATAAAATATTAAATTACAAAAGTCAAAATTATTAATAGACCACCAATTTGATTGAGGAAAGTTTTTTACAAATATTATTTTACTTGTGTTGTTTAGATCATCAGCCGAAAGGCTGGTTTGAACCTGTAGAGGTTTTACTAAGTAAAACGAGAAGTGAGGTGGCCTTCCTCACTGAACGGAAAAGTACGCGTATCAGCATGCAGGGCCCTTTGCAAAGCACATATTTTCCCCTCTGTAAATGATACCTTTACTTCATTCACCACAGGGTTTACTTAATACTGTGATTAAGAATTAAGGGCATGTTTTGGTATTACAAGCTCCATTAGTACTCAAAAGCAAAAGAATATTCTACTTATAAGAACGATATGACAAATTATTGAAAAAACGACATAAAAAACAGAGTAAAATAAAATCGGGATACGCGTAAACAGTACAACTATACCTACAAACAAAAAGTTAGGTCAGCCTACAGAAAATGAAAAATAAATTGGGTACCGAAAATTTTAGAAATTTTAACGAGTAAAATATTGCTTAATCTGAATGAATACAGCTACGGTATTTTTTACCCTGTTAGTACGAAAATCATACACCAAAGAAGGAAAGACTGCATTACTAATTTAGCCTAACTATTTTTTTTTTTTTTGCTTTCGTCTGGTTTCCTCTGACTTAAAAATTAACTGAATTTTCAATATTTCCTGATGCGTATTGAAGCTTTGAACTACGCTTGTTATGCCCTTATTTGGTCGTAAGGTTTTGTGACAATAATGTTTTGTAAGTGTAATTGTTTGTGTTTCTGCCTGGTTTCTTCTAACTCAAAAGTTAACTGCATTTTCAGTTTTTTCTAAAGCTTTTTGGAGTTTTGTACTACGCTTACTGTGTCCTTATTGTCGTGATTTAACGCATGCTTCATTAAAAATCGTGTACAATGTGTAAATTGGAAATTTTGTAATTATTTTATTAATAATGTATAAAAAAATGTATTGTTACAATATATATGACCACGAAACTCTCGAAAATTTTCGAATAGGGAGGTAATTTAATTCATATTAAGGACGATTTTTGAAGGGGATAGCATACAATTATATTCGATTTAGGGAGAATTTCGAATGAGGAGGTTTGACTGTATTTGTAACAATTAGGATATTTTAAATAATTAACTCTAACAAATAAAAAATATACTTTCTTTAATTATTCTGGTTTTACATTGATTTAAAATAAGTACCTATTTAAAATACATGTCAAAATAATAAACAACAAATAAATTATTTTGATGACTGGATTGGATTCCGTCCGAGAACGAATTGTTTTCATACGATGGTCTTGTGTGGAGAAGTACTAGGGTGAGATGTGAATATCTAACTACAATCATTACAACACGTAGAAGTGGCAAATGCTACAGTACACGTGCCGGTACGACATGGCAACATCGTTTACACTGTTGCAGGCTATAAGTCATAATAGCGGGAACGATGCCGGACGCGAAATTGTCGGTAATTTGTACGAACGCGAAATTGTCGGTGATTCGAAAGGAGTCTGAATTGATAGCACAGTGAATAAAATTGAAAAATGCTCAATTTTCAATATCAGGACAAACCAATACCAAAACTCAGGGTGTAAGTGTAACAAATACCCTATATACTCTCATCAAAGTTGAATATACTCTTCAAATAAGCGATGTGCGAAATGCACGCTTTTTGAAAAGACGCGGAATTGTTAGCGGGATGTATATATATATATATATATATATATATATATATATATTATACTACAGAGTGATTTTTTAGTCCTGTTACCCAATTGTTATTGTCTGGTAATATTTTTCTAAAAAAAAATAAATTTTGTTTTGTGACACTAAGTTGGTAGCCCTACTCAACCAGTATGGATATGGCAGTGTGAGTTGATTCTCCTTGAGCTGTGTAAAATTTTGTGCCATTTCCGGTCGTGCTACGAACAGAATGTCTTTTATCCTAAGACAATCTCTTGTTTAAATCTGGAGGCTGAAGCTCTAGAACTAATCGTATTTGATACGGATACAATTTCAATTTTTTAGCAGCTTTCTGAGCACTCGAACATGACAAATTAACATGCGAGGAAAGTTTTTGTAAACTTTTCCATGGAGAATTGAGCAATCTTGTTTTCACATTCTCTTAACGTCATCTGTCAAGAGAGTTGGTCAACCACTACGTTTTCTGCTGCAAACAATACCTGCCTCTAAAAATCAGTTAGTTAGCCTAGAAATTGACTAGAATAGAGTGGAGGAACACCAAAAAATTTAATTTGAAATGATTCTTTTACACTCGCATACGATTTTGTAGCAAAATATTGTTCAAGAATGAAAACTCGTTGTTCTAGGGTAAAAGACATTCTGTTCATAACACAACTGGAAACAGCACACAATTTTACGCACCTCAAGGAGAATCAACTCAAACTGTCGTATCTATACCGGTTGAATAGGGCTACCAACTTTGTGTCATAAAACAAAATATCCCTTTCTTAGAAAAAAATTACCAGACATTAACAATTGGGTTACAGGACTAAAAATCACCCGTATATTATATACTATAATATCACCACGACACCCACGTTGGGAATCACTGCTCTGAGGTTCAAACAAGCCTTTCAGCTTATCACCTAAACTACAACAACACACTTTTCTCGTGTATTTATAATAATTAGTGGTTGTATATGTTTTTTGTACAGTGGCAAATAAATGGAGTCAAAGACAAAAATATCTCCGAGGCAATCTCATTCCTTATTTTATTTTCGAAAAATCTATAAACAGTTAAACCATTTTACAGTATTTGCTTTCAATATCTTTTACGAAGAAATTTCCTGGATAACACCTACAATAATAGGAAATAACCTGTCATTGTGGATTTTAAAGGAAATAGAAAATTTAGAAAACTTTACCAATCCAATTTTTAGTTTATTACATTGTGAAAATCTCCTGAAAATGAATTTCTAAGAAAATCGTCAACAACATTTGAAATTTAAATACCATGAAGGTAGATTGAATTACAGTTAAAAATTAGGTTTCAATTTTCCTGGAATTTTCCGATAAGAATATGTAATAGAAAAGTTTAAATTGAACTGTTAATTAAGTTGTCTAGTCATATACATTTCCGTGGGTGTATTACAATTATTTCGGTGCTTATAAAAGATGTAACAGTGATTGAAGCGTTGTATGAAATCTTAGTCATTTTTTACTTTCTCTTGCCTATATGATTATATAGGAAGGAAAGTATTGTTTCCATGTCGATTTTAAAAAATCGAGTTTTCACCGGATCTACACGTTTTCAGACCCCCTGAACCCAAGAAAGCATGTTCTTAGCGATTGGTCTGTGTGTGTGTGTGTGTGTGTGTGTGTGTGTGTGTGCGTGTGTGTGAACAGAATACCTCATCGAGAATTTCCGGAAACATGGCGCCTACCCTGTCTTGTAGAGCGTAAAAAAATTAGCAAACCAAGCGATTTTAAAAAAATCGTAGGACCAGTTTTTGAAAAAATCGATTAACAGTGAAAAATTACACGAATAAACTGCTACTTCGGGTTGACCGATTTTGATGAAAATGTTCGTGTCGGGTCCGGTACTGGTATGTAACTTAAGTTTTAAGTTTCAAGTTTGTACGATGTTCCGTTCTTGAGATATTTTGCTCCCCTACACAAACACGCACGCACACACACACACACACACAGACCAATCGCTAAAAACATATATTTTTGGGTTCAGGGGTCTGAAAACGTGTAGATCCGGTGAAAACTCGATTTCGAAAAATCGATATGAAAACAATAGGTTACTTTTCGTTCTATGTATTCATATAGGCAAGAGAAAGTAAAAATGTATTGTTGATCTAAGAGACGTGTAATGTAATCATAGTGTAATGTTTTATTAAAATTTAACTCAGAAAACTAAAAAATGAATCGCAAGAATTTACTGTGAAATTCTTATTTAAATTAGAAATTATACAACCGCAATACAATATCGCTTAGTGCTGTAGAAATACTACTATACCGGGTGATCGTAAAGTCGCGCAACCAAATGTTTGAAGCTGTGTAGGAATTGAAGGTAAATTTGTAAAGTATGATTAGAATATAGGAATTTTTCGTTTAGTAGTACAGTATGTGGCAGCACTGCTTGATCACGCCACCGGGCGACAGTTAGCCAGAAACCAGTTGGTTTGTTCAGTTCGAGTCGCAATGTCTTTTACGCAAGAACAACGCGTCTCTATCGTTTTGAGTTACTGTGAATCGAAATCCTACGCGAAGTGTCAAGAACATTTCTCCAATGCCTTTCCAGATGCTAAAGTGCCAAACAAATTGACCATATTTCGTTTGTTTCATCGTTTTCGGGATACAGGTAGCTTGAATGACCGTAATCGTACCGGCCGACCAAGTGTTTTATCTGACGACAGTCTGCAGACGATAAGTGAAACGTTTATTCGTTCTTCAAAAAAGTCTCTTCGAAAACGTTCTACTCAGACTGGACTGTCTTATGGAAATGTTCATTAAGCCACTAAGTTATTAAAATTACATCCGTACCGGATTAACGTAACTCATCAGCTCGAAGAGCCAGATAAGGAGAAGCGATTGCGGTATCGTCATTGGTTTAAAAATTTCATTCGAAATGACATATCTGTTCTGGACAAAGGTTTTTTCAGCGATGAAGCTTGGTTTCAACTAAGTGGATATGTTAATAGTCAAAATTGTAGAGTATGGTCTGCAGAGAATCCACATGGATTCCATGAACAGCTATTAAATTCTCAAAAAATTGGGGTGTGGTGTGGTGTATCTCGTCGGAGAATTGTCGGGCCTATCTTTTTTTCGGATACAATCACAGCAGAACGTTATCAAGAAATAATCATGCAGTTCGTAGCACTGCTACATGTTGACGAACGTTATTGCTGGCTACAACAAGATGGAGCGACTTCACATACGGCAAACAGTACTATCCAATTTCTCCACGATTTCTTTGATGACCGAATAATTTCTCGTGGTTTGTGGCCTCCTCGGTCACCAGATCTGACTCCTCCTGATTTTTATTTATGGGACTATTTGAAAGATAATGTGTACAAAAACAACCCGCATACAGTAGATGAACTTAGAAGAAACATTGAAGACTGTATATCAAATATTGCTACTGCTACACTCAAAAAGGTTGCGTGCAATGTAAGAAAACGCGTTGGTGCATGCATTGCAAACCACGGTGGACATTTCCAGCACTTGTTGTGAACTTGTAAGTAAGTAAGTTGTAATTTTAACTTGTATCGTAAACTTTGAAAGAAAAATAAAAAATACATTACAGCTTTCTAAGACTGTTATCATTTTGGGTGCTTGATTTTACGATCAGCCTGTAGAATGCATAAAACAATCGAATACAATGACGTATTTACACAATGTTATCGATTAGGTTACTCATATGGAATCGATTCTTTATCCTAATAAACACAAAATTTTTAATGAAAAACAAACATTGATTTAAAAATATTAAAGCGGAGAATAATTAATTCTTTTTAAATAGAACCCGAATATTTGTTTAATTACGGATTTTTATAATCGAGTTGGAATCGGTCAAAACTAAAAATGAGGGAATTCAACTAAAAGTAAATGAATTGGAAGAGTTGGATAATGGTTCTAATTTTTAATGATCGACTTTGTAAACAAATACTACATATATCAAATGTTTAATTTGGTTTTATAAATTGGTGTAAAATACTCACACGATTATCTTTTGGCAATGTAAATAATGTAAAAAAATTTTTTTGTCATCAGTCTCTCGACTGGTTTGATACAGTTCTCCAAGCTGTTCTATGTTGTGCAAGTCGTTTCATATTACATAGCTATAACACCCTACATCTTTTGTAATTTGCTTTATATATTCTAACCTTTGCCTCCCCCTACAATTCACTCCCTCAATATTAACCTTCATTATTGATAGATGTCCTAAGATATACCCCACTAGCCTATCCCTCCTTCTGGTAAGATGCTTCCATATTCTTATACTTATTTTTCATCCAATCGCCTAAGAACCTCTACATTACTTATTTTGTCCACCCACCTAATCTTCAATATTTTCCTTTGACACTACATTTTAAAAGTTCTATCCTCTTCCTTTCAACAGCCCGTATCACCCACATTTCACTCCCGTATAATGCTACACTCAAAAAATAGTGTTTTAAGAAATATTTCCTAATCTGTAAATCATTGTTTGGAAAAATATTTAACCAATGTTTAATCATGTGTAAACAATGAAAAATTTAAAAAATAATATAAATTTAATCATAAGTGAATGAAACCTTGAAAATTGAGAACTTCAAATTACGGGAAATTAATAATTGACGCTAAATTAGGCTCTGTACAGGAAATGATTAAAATAAAAGTTGTGGTAATTTTAATTTCCTATAATTTTGACTACATACACTTTTGTCGTTAAATGCATAATTACTAAGGCCGCAATCATAAAAAATTATATTTTTTAACGATTTTGAGGAAAACCAGAAAAACAATAATTACTGCAAAACTAAACGTTATATCTAAAAAATATAGCCTATATTAAAAAAGGTTGTAGGTTTTTAAATTTTCTAAAATGTTGATTGTACACTTTTGCGATACAATTAAGGCTGCAATATTAAAAAAAAGCATTTTTTCTACATGGTCAAAGGTGACCTAAGAATTTCAGCAGACATTGCGCTTACCCTGTTATGTAAAGCATAAAATTTGTAGTAAATTATGCGAGTTTTAAAAAAAATCGTAGGAGCCTTTTTTTGAGAAAAATGCCAAAAACTGAAAAATTGCACGAATTAACTACTACTTCCGGTTGACCAATTATGATGAAAATGTTCGTGTTGGGTCCTCTAAAAGTTCAAAGTTATAACTTTGTAAGTTATTTTGTCCTTAAAGGATTATGTTCACAAACCCACACACACACACACACACACTGATCTAAAAACATGTTTTTTTTGGGTTAAGGGGCCCGAATTGTGTACATACAGTGGAAACTTGATTTCAATTTTTTTTTCTCCTAATTTGTGTACGTTGCAATCTGTTAAATTCAGAACAATAAGTGACCCCATGACCCAATGAGATGAGGATGATATGTATGACGTGTAAATGAGGTGTAGTCTTGTACAGACTCAGGTCGAACATTCCTGAGAGGGTATGGTTAATTGAACCCCTACCATCAAAGTACACCGGTAACCACTGTCTAGCATTCAAATCCGTATAAAAATAACTACCTTTACTAGAATGTGAACCAGGAACCTTCGTCTAGTACTTCTCTACCTTCGTCTACTACTTCGAGACAACTTCACCTCTAGACCAACCCGGTGAGTAAACAAATAACTATTTTTGTTATTTAATTAATTATAATAACCCTCTTTTGATTCAATAATAATAGGTTTTGAAATTTTTTAACAGAATTAATTTATTAAAAATAAAGTAGAACGATACTGGCATACAAACGTCTTTTTCTATAATTACATATTTTAATAGGTCTACCCTACGTTATGACATCGTTATAAAAATCCAATCAATAAGATGTTAAAATGCGTAGACAAGCATGCTTTGGTTTAGTGCTGTTATATTTAAAGTTAAAATTGCCCGATTTGAACAACAATTTATTACAGTGACAAGATGTCAGGGACTCGATTGGATCCGCAAATTCACGTTTCTTTTTCACCGTAACCAAATAAACTGTCTATGTGTTGAAAATATTGACAACAATTGTTTTGCTTGTTCACTTCATTTTGTTTTTAATTTTTATAATCCACGACAAAAAAAATTTGGTGTGAAACAATCACACGACTTTCTCTTGCCAATGCAAATAATTAACAATAAACCTAATACTAGAAATAAACAAAAAACTTATCTCAATAAACATAACCTGATTTTAATCATGAGTGAAAGACGAAAAATGAAAATCAACCTCAGTTTGGCTTAAAAATATAAAAAATCACTCTTTAACTCTTAACTGGGCTCTGTAGAAAAAATACTTTATTTAAAAGTTATAGATCTCTTAACTTCCTATAATTTTGATTATATATTGTATGCGTAAAATGCGTACTAAGGCCAAAATCTTAAAAAAATCGATTATTTTCATGTTTTCGTGAGAAAAAAACAGAAAATCGCTAATTACCACTATACAAAATAATGTTGGAAATAAAAGTTGTAGGATTTTTAATTCTCTACAACTTTTATTATATAAATGTTTGCGCTAAAATGCATATTAAAGCCGCAATATTATAAAAACGTTTTTGACGTAAAAACTGCCTCACCAAGAATTTCAGCAAACATGGCGCCTACTCTTTTTTTTAGAGGAAAAAATGAAGCAAACCAGGCGATTTTTTAAAAAATCGTAGGACCAGTTTTTGAGAAAATCGAAAAAAGTGAAAAATTACACGAATAAACTACTACTTCCGGTTGACCGATTTTGATGAAATTGTTCGTGTCGGGTCCAGTAGTGGTAGGCTATGTAACTTAAGTTTCAAGTTTCAAGTTCGTACGATGTTCCGTTCTTGAGATATTTTGTGTACACACACACACACGCGCGTGCGCGCGCACACACACACACACAGACTAATCGCTTAAAACACGTTTTTTGGGTTCAGGGGGGTCTGAAAACGTGTAGATCCGGTGAAAACTCGATTTCAAAAAATCGACATGAAAAAAAATTATATCCTTCCTATATATTCATATAGGCAAGAGAAAGTAAAAATAAGAACTAGTAGTTGGTAAATTCTTAGATTAAAAATTTAGATTATTAATTTTGAACAAAATTGTCAGTTAGTCTTACGCTAGTAAGAATACAAAGAATTTTCATAAAAATAAACGAACGATCGTTTTTATATAAGAAGTAATTTCGAATTACAGTTTTATAGTAAATAGTTAGCCTGTAAAACAATACGATAAACAAACTATCAAACGATGCCATTTTAATTACAGTGACGTCACTAATTGTAGCGATTTATCAACCCAACTGCTGCAATTGATTTTCCAATTAAATGAAAACTTTACAACCGTTCTTTCTGTTTAGAGATGGTTGGTCTGATTTTATTTAATATAAAATCTGTGTTTAAAGTTTATATTATATAGTTATCAAGTAGTTCGATCAAATTCTATTAAAACAGAGCTACGGTACATAATAATATTGATGTTTTATTTCCAAATTACCGACGATTGTTTTTGGGACTCCACGCTTTATGATAAAAAGCAGTAATCTACTATTTAGTTTAAGATCTGCTACCACTATTTCTGCGAAATAACTTGACGATTTGTTTATAGTTTAACTTTCTCATTGTCTCTGTAAGAGTATTATAAAGTAGGAAAGTATTGTTTCATGATGATTTATTGAAATCAAGTTTTCGAGATAGATACTGACACTTTTTACGCGATTGAAAATAACACCCAATATTTTTGAAAACGATAATAACATGTGATGAAACGAGGTTTTTTACCTAAGATCCGGAAACGAAGGACCAATCCATGCACTGGAAGAGCCGAACTTCACCAAACCCTATCTTGTAGAGCAAAAAAATTTAGTAAACCAGGCGGTTTTTAAAAAAATCGTAGGACCCGTTATTGAGAGAACCGCAAAAAGTGAAAAATTACACGAATGAACTACTACTTCCAGTTGACCGATTTTGATGAAAATATTCGTGTCGGTCCAGTAGTGGTATGTAACTTAAGTATCAAGTTCGTAAGATGTTCCGTTCTTGAGATATTCTGTTCACACACACGCGCGCGCGCACGCACACACACACACACACACACACAAAACAATTGCTAAAAACATGTTTTTTTGGGTTTAGGGGGTCTGAAAACGTGTAGTGCCGGTGAAAACTCGATTTTGAAAAATCGACGTAAAAACAATACTTTCTTTTCTATTATTCATATAGGCAAGAGAGAGTAAAAAATATATATATCATTCAAAAATATTTCATTAAAAATAATTAATAATACAATCTCATTTAATTGAGAAAACTGCTACACCGTTATAATTTTTTTTTAAATTTTAATAATAATTAATTTGTATATTGTAAATAAAAAAATAATAATGATACAATTGAAAAAGGACAAATTATTTTTTGTAAGAAGAATCGGTTATTGGTTTAAAAAATTGGTAAGATTGGAACTGACAGTGCATAACAAATATTAATGCAATCCAACCAGCACAGAAGCAGCAGTAGAAAAGTTCTTACAGGTGTGCCATCCTGATAATCATTAATCTCCCGGTATACAGTGCTGCCAACCTGTCACAACCGTTTCTGCTTTTCTTCTTCTAACTGTACCGCTGCGCTGTTAAAATTGTTCTATTCTACAGTAGGCGAATCACAAACCAAGTAAATCGATTCGTGATGAATGGCGCACAAATATATCAAATCTTGATATACTATTGTAAGAAAATATATTCAAACAGCAAACCGTACAAAATGATAACTAAACATTTTAAGCAAATTTATCTACACCTTAAGGTTATTTTGTTTTCACCTTAGTATATTAGAATGAACACTCACAAAACCCGAAAAAATAAAATGAGATTGTAGCCGGCCGCATTTTTTTTTGCTTCCAGGAGACTCCAGAAGGAGTATAAGACATAAGACATGTCAGTTATAACATCTGAAATACATATAAGAAACACACAATGTATCACTACTATCAAGAAAGAAATTATTGTACTCTATAAAAAGTTTCACCGATCAAGTAATTTTTCAGGTTCCTTTTAAAGGAATTCAAATCCTCACAACATTTTAAAAATTGGGGTAATTTATTCATGAATTTTCTCCCTGCATAAGTAGGTTTTTGTTCAAACAATTTTGTGGAGTGATTAACCACATAATAATCATTTCTGTTTCTCGTGTTATGATTGTGAACATTGAAATTCTGCATAAAATTGTTTTGCCTAAGATACATAATCACCTTAAAAATGTAGAGAGAGGGAACTAAGCAATTTAAGCTCCTTAAATAGTGGCCTGCATGAGGTTAGCTGGTTAGCTCCCACCATACACCTAATAACTTTCTTTTGAATTTTAAAAACCCTATTTATATTACCCCATTGGCGTAGTTGGTAACGTGCTCGCCTCTCATCATGCGGTCTTGGGTTCGAATCCCACTCAGGCACGGCATATTTTCATACGTCACAAAAAATTCATTTCATTCTTCAGTCACAACACAACGTCGTCGCTAATGACCACTATAGTTGATGCGACGTTAAATAAACAAAGAAAAAAATCTGGTGTGAAACACTCACACAACTTTCTCTTGCCGATGCAAATGATTAACAATAAACCTAACATTAGTAATAAAACATTAGAAATAAACAAAAAACTAACCTCAGTAAACATAACCTAATTTTAATCATGAGTGAAAGACGCAAAATGAAAATCTACCTCAGTTTGGCTTCAAAATACGGAAAATCACTCTTTTAAGCTAAACTAGGCTCTGTAGAGAAAAATGCACTAAATAAAAGTTGTAGATCTTTTAATTTTCTATAAATTTGATTATATACACTTTTGTCGTAATCGTCCATCTGTCTGCCCATAACAGACAGATGGAGTGCCAAATTATTTACACTCAATCCGTTCATTGCAGGGCTAAAATAAATAGTTCTGTTTCTTATCACATGGTCAGCCAATTAAATGACTAAATCATTTAAGAACAGAAGAGGTAGAGGTGTAAAAGACACTAATCAGAGTTATCTCCTCTGAAAGTAATGAATTTCATTATACAGCCAGACCCTGTGGTGAATGAAGTGAATGTGTCATTTGCAGAGTGGAAAATTTGTGCTTTTCAGAGGGCCCGGCATGCTGATAAGTGTACTTTTCCACTCAGTGAGGAAGGCACTGGTAAACCACCTCACTCCTCGTTTTACTTAGTAAAACCTCGACGGGTTTAAACCAGCCTTTCGGCTGATGATCTAAACAACAAACACACTTTTGTCGTAAAATGCATACTAAGGTTGAAATCTTAGAAGATTTACGAGCGTAAAATTTAATTTAAAATGGGTGATTTTGATGAATGTGTCGTACGTAGGTTGGTGTGCAACTTTCATTTAACAGAACATCGGCTTCTGCCAGCCACGTTAATGCGCGCAGAGCTAAAAGAAAGAATTGACTTTAAAGGTAGAAATTTAATGGCTTTCTAATACATTTTAGGTAAGCAAAAACGTGGCAACCATTTATAAAATTCATCAATTACACAAGAAAATAAAATAAATAATTATATTAAGTGAACATATTCATTAGAATTTTTCCGTGAAAAACGAAGCACAACTTGGTATTATTCAAATTTCGTACAATATATTGAAATAAATCTATCAAATGTTTGATGAAGGTTCCTGGTTCAAATCCTAGTAAAGGTAGCTACTTTTATTTGGATTTGAATACTAGACAGTGGTTACCGGTGTACTTTGATGGTTGGGGTTCAATTAACCATACTCTCTCAGGAATGGTCAGCCTGGGTCTGTACAAGACTGCAACCCATTTACACGTCATACGCATCATCCTCATCTCATTGGGTTATGGGGTTGCTTATTGTTCTGAATTGAACATATTGCAACGTACACAAATTAGGGATTACAAAAAAAAATGTTGGATGAAGCGAAATTATTTACCGTATAAACATGGATGGAAAATAGTATTAGATATTTTCAGGTTGGTTAATAGCGCGGAATGTGACCCGGGGTTTGACGAATTTATTTTAGTGGTTGTACTTTCTTGACACCCTGTAGTAGTACATACATTACGAAACAGCGTTGAAAGTAAAAACTGTTATTTGAAGTTGTGTACACTTAATTATAGACTAATACATGAACGTAGAAGTCTGATCGACCGGGGCGGCAGCGGCAGCGACGGAAGGCTGTGTATTCTTTTTATAGATTGACGTAGTAGTTGAATACATGTAGGTGGATGATTGGTTATCGATGAAAGAAACAGAATGTGAGGAAGAGTGGTACAAGTGCTTTGACCATGCCATGATGTACACTACACTTAACAATTCACCTTCTTATAAACAATGAAGAATGCAAAGGGAGTTTACCGCCAGCCATGCCTTACCGCCCTGCGTCAACTACTATATTAATTTATATTTAAACTATTCTATAGACTACTTCTAAGAAGTTAAGTGTATTCGTTCATCTTATAACACTTTCATTTTTTATTTTATCAATAACATTTTTATCCATTACTGTAAATATTTTATTAATTTGTTTCAAATTAAAATTTATTCTACATCCATGAAGTGTGGGTATTAAATAACGAGACTGACGTTTAAACAATTTTATTTTTATTTTATACATATTCACTTATTGTCACCTTCAATATACACTCCTTCTTTATCCCTACAACGCTCCATGCGAATTTTACATTGTTGGAAACATTGCTGGAAGTCATCTTCTGTCAGCTCCTTCAGGACACGTGCCGCTTTCTCTTTTACAGCTTCCACAGACTCAAATCTTGTCTCTTTTAATGCAGATTTCACCTTAGGGAATAGGATAGAAGATAATAACTTGTGATAAAACGTGGTTTTTTACTTATATTTCGGAAACAAAGCATGCAAACAATCCATGCGCTGGAAGAACCGAACTTCACCGAGAGCCAAAAAAGCTCAAATGAGGAAGTCATTGTTTCTTTTTGATATCCATGGGATTGTGTACCTTCAATGGCTTCCAGAAGGTCAAGCCAATAATTAATATTATTATCTTGAGGTACTTTCTAAACTACGTCAAAGAGTAAGGAAAAATTGCCCCAAATTGTAGAAGGACAAATCATAGGTTCTCCACCAGGACAATGCGCCAGCTCATTCCGCGTTATCTGTCAAAAGGTTTCTAGCCAAGTACAGCAACTCAGTGTTAGAACATCCACCTTATTCACCAGATCTTGCACAATGTGAATTCTACCTGTTCCCTTAGGTGAAATCTGCATTAAAAGGGGCCAGATTTGAGTCTGTGAAAGCTGTAACAGAGAAAGTGGCACGTGTCCTGAAGGAGCTGACAGAAGATGACTTCGAGCACTGTTTCCAACTACGGAAAATTCGCATGGAGCGTTGTACGGATAGAGAAGGAGTGTATATTGAAGGTGACAATAAGTGATTATATATAAAATAAAAAAAAATGTTTACAACGTCAGTCTCGTTATTTAATAGCCACACCTCGTATATATAGAGTAAATGTTAATTTGAAACAAAATAATAAAATATTTCAAACAATAAATGTCTCTACAACTTTTATTATATAAATTTTTGCACTAAAATACATATTAAAGCCGTAATCTTAACAAAAACAATTGTTTTACGTGAAAACAGTCTTACCAAGAATTTCAGCAAACATAACGCTTACCTTATCTTGTAGAGCATAAAAAATTTAGTATACCAGACGATTTTTAAAAAAATCGTAGGACCAGTTTTGAGAAAATCGCAACAAAGTGAAAAATTACATGAATAAACTACTACTTCCGGTTGACCGATTTTGATGAAAATGTTCGTGTCGGGTTCGGTAGTGGTATGTAACTTAAGTTTCAAGTTTGTACATTGTTCCGTTCTTGAGATATTTTGTACACACACACACACACACGCGCGCACGCGAACACACACACACACACACACACACAAACGAATCGCTAAAAACATGTTTTTTTGGGTTCAGGGGGTCTGAAAACGTGTAGATCCGGTGAAAAGTTGATTTTAAAATATTGACATGAAAACAATACTTTCCTTCCTATATATTCATATAAGCAAGAGAAAATAAAAATAAATAAAACGACAGATTCAACATGTTGCGGCATTTTTATAATAATAATAATAATAATAATAATAATAATAATAAATAAATAAATACATAAGGTTATGCAGACAATAAATTTGCAAAGTAGGATAGATTAGAACGAAATATTGACACGCGTATGACCTTGGTATAAATTGATATGTGTTAACAACCCCCCTGAACCCTCTAAATACCACCCCTAAGCAGTACACGAGTCACCTAAATTGAATGAATAATATATACAACGAGTACATTAATCAGTATTAAATCTCCGACTGATCGATCTTTTCCACTATCGATATATCGACTGCTCATCCATTCGATATTCTACAATGGTTTCCATGTCGTCTACGTTTTACAAAAAGGTCAAAGTTGTTATTTACTCTTTCAAAGAATGTTATTTACACAGAAAGAAATACAAATGAAATTATTTAATCAAATTTTATTCCTTACTAACACTTTTTTACTTAATTCTCTTTTAACCCACCAGGTTGGTTTAGAGGTAAAGTCGTCGCCAAAATCAGCTGTTTAATAACTGATTTTCGGAGACAAAGGTTCCTGGTTCAAATCCTAGTAAAGGTAGTTACTTTTATACGGATTTGAATACTAGACAGTGGTTACCGGTGTACTTTGATGGTTGGGGTTCAATTAACCATACTCTCTAAAGAATGGTTGGCCTAGGTCTGTACAAGAATATATCTCATTTACACGTTACACAAATCATCCTCATCTCATTGGGTCATGGAGTTGCTTATTGTTTTGAATTGAACAGATTGCAACGTACACACATTAAGAATTACATAAAAAAATTCTCTTTTATTGATCCACCGGGTGGTCTAGAGGTCAAGTCGTCGCCAAAATCAGCTGTTTAACAGCTGATTTTCGGAAACAAAGGTTCCTGGTTCAAATCCTAGTAAAGTTAGTTACTTTTATACGGATTTGAATACCAGATAGTGGTTACCAGTGTACTTTGATGTGTGGGGTTTAATTAACCATACTCTCTCAGGAATGGTCGGCCTGGGTCTGTACAAGACTACACCTCATTTACACGTCATCTTCATCTCATTGGGTGATGGGGTTGCTTATTGTTCTGAATTGAACAAATTGCAACGTACACAAATTAGGAATAAAAAAAAAACTCTTTTATAATATTCAGATGAACTGAAGTCCCCAAGCCGTGCGACTGAGAAAATGCATAACGCTCTCACTCGCACAACCCATACGCGCCGTTCCAATAACATTGTCTTTAATTTTACTCATTGTTGTGAGCAAGCGTTTATCCTTTTCAAAGCCGCGGTCTTACGCGCAACGAATTTACTCCGTAATGTGCCATGGACGAGTTAACGCACGCCATGCAGTTTGAATTTTACCGCCGCGTAGCGTCGCATTCGTTCTACCAATCCCCTTAATATTGCAAATCTGGTGTGAAACACTCACACAACTTTCTCTAGCCAATGCTATAAATAAACAATAATCTAGTAATAAAACATTAGAAATAAACAAAAAACTAACCACAAAAAACATAACCTTATTTTAATCATGAGTGAAAGACGCAAAATAAAAATCGACCACAGTTTGGCTTTAAAATACGGAAAATCACTCTTTCACACTAAACTAAGCTCCTTAGAGAAAAATGCTGTAAAAAAGTCGTAGATCTTTTAATTTTTTATAAATTTGTGTCAAATTTTTTACACTCAATCTGTTCGTTGCAGGGCTAAAATAAATAGTTCTGTTTCTTAACACATGGTCAGCCAATTAAATGGCTGAATCATTTAAGAACAGAAGAGGTAGAGGTGTAAAAGACACTAATCAGAGTTATCACCTCTGAAAGTAATGAATTTCATTATACAGCCAGACCCTGTGGTGAATGAAGTGAAGGTGTCGTTTGCAGAGTGGAAAATATGTGCTTTTCAGAGGGCCGGCATGCTGATAAGCGTACTTTTTCACTCGGTGAGGAAGGCAATTGTAAACCACCTCACTCCTCGTTTTACTTAGTAAAACCTCTACAGGTTCAAACCAGCCTTTCGGCTGATGACCTAAACAACACACAGAAAATTTAAATATCTACAACTTTTATTTTGAGCGGTTTTTTCTACAGTGTTTATTTTAGCGTCACTCAGTGATTTTCCAAATATTGCTCATTGAAATCTATAAAATATCATTTATTTTATTTTTTTGTGTTTATCGAGTGGTGATGCCTACACAAGCCTTGGGCTAGTGCGTTGCGTTGACCACTACCCACGGGGCCGGCCGTGGTGTATTAAATTTTAAGTTCATTGTATTAAGTATTAAGTTTAAGTATTGTATTAAGTATTTAATATTTTGAATATTTAAGTATTCATTGTATTAAACTTTAAATTCATATTAAAATGAGATTGTTTTTAATGTGGCTAAATATTTTTATAAACCTAGGGTAAGAAATATGTCATTCTGAATTTTAGTGTTATGAAATTTATGCTACTCAAAACCATTTAACAAATTCAACGAAACCTTTCAGTACACTTTAAACAGGTTATATTTGAAATATAATATGTTCTTTGTAATCATTGAAATACGCCATAAATAATTTTTTTATTTTCTTTTTTAATAAATTATATTTATTACATTTAGAAAATAAAACAATAGGTTTAAAATATCAGATGTTATTTAGCGACGTCAGTAAAGTGAAGAAAGAAAAATCAACAAACACTTTCCTGGAAAACATTATAAAATAATAATGTAATATGATAACTTTTATAAACTTTAAAACTTTTATTTGTTTTTTAAAGAGATTTATTTCAACTTAAGTTTTATGTAAATTAATAATTGCCATTGATATTTTTTCAGTAGTTTTTAGTTCATTACTTCTACCAGCTTTATTTAAATTTCTTTTATGTTAATATTTTTTTTAACATCCTATCAGTATCTATAGGGTGCTTAAAAAAGAGTATGTAAGTCGTTCAATTGTGGAAGAAGTCTAATTTGTATAACTATTTTGTTTTTGTCCTGCCTCATAGTCTCCCTTCTTCGTATTTTTTCAAGAAAGATTTTGAGGCAGAACCGATACAAAAAGAAGGTTAGTCTATACACACCTGAATGCTTCCACAATTGAATGACTTCTTCTCTAATGGAGATTTTGTGTTCATGCAGGATGAGGCTATTTGCCACAAAGCCAGATCAGATATAAATTTTCTTAGAGAAAATAACTTAAAAATTCCTCCTTGGCCAGATAATAGCCTGATTCAAATCCGATAGAGAATTTTAGGCGATTTGTTAAGAAAAAAACTCAAAAAAAGAATCACTACAAAAAAGTGCGTAGCTGCACTTATCAAAATATGGCATAAGGATGAAGAAATTCATAGAAATTGTGAGTCAATCATAACAAGAATGCTAAACCATATAAAATTGATTACCGCTTAATACGATTTTCATGGGTCCGACATAAATTAGCGTCTTAGGTGGAGAATCGTTTTAGCCGAGAAGTGCCCAAGACATTCTTAATAGATTGCATTTAAAAGAAATCATTATTAACGGAAAAAGTGCATATGTTTTAACATTCTGCGTTATGTGAAAAAAAGTAACAATAATTACAAAATAGGTTACACAAAAAGTTACGCAATCTGTTCAATTCAGTACAATAAGCAACCCCATGACCCATTGAGATGAGGATGATGTGTATGACGTGTTAATGGGTGAAGTCTTGTACAGACCCAGGCCGACCATTCCTGAGAGAGTATAGTTATCTGAATCTCAACCATAAAGGTAAACCGGTAACCACTGTCTAGCATTCAAATCCGTATAAAAGTAACTAACTTTACAATGATTTGAACCAGGAACCTTCGTCTCCGAAAATCAGCTGTTAAACAGCTAATTTTGGCGACGACTTTACCTTTAGACCAACCCGGTGGGTTAAGACATTCTTAAGAGATTACTTTTAAAACGAAATGCAAGACGAGAGTGAACTATTGCAGCTCCTATACGCATGCGCACGTAATGTTTGTCAGGTACAATCTGACAACGCTGGCAAACGTTCTGATTGGTCTAAACGTGTGAAACAACAGGGCTCATCAACCGTGAAAAGTATATCAGTATTCAAATCCGTATAACTACTAGGAACTAGTACAACTAGGAACTAGTACAACTAGGAACTAGTACAACTAGGAACTAGTACAACTAGGAACTACTAGTACTTTACTGAGATTTTAACCAGGAACCTTCGTAGCCGGCCGCATTGGCGCAGTTGGTAACGTGCTCGCCTCTCATCATGCGGTCTTGGGTTCGAATCCCATTCAGGCACGGCATCTTTTCATACTTTACACACAATCATTTCATCCTTCACCGTCTGTATTAGCAGTAATTGCAGAACAGTCGGACGTTAAACCAAAAAAAAAAAAAAAAAAAATCTGGTGTGAAACACTCACACAACTTTCTCTTGCCAATGCAAATAATTAACAATAAACCTAACATTAGTATTAAAACATTAGAAATGAACAAAAACTAACCTCAAAAACATAACCTTATTTTAATCATGAGTGAATGACGCAAAATGACAATCGAACTCAGTTTGGCTTAAAAATACGGAAAATCACGCTTTCACGCTAAACTAGGCTCTGTAGAGAAAAATGCTCTAAACAAAAGTTGTAGATCTTTTAATTTTCTATAAATTTTGTAACGTCTAGTTGAAATACGTTACTGTGGGATTTATTGTTTCATATCTTGGTGCCATATTTCAGTTTGTATTAATACTTAATTCTGTTCACTATAAGCTGTTGCTATCTAGCGTTTTTCTATTGTACTATTCTAGCCTGAGTTGAATTTTAATTTCTGGTAATTTAATTATGTACGTTTTTTCCTTGTTCGTGTACACTCTTGGTTGTATTGTGAAATGGAACGGTTGCTTTCTATTACATAGAAATGTTATGCCGATTTAATAATTTCGTTCTTTTAGTTAAAGAATGTCGTCTTTTATTTTAAAATGTTGCGTGTTTATGATTGCTAATGTGTAATTATGATTAGTCTTTTTATCTGCTGTTTTTTTAATTTTTTTATGATGTTACGTAATTTGTAATAGTCTTTACCGGGTTTGTGTTTTACCATTTTGCTCATGAAAATTTTCTTGGTTTCATCGGCTAAATTTATTTTGTGTTCTACTCTGGGACTGTTCTTCGGCTATAGGAGATTTCTACTATGGGTTCATTTCGATTCAGGAATATTTTCTGTTCTAACAAATTGGAGGGTTGGAGTTTTGGATAGCAGTGCCATTCACCTTACCTTGCACAACGTGGTTCCGGAGGATGACTCTCCCGGGTTCGATTCCCGAATTTAGAAATTTGGCAGCTAAACATATGTCACTTCATGCAGTGGCAGTTTAATTTATTCAACTGTTTAATTTGGCCGATGATCATCGATTCTATCCTGGAAGGTTTGATTTCTGCAAACCGGTATGTCTGGTTAATTTTTTTTTTTTTGGAAATTCTGTTGTTTCTACTTGAACGTTTCTGCGCTCGTCAGGAATGTTTGCCTGTACTGTGCATGTCCTGAACTGAAAATATTGATGAACGAACTTGCCTATTATTTAACTTAAAAATATTTAAAATCAAAACTTTATCACGTTTTCCTTTTTATAATGAATTTTCTTTATCTATAATCTTGGCGTTTATTATTATAAATTTTTATATTTTTTTCTAATATATTTGGTTTTTTATTTTTTTTAATAATTTTGTAAAAGCTACCATGGTACGCAATACGTTTATAAAAAAAACTATTATGATATCATGCTATTAACAGACAATGATCTGATCTTATGTAAAATTAATTTTTCCATTTAAAAACATTCTTACAATAGTAAATTCTTTTAAATAAATAAATCAGTTTCTAATTTTGGTCTAATTGTATCTGTTATAATGAATACTTAAAATAATATCTATTTGAAACTTATTATTCATTAAATATTGTAGTTTAAATTCATTTGTGAGATTCTCTTAAAATTTTCCTGAAATTATTTATTCAGGCATTTAATTTTGTAATAACTTAAATTATGTTCGTATAACTATTTTTCTGCTGTTTTTTTTTTAAGAAACAACTTGGATTTATTACTGTTTAATTAATATTATTATATTTTTTTACTTGTGTGTTTTCTTTGTGCAATTATAATCATATGCAACAACAACTCTTTTTTATTTGGCTTCCTTGTGTTTTTTTGTCCACCCCTGGGCCAACCTATCGATGTGGATAGAGGGGGGCGGTGACAATTTAATTATATACACTTTTGTCATAAAATGCATACTAAGACCGAAATGTTAAAAAAATCGATTTTTCTCACGTTTTCGTGAGAAAAAAAACAGAAAATTGCAAATTACCGCTAAACTAAGCGTTATAAAAAAAAATGTTTGAAATAAAAGTTGTAGGTTTTTAAATTCTCTACAACTTTTATTATAGAAGTTTTTGCGCTAAAATTTATATTAAAGCCGTAATCTTAAAAAAACAACGTTTTTACGTGAAAACAGCCTCACCGAGAATTTCAGCAAACATGGCGCCTACCCTATCTTGTAGAGAATAAAAAATTGAGTAAAATAGGCGATTTAAAAAAAAATCGTAGGACCAGTTTTTGAGAAAATCGCAAAAAACTGAAAAATTATACGAATAAACTACTACTTCCGGTTGACCGATTTTGATGAAAATGTTCGTGTCGCGTCCGGTAGTGGTATGTAACTTAAGTTTCAAGTTTCAAGTTCGTACGATGTTCCGTTCTTGAGATATTCTGTTCACACACAGACACACACACAGACACACACACACAGACACACACACACACACACACACACACACACACACACACACACACACACACACACACACACACACACACACACACACACACACACACAGACCAATCACTAAAAACATGTTTTTTGGGTTCAGGGGGTCTGAAAACGTATAGATCCGGTGAAAACTCGATTTCGAAAAATCGACATGAAAACAATACTTTCCTTCCTATATATTCATATAGGCAAGAGAAAGTAAAAAGGAACTTTCGTCTCCAAAATCAGCTGTTAAACAACTGACTCCAGCGACAATTTTACCCCTAGATCACCCCCGGTGGATCGTGCAATAAATAAATAAATCAAATATTTCATTAACGAGAAAAAATGTATTTTAAAAATTCATCCAAATCGATTACTGCATTTGATAAAAAGATGAAAATAGGTAATTTTTTTTTAAAAATTACGTTACTTGATTTTTTAAATTATTTAATATTTAAATTTTTTATATATTGAAAATAGTCCACCGAATAAATCTAAATGGCATATAGAAATGTATTTGTATTTACTGTAATTTTTCAAAATATTTTATTTAACTCTATTATTTATTTTTTGTACTCATTGTAAACTGGAGTAATTAGTTATATTGTCCGAAATTTGTTAAAAGCTTTTCATTCAAATCTAAACTAGTTGTATTTGATATCCGTCATTATAGTAATAATATATGCAATAGTTTTTTATTTGATATAATCTAGTCAGCTACTTTTTGTTTCATAATTCTTTAAAGCATAAACATAAATAAATATAATTATTTAAATAATTAATGAATGTTAAGTATTCAATGTATTATTTAGTAAATACAATGATAGTTTTTTGTTTTATTACTTGTTAAGCATTATGTTTGTATTTTTTTTTACACAGTAATTAAGTCTGTCCCTCAAATAAGTATTTAGTGTAACTAGCGCAAACTGGTAACTGTAGCTTATTAGTTACATAAAATAGTATACACACCTCTGTGTCATGTAGCTTACATGTAACATGGTATTAGATAAGTAAGTAACTTACGAGGGCTGTTCAAATAATAACCGAACTTTTGATTTTAAATCTTTATTATTAATTTTAAATATTATTCGTCCTTGCCACCTTCAAAGTACTCCCCTCCCCTATTCACACACTTTTCACAGCGATGTTTCTACTTTGCAAAACACTCCTGGATAGCTTCCTTTGAGATGTCCTTCAAGGTATGTGACGAATTTTCTTTAATATCATCAACAGTCTCGAATGTCATCAACAGCCTCGAAACGGCGTCCTTTCATCACCGATTTTAATTCTGGGAATAAAAGAAAATCACAAGGAGCCAGATCTGGTGAGTACGGAGGCTGCGGGATGACAGTCATCTGATTTTTGGCACAAAACTGACAAAGCTGAATGCGCGGGCGCATTGTCATGATGAGTAACCATGAGTTGTCTTTCCACAACTGAGGTCGCTTTTTGCGAATTTTTTCACGTAACCGTTTTAAAACGCCTTGATAATATACACGATTCACTGTTTCATCTTGAGGAAAAAACTCAAAATGCAGAATTCCGTTAAAATTGAAAAAAACAGTGATCATCACTTTGACATTGGATCGGGACTGACGTGCTTTCTTGGAGCGTGGAGATCCTTAGCCAACCCATTGTGACGATTGCATTTTTGTCTCAATGTCGTAGTCGTAAACCCAACTTTCATCTCCCATTATGATCCTTTGCATGAATGTTGCAACATCGATTGCTTCTTCGAGAAGTTGCCGACAAACGTCCACTCGATATTCTTTTTGCTGTTCCGTCATCAAACGGGGAACAAACTTTGCTGCAACTCGATGCAAGTTCAATTTTTCGGTCAAAATTTCATGGCACGATCCAATTGATATTCCAGCTTCTTCTGAAAGTTCTCGGACAGTAAATCGGCGATTTTCACGCACCAGATCATGGATTATTCTAACGTGGGTGACATCAGTTGAAGCCGAAGGTCTTCCTGGTCGACGGTCGTCTTCAATTGACTGGTGACCATTTTTAAATCGAGAAAACCATTCATAACATTGTGTACGACTTAGAGAATCATCTCCATACGCTTGTTTCAAAAGTTGAAACGTTTCTGTGAACGTTTTCCCCAGTTTGACGCAAAATTTTACGTTGCATCCTTTGCTCCCGAATATCGCACATTGCAAAAATCGTCACCAGCACTTAAACACGTCGTACTAAAAACGCAACTACATGGAAAGTAAATAAGATATCAACAATCCAAAAACATGAGTTTACAAAGGAAATGACGTAGAACAGTATGCTGCCAACCGCACGTAGCTAAATATCCCCGTTGGCGCGTAATTCAAAAGGTTCGGTTATTATTTGAACAGACCTCGTACATTACAATGATTTTCTATGTAAAAGCAAAATTTTAAATCAAATGTCTTCTTCTTCTTCTTCTTCTTCTTCTTACTATCAAGGATTAGGCATACGCCTGTTCCGAACGCACAAACCATCCTGCACGTCTACAGAAACACGAGACATTCCAACCCGTACATCTCGACTACTGCCATCTTCTTCGTGGTCTTCCCATTTCCCTTATTCCAACAGGAACATATTCCGTCACTTTGAGAAGTATTCTCTCCTCTGGCATCCGTTCCAAATGTTGCCTTCATTGATTCCGGTACTCCTCCACTTTTTCATTCAAGCTAATTACAAGCTGACTGTTTTTTAGTGAAGAAAGAATAACTACGTTAGGTTATATTGGTGCGGTATACTGAGGCGATATTCTATTGTTGTTCTACTGTACCACCTCGCATCCTTGCAACCAGCCATAGTAGTGGGTGGAGACGGCGGGATATAAGGGAGTTTGGGAGCCCCCCAAATAAATATAAAAAAAAATCTGGTGTGAAACACTCACACAACTTTCTCTTGCCAATGCAAATAATTAACAATAAACCTAACATTAGTAATAAAACATTAGAAATAAACAAAAAACTAACCTCAAAAACATAACCTTATTTTAATCATGAATGAAAGACGCAAAATGAAAATAGACCTCAGTTTGGCTTAAAAATACAGAAAATCACTCTTTCACGCTAAACTAGGCTCTGTAGAGAAAAATGCTTGAAATAAAAGTTGTAGATCTTTTAAGGTTCTATAAATTTAATTATATACACTTTTGTCGTAAAATGCATACTTAGGCCGAAATCTTTAAAAAATCAATTTTTCACACGTTTTCGTGAAAAAAGCAGGAAATCGCTAATTACCGCTAAACTAAGCATTATACAAAAAAGTGTTTGAAATAAAAGTTGTAGAATTTTAAATTCTCTACAACTTTTATAACATACATTTTTGCGGTAAAATGCATAATAAAGCCGCGATCTTGAAAAAACAATGTTTTTACGTAAAAACAGCCTTACCGAGAATTTCAGCAAACATGGCGCCTACCCTATCTTGTAGAGAATAAAAATTGAGTAAACCAGGCGATTTTAAAAAATATCGTAGGACCAGTTTTTGAGAAAATCGCAAAGAAGTGAAAAATTATACGAATAAACTACTACTTCCGGTTGACCGATTTTAATGAAAATGTTCGTGTCGGGTCCGGTAAGGGTATGTAACTTAAGTTTCAAGTTTCAAGTTCGTACGATGTGTCGTTCTTGAGATATTTTGTATATACACACACACAGACACACACACAGACCAATCGCTAAAAACATGTTTTTTGGGTTCAGGTGGTCTGAAAACATATAGATCCCGTGAAAACTCGATTTCGAAAAATCGTAATGAAAACAATACTTTCCTTCCTGTATATTCATATAGGCAAGAGAAAGTAAAAAATTTAGTTACTGCAGGAATTGGAAACTGATGATAAAATAAAAGTGATTAGAAAAAGTTGTGATGAAATTTGCGTGGATTTTGAGTCTTCAAAAACAGTATTTGATCAAGAAAATCCACATTTTTATAAAAATATAATAATTTTTGCTCCAACCCATAATTTATTTAATACATCTGTGACATGAAACTAATTCCATTTACGAAGGGTTGAGAAATATTTTATTTCCCTATTCCAGCGTAATCGTAGTCTTTATTGTGGATTCTCTAGCAAGTTATTACAATTTAGCTTACAAAAAAGTTGATTTTTTTCATCGATACACCTTTAAGAAGCTTTCGTTGAAAAAAAAACGCTGATGAAAAAAGAAATTGATGAAAAAATTCTAATAAATTCATTAAGGTAGATATGAGAATTTATTTATAAAAAGGATTCTATATTGAGGTTATTTCAGTAGAAGATAAAAAGATTATAAATCAGGTAAAGAATTTAAGTAACACAGTATTATAAGATAAAGTGCTGTAGTACTAGTTTGTAAATGGAGGGAGGGAGAGAGAGGGGGGAGAGAGAGAGTATTTAATAATTCATGAACAGTGAAAGAAATAAGATCGATTTTCGTTTACAAAACCGACTCAGCCAGGTAAGGTTATGTCAGGTTCACTAGCTTCTTTAAAGGTTAGGTTTCATTTAATTTATTGTTTTAATCTAATTGAAATTGTGATTTCGTCTAGGTTCTTAAGCTATCATCAGCGAGGATAAACGCAAAAGCCCATAATCACTGACTCAGCTATTCATTACAAAATCTCTATCTTTCTGGTTAGATGAAGAGTCGATTACTCAAATGTAAAGCTCAACTCACACGAATGACAATTTAACTATAAAATTGTCGTCGATTGCGGATACTAACAGCATTCAATGGGATTAAATACGGAAAGTAAGAGAGTGCAAATAGAGCAACGGTAACAGAGTGACAGTCGGTAATGTCTGCAAATCAGCGACAAAATTTCTAAAACTGTTTGCAGTTAGAACCAACTCACACACGACGACAATCTAACGATAACTCCCCAGCGAGATGTCGTTGGTCGGCCACGGGTCTCTTTCGCTTTGGGCGTAAATTCAAACCAACAAAGATATCACTATCTCACATAGATCCTTGAGATGGAAACGGTTATATATAAAATAATAAATAATAATAATAATAAAATATTAAAAAAAAGTAGTCTTGAATTTAGACATATGCAGAAATTATAAATAACAGAAAAAAATGTCAGAAATACACCATGAAAAATCAAATTCTTAATGATAAATATCTGGTGTGAAACACTCACACGACTTTCTCATGCCAATAAAAATAATGAACAATATAACCTAACATTAATAATAAAACATTAGAAATAAACATAAAAATTAACCTCAATACACATAACCTAATTTTAATCATGAGAGAAAGACGCAAAATGAAAATCAACATTAGTTTTGCTAAAAATACGGAAAATCACTCTTTCACGCTAAACTAGCCTCTGTAGAGAAAAATGCTTGAAATAAAAGTTGAACATCTTTTAATTTTCTATAAATTTTATAATTACACTTTGTCGTAAAATGCATACTAAGGCCGAAATCTTAAAAGGATCGATTTTTCATACGTTTTCGTGAGAAAAAAAAACAGAAAATCGCTTATTACCGCTTAACTAAGCGTTATACAAAAAAATGTTTTAAATAAAAGTTGTAGGATTTTAAATTTTCTAAATTTTTTATTATATAAATTTTTCCGCTAAAATGCATATTTAAAGCCGTAATCTTAAAAAACAACTGTTTTACGTGAAAACAGTCTCACCAAGAATTTAAGCAAACATAGCGCCTACCCTATCTTGTAAAGCATACAAATTTAGTAAACCAGGCGATTTTAAAAAAAAACTTAGCAACAGTTTTTGAGAAAATCGCATAAAAGTGAAAAATTACACGAATAAACTACTACTTCCGGTTGACCGATTTTGATGAAAATGTTCGTGTCGGGTCCGGTAGTGGTATGTAACTTAAGTTTCAAGTTTCAAGTTCGTACGATGTTCCGTTCTTGAGATATTTTGTATACACACACACACACACACACACACACACACACACACACAGAACAATCGCTAAAAACATGTTTTTTGGGTTCAGGGGGTCTATAAACGTGTAGATTTGGTGAAAACTCGATTTCTTGAAATTGACATAACAATACTTTCCTTCCTATATATTCATATAGGCAAGAGAAAGTAAAAATACAAGATTTAAATTTAAAGAGGAAACAAGAGGAAAGAGGGTTTATTCTGATGAGGAGAGAAAAGTTAGATCTCAAAAGACGAAAAGATACTAAATAAAGAGAAGAATAGTTCAGAAAAGAATTTCAAAGATTAAATTTAAGTGGTCCCATATGGCCGTAAAAAGTAAAAAAATGTAGGTGTCGTTTCGATGTCGTTGTACTGTCGTTTGAACGGACTTTAAGTAGTGTCAACCCAACGACAAAAATAAAGTCGGAGTGGATTCAGTTTTGACAACAACAGAACTACAATCGGTGACAATTCTGTAGTTGAATTATCGGTGGATTTTCGTTGGAGTGAGTTGAGCTTAAGGTGGTTAATAAGAGGGTGAATATCCTGAAATAGATTTACTACAGTCCAGCCTTTCTTAGTTTGTTCTAATGTAAACAAATAATGACGTCACTGAGCATGCGCATTATATAAAAATGAGTACACGCTGATTAAAAAGTAACAACAAAATACTTTCAAAAATATTTAAAAACAAAATACATTTAAAAGTATTTTTCTAAATGAAATTGTTAGGCTTACATCATATCATGACTGATGTTTTAAGTACTTATAATTTAAAAGTAAGTTAACTTAATAGGAATACGACATCCATAAAGTAGCGGACTCTAGCCTGCACCCTGTAGTAGCTAGCTTTGGTTTGTTGACAGTAGGAGCAAACTAAAAACGACTGAACTTTACACACGCATGACATCAGTCTCTTAATACTCGCGCCAGCACTAGACAACACTTAAAACATAGCACATTATTTTTACTTTCTCTAGCCTATATGAATATATAGGAAGGAAAGTATTGTTTTCATGTCAATTTTAACAAATACATTCTTCACCGGATCTAACACGTAAACAGACCCCCCTCAACCCACACAAACATGTTTTTAGTGATTGGTCTGTGTGTCTGTGTGTGTGTGAACAGAATATCTCAAGAACGTAACTTCGTACGAACTTGAAAGTTGAAACTTAGTTACATACCACTACTGACCCGACACGAACATTTTCATCAAAATCGGTCAACCGGAAGTAGTAGTTTATTCGTGTAATTTTTCACTTTTTAACAATTTTTTCAAAAACCTGTCCTAAAATTTTTTTAAAATTCGCCTCGTTTACTATATTTTTTATGCTCTACAAGATAGGGTAGGCGTCATGTCTGCTGAAATTCTTGTAGTGGCTGATAAGACGTAAAAAATTTGTTTTTTAAGATTGTGGCTTTAATATGCAGTTTAGCGCAAAAATGTATTAATAAAAGTTGTAAAAAATTAAAAATCCTATAACCTTTATTTCCAAAATTTTTTTGTATAACTCTTAGTTTAGCGGTAATTAACGATTTTATTTTTTTTCTACGAAAACGTGTAAAAAATCAATTTATTTTACGATTTTAGCCTCAGCATGCATTTTACGACAAAAGTGTAGGCCTATATTATCCAATTGATAGGAAATTAAAAGATCTACAACTTTTTATTCGCGCATTATTCTCTACAGTGCCTAGTTTAGCGTGAAAGAGTGATTTTCAATATTTTTAAGCCAAACTGAGGTTGATTTACATTTTGCGTCTTTCACTCATGATTAAAATTAGGTTATATTAATTGAGGTTAGTTTTTTGTTTGTTTCTAATGTTAGATTATATTTTTTATTATTTGCATTGGTAAGAGAAAAATGTGTGAGTGTTTCACACCAAATTTTTAAATCTTCTAGAACAACTACGTTTCTGAAAATCAGCACGCGTTAGTGGTTCCAAACCTTTTCTCTCCTCCGTTACTTTAGACTAAGCGTCTCTCAACCGCTTGCCCATTACTTATTTGGTGAAAAGGTAAGGTGGATTCAGAAGAATAGGCACTTCTGTAGTATCGTACCGATATTTTTTTCGCGTTGAGATTTGCTGATGTAGACAGATAATTTTTTTAGGGTTAATTATTCATATTATTATATACTTTTTATAATCCCTAAATGTACATGTTTCAATCTGTTAAATTAAGAGAAATAAGTAAGCCCATGACCAATCAGATAAAGGTAATATAAATGGGGTGTATATGAAGTGTAATCTTGTATAGACTCGGAGATTATGGTTAATTAAACCCCAACCTTATCCATAAAAGTGGTGTGTTAACAAAAATTATTTCTGTTTCATATTATATGGTCATCCGTTTATATGACTAAAACATTTAAGAATAGAAGGGATAGAGGTGTAAAAGACACTAGTCAGAGTTATCTCCTCTGAGAGTGCCGGCCGCATTGGCGTAGTTGGTAACGTGTTCGCCTCTCATCATCCGGTCTTGGGTTCGAATCCTATTCAGGCGCGGCATATTTTCATATATTACAAAAAATCATTTCATCCTTCACCGTCTGCATTAGCAGTAATTGCAAAACAGTCGGACGTTAAATAAAAATAAAAAAATCCTCTCAGTGTAATAAATTTTATTATACAGTTGGACCCTGTGGTGAATGAAGTGAGGGTGTAATTTGCAGGGTGAAAATTAGATGCTTTTCAGAGAGCCTGGTATGCTGATAAGAATACTTTTTCACTCAATGCTTTTCAGAGAGCCTGGCGTGCTGACAAGCATACTTTTTCACTCTTGCTTTTCAGAGAGCCTGGCGTGCTGATAAACATACTTTTTCACTGGTGTTTTACACCAGTTTTTTTTTTTTAAAAAGGACCCCACCAGTGGAGTTTCGTCAGGAATATTTGTCAACTGATCACCATACAAAATCGATTAACCAACCGGTGTTGCTGAACAAATAAAAACGATTTTTACAAACTGACTGACCGATTGACCGGAAGCCTATGAAAAAGTAAAAACGAAATAACATTATTAAACTACGAAAAAAGACGGACACATATTGTAACTCGGATTGCAATTTACTTAATTTTAGTTTTGGCCGATACGAAGGTGGACTAATACTCGTTCGTAATGGGTCTCACTGTTAACAAACCAATAAATCGATAATGATGGGTGTTTGACCTATTTACTGATACTTTTTCATTTACAATTCGTCATTACATTTCGCTTTTTTAATAATTAATCGGGTACTTTGTCCGTGACCGTATACTTCGTATTTCTTTAGGTGGGTTGACCTGGTCGCGCCACTTTCGATACTGTCGTTATCGAGTTTAAATTTACTACAATCGACTACGATTGACTACGAATCTATCTACTTTTACTTTCCTAAGTATTCCGAAAGTATTGTTTTTATTTATCAATCGAGTTGTTTTCTAAATCAAGTTTTTACCCAAAAAACACTTTCCAGACCCACTGAACCCAAAAAACATGTTTTAAGCGATTAATCTGTGTGTTAACAAAATAACTCAAGAACATAAAATTAAAAACAGTTGAAACTTAAAACGTAAATTAGTTACTACCAAGAGACTTGATGACATGCACATTTTCATTAAAAATCGGTCAACTAGAAGTAGTAGTATTTTTGTGCAATATACCCCGTCTTTGTAAATTTCTCAAAAACGAATTGTACGATTTAAAAAATAGGCTACATTTTTGTGCTTTAGTAGACCGGAGACTAATATTTTCATCAAAATCGGTCAACCGAAATTAGAAGTTTATTCGTGTAATTTTTCACTTTTTTGCAATATGATCGAAAACGGCTCCTAATATTTTTGAAAAAAATCTCGTGTTTTACTATATTTTTTATGCTCTATATCATAGAGTTGGCGTCAAGTCTGCTGAAATTCTTGGGGAGGTTGTTCTCTTGTACAAACAAATTGTTTTTTTAAAGATTGTAGCCTGTTATGCAATTAGGGCAACAATGAATATAATAAAAGTTGTAGAGAATTGAAAATCCTACAACTTTTATTCCAAAAATATTTTTGTATAACGCTTAGTTTAGCAGTAATTTACGATTTCCTGTTTGTTTTTCATGAATATCTGTAAACAAAAAATGATCTTTTAAGATTTCAGCCTTAGTATGATTTTACGACAAAAGTGTATAAATATAATCAAATTTATAGGAAATTAAAAGATCTACAACTTTTATTCAAAGTATTTTTCTCTACGGAGCCTAGAATAGCGTAAAAGAGTGATTTTTCTTCATTTCAAGTCAAACTGAGGTTGATTTTCATTTTGAATCATTTACACATGATTAAAATATGGTTACGTTTTTCGAGGTTAGTGTTTTTTTGTTTTTTCTAATGTTTTATTACTAATGTTAGGTTACATTGTTCATTATTTTCATTGGCAAGAGAAAGTCGTGTGAGCGTTTCACACTAGATTTTTTACTTTATAATATTTATTAGGTATTATAAATCAATTCACATAAAAACAAAATATCAGAAATTCTCTATCAAAAACAATCTTTTATTGTTTCGAAAGTTTTCAGTAGAACATTGATTTGTCAACTGGAAAAAATAAAAATTATCCTGGATTCATTTTAAATTGAAACTTCATTAGGTATATTTCAACAAATTCACTTCATCAAAAAGGCTTTAAAATCCAATCACTGCACCAACACCTTTTTATTCAGATTTTAGAGCCAATTCAAAGTGAATTTCAAGCTAATTAAATCTCCATTCATCCAAGTTTTCAGCCTATATAAAGAACAGTTCATCGTGGTTTTTTTTAAAAAACGTTAGCCTATTCATTTTTACTTTCTCTTGCTTGTATGAATACATAGGAAGGAAAGTATTGCTTTCATTTTGATTTTAAGAAATCGAGTTTTCACCGAATCTACACGTTTTCAGACCCCCTGAACCCAAAAAAGACATGTTTTTAGCGATTGGTCGGTGTGTTTGTGTGTGTGTGTGTGTGTGCGCGTGCGTGTGTGTAAGACACGAACCTTTTCATCAAAATCGGTCAACCAAAAGTAGTAGTTTATTCCTGTAATTTTTCACTTTTTGCGATTTTCTCATAAACTGGTCCTAAATTTACATGGTAAACATTTAAATGGTATACAAAACTTTTTATGCTCAACAAGATACGGTAGGCGCCATCTTTGCTAAATTCTCGGTGAGGCTGTTTTTACGTAAAAAAATTATTTTTTTAAATTACGGCTTTAATAAAATATGCATTTTAGCGCAGAAATTTATATAATAAAAATTGTAGACAATTTTAATCCTACAATTTTTATTTCCAACATTTTTTGGTATAACTCTTAGTTTAGCAGTAATTAGCGATTTTCTGTTTTTTTTTCACGAAAAAATGTGAAAAAATAGATTTTTTAAAATTTCTGCCTTAGTATGCATTTACGACAAAAGCGTACATAATCAAAATTATAGGAAATTAAAATATGTACAAATTTTATTTAGAGCAACTTTCTCTACAGAGCCTAGTTTAGCGTAAAAGAGCGATTTTCCGTATTTTTAAGCCAAACTGAGGTCGATTTTCATTTTGCGTCTTTCATTCATGATTAAAATAATGTTATGTATTTTTGAGGTAAGTTTTTTGTTTACTTCTTATGTTTATTACTAAATGTTAGGTTGTATTGGTCGTTATTTGCATTGGAAAGAGAAAGTCGAGTGAGTGTTTCGCATCAGATTTTTTTTTTAATTTCTCTTGGCTATATGAATATAGAAGAAAGGAAAGTATTGTGTTTATGTCGATTTTTTGAAATTCATAAAAACATCAATGCGTTTTGCTTTAAAAGTTAGTTGAACGTTTATTTACTTACTAAGGTATTTTTCCCAGACAAGTAGACTATATTTAGAACATTTACTTTAATTTTGCTCGTATAACACATTCATAATAAGTGTTTGATTAAAGTTCTCAAACTTAAATTAAAGCAATTAAATTTTCTATTAAGATTGATACAACTGTATAAATTACTTTCGAATAAGTAATTAAGACTTGTCAAAATTACTAGAGGAAACACTCTGAAGTTAATAGCACGAGTTACAAATATCTGAATAAAGTTGATGAATAAATTTAATATATTTAGAATAAATATCTCAGAAGTCCTTAGTGAATTTAAAATTTTCAATATTTTATAAGATCAGTACTTTTATAATTTAAATAAAATAACAAATCTGGTGTGAAAAACTCACAACTTTCTCTTGCCAATGCAATTAGTGAACCAATGTAACCTAAGATTAGTAATTAAACATTGGAACATTAGAAATTAAACAATTTTTGTAACGTGCTCGCCTCTCATCATGCGGTCCTGGATTTGAATCCCACTCAGGCACGGCATATTTTCATACGTTACAAAAAATCATTTCATCCTCCATTGTACAATAGTTACACCCCAACTTCGTCGCTAATGACCGTTTTAGTTGATACGACGTTAAATAATTAAAAAAAACCATTGGAAATAAACAAAAAACTAACCTCAATAAACATGACTTTTATACGGATTTCAATACTGGAAAGTGGTTACCGGAGTACTTTGATGGTTGGGGTTTAATTAACCATACTCTAGGAATGGTCGGCCTGGGTCTGTACAAGACTACACCTCATCTACACATCATACACATCATCCTCATCTCATTGGGTCATGGGGTTGCTTATTGTTCTAAATTGGAAAGATTGCAACGTACACAAATTAGGAATAAAATAAACATAACCTAATTTTAATCATGAGTGAAAGACGCAAAATGAAAATCAACCTTAGTTTGGCTTAAAAATACGGAAAATCACTCTTTTACGCTAACCTAGCCTCTGTAGAGAAAAATGCTGTAACGTTGTAGATCTTTTAATTTCCTATAAATTTAGTTATATCCACTTTTGTCGTGAAATGCATACTTAAGCAGAAATTTTAAAAAAATCGATTTTTCACACGGTTTCGTAAGAAAAAAAAACAGAAAATCGCTAATTACTTTATAAAAGTAAGTAAAAGTTTAGTTTAAGAAAGTATAATAGTTTTTAATTAGTTTGAAAATAAGAAATTTGTAGCCTAATCAAAAAATAAGATAACTGATATATTATAGTTCTATAAAAATATTTTGGGTATGTAGATATGAAACGACTTGCGCAAGATAGAACAGGTTGGAGAACTGCATCAAACCAGTCGAGAGACTGATGACAAAAAAAAAGGTATTTTGAGTATTTCTTACAGATTTTATGACCTAATTACAAAATTTGTTTATTTCAAGAAAGTGAACACGGTAACAGTGAAAACGGGAAACGGGTAGCGTACGGGTAGCCACATTTATAACATTGTGAAAGTAGGAAACGTATGAGATACGTTTGCCGTCTAGGGATGTATATTGCCGTGCCCGTATGACATACGTTTGCCGTCACTCGGTGTATATAATCACGGCCGTATCACGTACGGTTGTCGTCTCAAAAGTGTTAACTATTCAAAAATTTAAATTAATATTAGACTATTTTATTTTATAAATTTAAAATTTTCGTTTGCAACGGTAAAAAGATTAATGAGTCGTTCTTACAAATATCGGACGTATAAGAATAATCCTTATTATTTTTTTTTGTAATCCCTAATTTGTGTACGTTGCAATCTGTTCAATTTAGAACAATAAGCAACCCAATGACCCAATGAGATGAGGATGATGTGTATGACGTGTAAATGAGGTGTAGTCTTGCACAGACTCAGGCCGACAATTCTTGAGAGAGTATGGTTAATTGAACCCTAACCATCAAAGTACACCGGTAACCACTGTCTAGTATTCAAATCCGAATAAATGTAACTACTTTTACTAGGATTTGAACCAGGAACCTTCGTCTCCGAAAATCAACTGTTAAACAGCTGATTTTGGCGACGACTTTACCTCTAGACCAACCCGGAGGGTTAATAATCATTTTGACGTATTATAAATACTTTATATTAACGAAAATTAATTAACAAAGTTGCTACTATAAACTTATTTACGTCTACATAAATATTCAAATTGTAAGAAGAAGTGAGAGAGTTTAATAAGAAAATGACATATAAGTACAGAAAAAGTAATGAACACCGATAAAGAAAGCTGTCAATAAAACGAAGTAAATAAAACGAAAATAAGTTTTTAACAAGGACAATATTGAGTGAAGTGAATATTGTAGCGTAAAAGACGTGAGGATGTATAGGACACGTGACACAACATGGAAACGATGACACAAAATGATTAGTTTGTAATTGATTTCCTTCTTAAAGTTGAGTAAAACATATTAAAGGGTGAATAAATTTTACTGAAAGGTAAAGAAAATAAATTATTTCAATTCAATAATAATCGTAAGTACTTATACTGAATAAAAAGGTGTTCAAAGTTTAAAGTTCATTTTTACTTTCTCTTGCCTGTATGAATATATTTTTTTTTTTTTTTTTTTTTTTTTTTTTTTTTTTTTTTTTAACAGTAAGAATTATTTACAAACAGTTTAACAAAAACTTTCAGTAAATGTGTTGATGATGAATAAAACTTGAAGAAGACAGCACTCAGCAGCGTTGCTTCCATGTCATCGTTTGGTTATAGTTGATGAAGGGTTTCTTCTTGGTCTTGGTGACGTACAATGTTTTTTTTTCTTTTTATACGGATGAAGTGAATGAAGGTGTGAAAAGGAGCGAATGAAAACGTGATACTGATGATCTGTGTAACTGATGATAGAAAATTTATTAGATGATTAATTTTAGATTAATGAGAGTTAGCAAGATTTAGTTTATTAATAAATAAGAGTTGACAACCGCAGTATAATTTTGTGTTTTTGATCTTAAAAGGATGGTTAAACATTTTTGATCACGTAAAACGGAATGGAAGATCTAATATTCTCGCCTTCTTGAGTCTTTGGTGTTCAATATTGTCATCGAGAAGATTTATAGCCAAATGATTGGAATGAGTGTCCAACTTGGTTAAATACTTTTCACTCCGACTGCTAATTTCTTCTCCCACCGTAGGTATGCCCAGGTCATGATGGAGTACTTCATTAGGCACATACCAAGGTGCACAGCATATAAGTCGAAGAAACTTCGATTGGAATCTTTGTAATATTTCTACATTAGATGTACTTGTTGTGCCCCAGAGTTCAATTCCATAACTCCAAACTGGTTTTATCATCACCTTGTACAGTGTCAATTTATTTTCCAAAGACAACTGTGATCGCCTCCCAACAAGCCAATATAGTTGTCGTAATTTGAGTCCAAGTTGTTTCCGTTTGGTCCATATATGTTTTCTCCACGTCAATCGCCTGTCTAGATAGATGCCCAAGTATCTCACATCATCTGAATGTGGAATTACGTTGTTGCGAAACGTTACTGGTGAACATGATTCTCGTTTCATCGTAAAGGTTACGTGAGCAGACTTCTGTTCATTTACTTTGATCCTCCATTTTTGGCACCAGTCTTGAATGTCATTTAGATGTTGCTGTAGTTTTTCAGAAGCGTGGACTGGGGAGGCATCAGATGCAATAATAGCAGTGTCATCGGCAAAAGTTGCTGTTGTTACATGTTCATTTACAGGAATATCTGCTGTAAATAGCGTATATAGAAAAGGACTTAAAATGCTACCTTGAGGTACACCTGAACGAATTAGGTGCAAGGTCGATAACTCATCATCAAATTTCACTTGGAAAAAACGATCGGTTAAGAATGATTTTAGAATAGGAAAATAATTATGATCCAGGTTTAATTTAATTTTGTGTAGAAGAGCTAAATGCCATACCTTGTCAAAGGCCTGAGCTACGTCTAAGAAGACGGCTGAGCAAAATTCCTTTTTTTCTAAGGTATATCGAATTTGGTTAACTATCCGATGTACCTGTTCTATCGTAGAATGTTTTTCACGAAAACCGAATTGATGATCCGGGTAAACACTTTCTTCCAAAAAAGGTTTTAGACGATCAAGTAGTAATTTTTCAAAAACTTTTGATGTCACGGATAGAAGACTGATCGGTCTATATGACGTAATTTCGGTAGGTTCCTTGCCAGGTTTGAGAATCATGACTATTTGGGCAACTTTCCATTGAGATGGAAAGCAACCCGTCCTATGAATATATAGAAAAGAAAATATTGTTTTCATGTCAATTTTTCGAAATCGAGTTTTCACCGGAACTACACGTTTTCAGACTCCTTGAACCCAAAAAACATGTTTTTAGCGATTGGTCTGTGCGTGTGTGTGTGTGTGTGTGTGTGCGCGCGTGCGCGCGAACAGAATATCTCAAGAACACAATATCGTATAAACTTGAAACTTAAGTTACATACCACTACTGGACCGACAAGAATATTTTCAACAAAATCGGTCAACCGGAAGTAGTAGATTATTCGAGTAATTTTTCACTTTTTTCTGATTAGTAGTCATATATTTATATACTGTTAAAAGTTTCAAATAAAAGAAAAACAAATTTACAATGCTTACTCAAGCTTAATATAGGTTATTATTCTTGATTTACATTGGCAAGAGGAAGTCGTGTGTGTTTTACACCTGAATATTTACAATAGAAAGAAAAAGTTGCGTTAGTGTTTTACAAAAGTTTTTTTAGTTTAGGTTCTTAAAGTTGCGTCATCAGTTTGGCGATTACAGTGACTGTAGAATGGTAAGTTTTGACTCGTAATAATATTTCCAGACCCAACCCGGAAATAGAACCCTGCAAAATTTTCCATTTTGCTGGTTAACGCGCTAATTGAGGTTATATTTCTGAGATTTAAAACTAATGATGAATTGTACTTTATATTTCAACTTAATTCAAAATTTATACTTACAGTAAACCCACCGTTACATTATACCAAACCCAAAGTATTAGCTCAAACTAAACTCAAATGACTAAGCTGTCGATGTAACTAAAAATAAACTTAAAAAAATGTGTAACGAGTTTGGTCTTTGCACATTCAAAATGAACACAAAGATAATGGTTTTTACTTTCTCTTGCCTATATGAATATATAGGAAGGATAGTATTGTTTTCATGTCGATTTTTCGAAATCGAGTTTTCACCGGATCTATACGTTTTCAGACCCCCTGAACCCAAAAAACATGTTTTTAGCGATTGGTGTGTGTGTGTGTGTCTGTGTGTGTGTGTGTGTGTGTGTGTGTGTGTGTGTGTGTGTGTGTGTGTGTGTGTGTGTGTGTGTGTGTGTGTGTGTGAACAGAATATCTCAAGAACGGAACATTGTACGAACTTGAAACTTGAAACTTAAGTTACATACCACTACCGGACCTGACACGAACATTTTCATCAAAATCGGTCAACCGGAAGTAGTAGTTTATTCGTATAATTTTTCACTTTTTTGCGATTTTCTCAAAAACTGGTCCTACGATTTTTTTTAAAATCGCCTCATTTACTCAATTTTTTATTCTCTACATGATTGGGTAGGCGCCATGTTTGCTGAAATTCTTGGTCAGGCTGTTTTTACGTAAAAACATTTTCTTTTTAAGAATGCGGCTTTAATATGCATTTAAGCGCAAAACATTATATAATAAAAGTTATAGAGAATTTAAAAACCTACAACTTTTATGTCAAACATTTTTTTGTATAACGCTTAGTTTAGCGGTAATTAGCGATTTTCTGTTTTTTTCTCACGAAAACGTGTGAAAAATCGATTTTTTGAAGATTTCGGCCTTAGAATGTATTTTACGACAAAAGTGTGTATAATAAAATTTGTAGGAAATTAAAAGATCTACAACTTTTATTTAAAGCTTTTTTTTGTACAGTGCCTAGTTTAGCGTGTAGGAGCGATTTTCCGTATTTTTAAGCCAAACTGAGGTCGATTTTAATTTTGCGTATTTCACTAATGTTTTTTGAGGTTAGTTTTTTGTTTATTTCTAATATTTTATTACTAATGTTAGGTTTATTGTTAATTATTTGCATTGGCAAGAGAAAGTTGTGTGAGTGTTTCACACCAGATTTTTAAATGTAAGGGTACCATAGAGATAAATTTAATTCATTATTAGATTAAATAGCAAATTCCCAACTTCACAAACGATCAAAATTACCAATGGCACAAAAATTACGCATATATTGTTCACTTTTGAAACCTATATGGACCTACAGGTCCCAAATTTGCGGTTCAACCAAACCATCTAACTTGCAACGAATTCAAGCACTCTAGTCAAAAACAATTTACGTTAGCAACAAAACCTTACATACAGATTTGAAAAAAACCACTTGTACAAAATTCCATCGAATATAAAATATACAAACGCTTTCACGTCAAGTCACACGAACACGAGAACCCACTGGTGCGTTCACTTTCCATCCTCCATTTACCTGATAATTCCCTTAGACGCCTTAAAAGACGCTGGAGTAGAGAACTTCTAATTTGATACACAAATTTCATTCTTAAGGAGGCACCAATGGGGGCCTTAACCCTCTCATCACTATCATAACATTTACATTATTATCATATTAATCACATTTGCTTGCTAAAAAATTTTACAGTTGTAAATAAAGAATTAATGAGAAATAACATAGCTAATTCGAAAAAACGTTTTATTCCAACCTAAAGTTTTCAAGATACATTTAAATTGGATTATTTAAAAGGACCGTACGGAATTTTTTAACACCAAATGAGTTATTATTGTGTAAGCACTATTAACGACTTAGAGAGAAGAATACGACAAAATAAAAAATTTGGTGTGAAACACTCACACAACTTTCTCTTGCCAATACAAATAATTTAAACAATATAGCCTAACATTAGAAATAAACAACAACACTAACCTTAAAATTCTGGTGTGAAACACTCACATAACTTTCTCTTGCCAGTGCAAATAATTAAAAATAAACCTAACATTAGTAATAAAACGTAGAAATAAACACTAACCTCAATAAACATAACCAAATTTTAATCATATATGAAAGACCCAAAATGAAAATCGATTTCAGTTTACCTTAAAAAATACGGAAAATCACTCTTTCACGCTAAACTAAACTCTTATCAGTAGAGAAAAATGCTAGAAATAAAAATTGTAGATCTTTTAATTTTCTATAAATTTGATTATATACACTTTTGTCGTGAAATGCATACTAAGGCCGAAATCTTAAAAAAAATCGATTTTTCACACGTTTTCGAGAGAAAAAACAGAAAATCGCTAATTACTGCTAAACAAAGCTTTATACAACAAAATGTTTTGAAATAAAAGTTGTAGAATTTTAAATTCCCTACAACTTTAATTAGACTATATAAAGTTTAGCGGTTAAATGTATATTAAAGCCGTAATCTTAAAAAAAACAACGTTTTTACGTGAAAACACCCTTACCAAGAATTTCAGCAAACATAGCGCTTACCCTATCTTGTAGAGTATAAAAAATTAAGTAAGCCAGGCGATTTTTAAAAAAAATTTTAAGACCAGTTTTTGAGAAAATCGCCAAAAAGTGAAAAATTACACGAATACTATTCCGGTTGACAGATTTTGATGTAAATGTTCGTGTCGGGTCCGGTCGTGGTACGTAACGTAAGTTTCAAGTTTCAAGTTCGTACGATGTTTCATTCTTGAGATATTCTGTTCACACACACACACACGCACACACACACACACACACACACACACCAATCGCTAAAAATATGTTTTTTGGGTACAGGGGTCTGAAAACGTGTAGATCCGGTGAAAACTCGATTTCGAAAAATCGACATGAAGACAATACTTTCTTTCCTATATATTCATATAGGCAGGAGAAAGTAAAAATTAGAGAGAAAAAGCGAATTCCAAAAAACGTTTTATTCCAACATAAAGTTTTCAAGATCCATTTAAAGTGGATTATTTAAAAGCACCGTATGGAATTTTTCATGATCAAATGAGTTATTTTTTTTTTTTTTTATTTAACGTCGCATCAACATCAAGGTCATTAGCGGCGACGTTGGGGTGTAACTGTGTGTGATGAGGATGAAATGATTTTTTGTAACGTATGAAAATATGTCATGCCTGAGTGGGATTTGAACCCAGGACCGCATGATGAGAGGCGAGCACGTTACCAACTGCGCCAATGCGGCCGGCAATGCGTCAAGTTATTATTGTGCAAGCATTATTAAAGGCTTAAGAGAGAAGAAAACGACAAAATAAAAAATGGTTGCATAACTGAAAAGAATAAAGAAGCAATTATAATTCCGTTCCGTAATTGCATCTATTAAAAATAACAATAAAGAAAATAATATTGAAATTATTTATGAAATCACTAAGAAAATGGTTTTGTCGTTATTTTAGTGTTTTTTTCCAGTAAAAGTAGAGTAAACAAAAGGGCACTTGCGTGATTAAATATAAAAAACGGAAAATTCTTTTCCCTTGGAGGGAGCTTAAACTACAGTAAGTGTACTATCTGCATTGCGGAGGTGAGTTTTACGTATTTAAGAAGAAAAATCTGGTGTGAAACACTCACACAACTTTCTCTTGCCAATATAAATAATTAACAATAAACCTAATATTATTAATAAAACATTAGACATAAACAAAAAAACTAACCTTAATAAACATAACCTAATTTTAATCATGAGTGAAAGACGCAAAATGAAAATCGAACTCAGTTTGGCTTAAAAATACGGAAAATCACGCTTTCACGCTAAACTACGCTCTGTAGAGAAAAATACTTTACATAAAAGTTGTATATCGTTTAATTTTCTATAAATTTAATTCTATACACTTTTGTCGTAAAATGCATACTAAGACCTCAATGTTAAAAAAATCGATTTTTCACACGTTTTCGTGAGAAAAAATCAGAAAATTGCAAATTACCACTAAACTAAGCGTTATACAAAAAAATGTTTGAAATAAAAGTTGTAGGATTTTAAATTCTCTACAACTTTTATTATATAAATTTTTGCGCTAAATTGCATATGAAAGCCGTAATCTTAAAAAAAACTATGTTTTAACGTCAAAACAGCCTCACCTAGAATTTCAGCCAACATGGCGCCTACCCTATCTTGTAGAGAATAAAAAATGTAGTAAACCAGGCGGTTTTAAAAAAAATCGTAGGACTAGTTTTTGAGAAAATCGCAAAAAAGTGAAAAATTATACGAATAAACTACTACTTCCGGTTGACCGATTTTGATGAAAATGTTCGTGTCGGGTCCGGTAGTGATATGTAACTTAACTTTCAAGTTTCAAGTTCGTACGATGTTCCGTTCTTGAGATATTTTGTACACACACACACACACACACACACACACACACACACACACACACATACACACACGCGCGCGCGCGCACACACACTCACACACACAGGCACACAGACACACCAATCGCTAAAAACATGTTTTTTGGGTTCAGCGGGTCTGAAAACGTATAGATCCGGTGAAAACTCGATTTCGAAAAATCGACATGAAAACAATACTTTCCTTCCTATATATTCATATAGGCAAGAGAAAGTAAAAAGTCGACCGTACTGACCTCTATGAATTGTATTTAATTCGGACAAATAAAAAGGCTAAACTATTTCAACATATTAAACTGAAACAATTATTATTGAAAAAATCTGGTGTGAAACACTCACACAATTTTCTCTTACCAATGTAAATAATTAACAATATATTCATGTAATTAAAACATTAAAATAAACAAAAAACTAACCTCAAAAACCCTAACTTTATTTTAATCATGAGTGCGAAACGCAAAATGAAAGACAATCTCAGATTGGCTTAAAAATATGAAAAATCAATCTTTTACGCTAAAATAGGCTCTGTAGAATAAAATGCACTTAATAAAAGTTGTAGATTTTTTAATAATCTATAAATTTGATTATACACTTTTGTCGTAAAATGCATACTAAGGCCGAAATCCTAAAAAAAACCGATTTTTCACACGTTTTCGTGAGAAAAAACAGAAAATTGCTAATTACCGCTAAACTGTGCGTTATACAAAAAAATGTTAAAAAGAAAAAGTAGAATTTTAAATTCTCTACAACTTTTATTATATACATTTTTGAGCTGAAATGCTTATTAAAGCCGCAATCTTAAAAAAAACAATTTTTTTTGCGGAAACAGCCTCACCAAGTATTTCAGCACAAATGGCGCCTACCCTATATTGTAGAGCATAAAAAATTTAGTAAACCAGGCGATTTTAAAAAAAAATCGTAGGACCAGTTTTCGAGAAAATCGCAAAAAAGTAAAAAAATTACACGAATAAACTACTACTTCCGGTTAACCGATATTGATGAAAATATTCGTGTCGGGTTCAATATTAGTAGGTAACTTAAGTTTCAAGTTTCAAATTCGTACGATGTTCCCCTCTTGAGATATTCTATTCACACACATGCACAAACACGCACCCACACCCTCACCCACACACACACACACACACACACACACACTCACACAGACTAATCGTTAAAAAACATGTTTTCTTGGGTTCAGGGGGTCTGAAAACAAGTAGATCCGGTGAAAACTCGATTTCGAAAAATCGACATGAAAATAATACTTTCCTTCCTTTATTATATTCATATTATAACAGTTTAACAGCTGATTTTCGGAGAGGAAGGTTCCTGGTTCAAATCCTAATAAAGGTAGTTACTTTTATTTGGATTTGAATACTAGACAGTGGTTACCAGTGTACTATTATGGTTGAGGTTCAAGTAACCATACTTTCTCAGGAATGGTCGGCCTGGGTCTGTACAAGACACCAACTCATTTACACTTCATGCACTTCATTTACACGTCATACACATCATCCTCATCTCATTGGGTCATGGGGTTGCGTATTGTTCTGAATTGAACAGATTAAAACGTACACAAATTAGGGATTACAAAAAATATATTCATATAGGCACGAGAAAGTAAAACTAGTTAAAAACGTTTAAGTTTCAAATTACAAGATTGTATAAAAACAGAATACAATTCAATTAAAATCAATCTACTGAGACAATTGATTGATTATTGATAATATGTGAACCTAATACTTCCATGTAAGATGATCAAAAAAGCTTTTAAAAATATAAAACAATGTGAGAAGAAAGATATATTTCGTGTAAGGAAGAAAATCTCTTAGATAAGAGATCCCGGTTGTCTGTAATGATATCCGCCTTCAACGAGTAGCTACACTGTTTTTATTTCTGGTAATTTGTTATTGTCAACGAAAAACGCAATATTTACTGACACACCCATTTCCTATTATAGTAGCAACAGAACATTTTAAAGTATCGTACCTCGAAAACGTATCACTAACACTTCAATATAAATCTGGTGTGAAACAATCACACAACTTTCTCTTGCTAATGAAAATAACTAACAATAAACCTAACATTAGAAATAAACAAAAAACTAACCTCTATAAACATAACCTAATTTTAATCATGAGTGAAAGACGCAAAATGAAAATCAACTTCAGTTTGGCTTAAAAATACGGAAAATCGTTCTTTCATGCTAAACTAGGGTCTGTAGAGAAAAATGCTCTAATTAACGTTGTAGACCTTTTAATTTTCTATAAAAAATTAATTTTTCACATGTTTTCGTGAGAAAATAACAGAAAATCTCTAATTACCGTTAAACTAAGCGTTATATAAAATGTGTTTAAAATAAAAGTTGTAGGATTTCAAATGTCCTACAACATTTGTTAAAAAGATTTTTGCGGTAAAATGCATATTAAAGCCGCAATCTTAAAAAAAACAATTTTTTACGTGAAAACAGCTTCACCAAGAATTTCAGCAAACATGGCGCCTACCCTATCATGTAGAGCGTAAAACGTTTAGTAAACCAGGCGATTTTTAAAATTATCGTAGGACCAGTTATTGAGAAATTCGGGAAAAAGTGAAAAATTACACGAATAAATTACTACTATGGACCCGTAGGTCCATATAGGTTTCAAAAAAAGAACAATATATGCGTAATTTTTGTTCCGTTGGTAATTTTGATCGTTTGTGAAGAAGGGAATATAGAAGTTAAAATCGGGAATTCAGTAATAAACGTTTCCGTTTGATATGTGTGCTCCAAGTTAGTCGTTTATCAAAAGTCAGACCGAGATACTTGACCGTATCTGTTTTTGTGAGAGGTTCATTGTCTATGTATACTGGTGGGCAATCACCATGACAGAGTGTGAAAGTTACGTGAAGGGATTTTGCCGTATTAAGTTTCATTTTCCATGTTTTACACCATTCATTTAAGAGATTGAGATGATGGAGTGTTAGTGAAGCGTGTATAGAGTTTTGGTCTCGGGCTAATATCGCTGTGTCGAGTGTATCAAAAATTTCAGCCTGGTAGGTTTATTGGTTTCTAAGAAAAATGTACCTAGTGTTAAAAATCTAAATTTACGGGAAAATACAAGAAACAAGAAGACACAAATCAAAAACAGAATTCACACAAACAAGTAAATTTCCCATCAACAGTTGTTTGGAAAGCTGAACCAACAGCTGAGAATACAAAAACAGTGGTGCAGATATATTTATTTTTTTCTTGTAATCCCTAATATGTGTACGTTGCAATCTGTTCAATTTAGAACAATCAACAACCCCATGACTTAATGAGATGAGGATGATGTGTATGGCGTGTAAATGAGGTGTAGTCTTGTACAGACCAAGGCCGACCATTTCTGAGAGAGTATGATTAATTAAACCCCAATCATCAAAGTACACCGGTAACCACTGTCTAGTGTTCAAATCCGTATAAAAAAAGTAACTACCTTTACTAGGATTTGAACCAGGAACCTTCGTCTCCGAAAATCAGCTGTTAAACAGCTGATTTTGGCGACGACTTTACCTCTAGACCAACCCGGTGGGTTAGATATTTTTAAAACAAAAATTTTTCTTTGCACGAAAACGAGCAGTTTTTTTTTTTGGTTTAACGTCCGACTGTTTTGCAATTACTGCTAATGCAGACGGTGAAGGATGAAATGATTTTTTTGTAAAGTATGAAAATATGCCATGCCTGAGTGGGATTCGAACCCAAGACCGCATGATGAGATGCGAGCACGTTACCAACTGTGCCAATGCAGCCTTTATAAACGAGCAGTATAAAATTGTTAAAAATATTCGTTCTTGGTAACATTATGATTTTTCTGTGTAAACTTAATAAAAATTTAAGTTTTGCGTAAAAAAATTATTTTTTTGATGTAATTTAATGGATTTTTGGTAGATCTAGGCCCAAACTATTGAAAAACATAAAAAACCAAAAATCGAAATTTTGAGTTTCAAACCATCGTTCCATCTCCCCTTTTAATGTAACTAGAGTACTTAAGTTCAGTAATACTAAGAGATAATCTATAATACAGTACTTAAGTCACTGAAGTATAGTCGACTGTAGTACTTAAACATGAAATGAAATGGAACACTATTTTCCCTTGTAGTTACAATAAGTACAGCCACTAAATATATGAACATTTCAACTTAAAATTAATATGTAACATAATGTTAACGTAATAAATCATAGTACTTCAAGTACAAACACGTACAATTTGTATTATGCAATTACTGTCAAATGTTTGCTTATATTCTATTACATATTACATAAGTAATTTCAAAATCTTAAACCCATTTACTGCTAGATTTATTACCTATGTTAAACAATTAATCTTAATTAGAGGAAAATGGGTTACTGATTTTTTGATAAGTAAAGTTTTAGAAACATTGTTTGCACCCTAAAATTAAATTTCTGTTATCTTAACTAAATATGAGGTTAAGGTTATACACAAACTTGGCTGTATTTTCTTTTTTTTTACTTTCTCCTATCCTATATGAATATAGTTCTAGGGAAGGAAAGTATTATTTTCATATCGGAATTTTCAATGGAAATACACGTTTCAGGCCCCTTGAATCCAAAAAAAACATGTTTTAGCGATTGGTATGTGCTTATTAAAACGAAAGTGTTGTGCAGCAGAATGAGTAGTTTAGAAGAACTAAACAGGAAGTTTTAAACCGGAAGGAACTAACATACAGGAAGTTGGGGAATTATGCTATCTAGGGAGTAAAATAACAAAGGATGGTAGAAGCACAAGTGGCATCAAAAGTAAAATTTCTCAACCTAGAAAAGCCTTTGAAATAAAAAACAGCTTACCGACTACAAACATTGATTTACAGATTAGGAAAATTTCTTAAAACACTATGTTTGGAGTGTAGCATTATACGAGAGTGAAATGTGGGTGATAGGGGCTTTAGAAAGGAAGAAGATTGAAGTTTTTAAAATGTGGTGTTATGAGAAAATGTTAAAGATTAGGTATGTGGACAAGATAAGTAATTTAGAGTTTCTTAGGCGAGTAGATGAAAAAAATAAGTATATGGAAGCATCTTACCAGAAGAAGGAATAAGCTAGTAGGGAATATCTTAAGACATCCAGGTATTGGATTATCAATAATGGAGGGTAATATTGAGAGAGTTAGTTGTGGGGGAAGGTAAAGATTAGAATATATAAAGCAAATTAAAAAAGATATAGGGTGTTACAGGTAGATATGAACGACTTGCACAGCTTAAGAAGATAGAACAGCTTGGAGAACTGCATCAAACCAGTCAAGAGACTGATTACAAAAAAAAAATTCATTATTTACATTGCCAAAAGATAATCGTGTGAGTATTTTACACCAGATTTATGAAACCAAATTAAACATTTGATATGCCATATGTTGTATTTTGTTTACAAAGTCGATAATTAAAAATTAGATTTACTCGTATTATCCAACTCTTTAGTAGTTATATTCAATTTTAAATGTAATAACAATTCTGACACATAATTATATATATTTCAGATAATAACACAAACAATTTTTAATCGCAAACCTAATTTGTTTCAAAAACATAAGTGTAATACAGCCTACAATAAGATCAACTTTTATTTTTATAACGTGAGTGAATGTTTTTAAGACAGCACGTAACACCGCTCTGGTCATACAAGCAATGGTATTTTCTGACTGTTGAACGGAGTATAGTACAGTATTCAGATGAACTGCAGTCCCCTAGCCGTGGGAGTGAGAGAATGCATAACGCTCTCACTCGCACAAGCCATACGCGCCGTTACAATAACATTGTCGTATAATTTTACTCATTGTTGTGAACAAACGTTTATGCATGCAGTAAACTAACAAGCAATATAACGACTAGTATGTTTTCAGATTTGGATTATAACGGTAAAGACCTTTGAGCGCATGCGTCGTTATGCTACATATCTCCCTCTCACTCGCTCGGCTATGGGACATTAGTTCGTCTGATACTTATACTAACATTGTGAGAATAGGCCTCAAGGAACTCAACAAGAAAATTTTTATCAAAACCTATCAACCGGGATTTTGTTTTTAAATTCCTAATATGTGTACGTTGCAATCTGTTCAATTCAGAACAATAAGCAACCCCATGACCTAATGAGATGAGGTGATATGTATGACTTGTAAAATGAGGTGTAGTCTTGTACAGACCCAGGGAGACCATTCCTGAGAAAGTATGGTTAATTAAACCCCAACCATCAAAGTACACCGGTAACTACAGTCTAGCATTCAAATCCGTATAAAAGTAACTACCTTTAACCGGGAGTAGTAAGATATTCGTGAAGTTTTCACTAATTTTCCAATTTTTCCAAAAATGTAAATGCTCATTCTCACCATCCACTGACAGTTGTAATTATTAATTTTATCAATAAATCATGGTAAGAAGTTGTTATGTGTTTATTAATTTTTAAATCCAGGTTCTGAAGGAAACTAGCCTATAGTCCGATTCACGAAATAAAACACCTGTCTTTAAAGATCAATATCTTTTGAACCGTTGTATGTAAAAACAATTAAGATACATCAAATTAAAGCTTGTTTTATTGTTGGTTGGAAGATATACATTAACATGTAACTTTTTTAGCCCCATACAGATCACGGTACGCGTGAACAAAGTAACAGTACCTTGAAGTTGGGTATACTGGAAAAGTGGTTAAAAACAGGTTACTTTTTACTTTCTCTTGCCTATATGAATATATAGGAAGGAAAGTATTGTTTTCATGTCGATTTTTCGAAATCGAGTTTTCACCGGATCTATACGTTTTCAGACCCCCTGAACCCAAAAAACATGTTTTTAGCGATTGGTCTGTGTGTGTGTCTGTGTGTGTGTGTGTGTGTGTGTGTGTGTGTCTGTGTGTGAACAGAATATCTCAAGAACGGAACATCGTACGAACTTGAAACTTGAAACTTAAGTTACATACCACTACCGGACGCGACACGAACATTTTCATCAAAATCGGTCAACCGGAAGTAGTAGTTTATTCGTATAATTTTTCAGTTTTTTGCGATTTTCTCAAAAACTGGTCCTACGACTTTTTTTAAAATCGCCTAGTTTACTCAATTTTTTATTCTCTACAAGATAGGGTAGGCGCCATGTTTGCTGAAATTCTCGGTGAGGCTGTTTTCACGTAAAAACGTTGTTTTTTTAAGATTAGGGCTTTAATATAAATTTTAGCGCAAAAACTTATATAATAAAAGTTGTAGAGAATTTAAAAACCTACAACTTCTGTTTCAAACATTATTTTGTATAAAGCTTAGTTTAGCGGTAATTTGCGATTTTCTGTTTTTTTTTCTCACGAAAACGTGAGAAAAATCGATTTTTTTAACATTTCGGCCTTAGTATCCATTTTACGACAAAAGAGTATATAATAAAAGTTATAGAAAATTAAAAGATCTACAACTTTTGTTTAGAACATTTTTCTCTACAGAGCCTAGTTTAGCGTGAAAGCGTGATTTTCCGTATTATTAAGCCAAGTTGAGTTTGATTGTCATTTTGCGTCATTCACTCATGATTAAAATAAGGTTATGTTTGTTGAGGTTAGTTTTTTGTTTATTTCTTATGTTTTATTACTAATGTTAGGTTTATTGTTAATTATTTGCATTGGCAAGAGAAAGTTGTGTGAGTGTTTCACACCAGATTTTTATGCTTAATTCGTTATATTTAATACATTATTAATTTTCGAAATTGTTATTGTATATCCTGTAAGCAACAATAAAACAAGCTTTTTTTTTTCCGGGGTTCCTACGGCCGGCGCCGCTTCCCGCACTTCAATCTCCACTCTCCTCTATCCTCCCAATCACCCTCATCCATCCCTCTCTCCCTCATGGCTTCCTGTATTCCCTTTTTCCACGTTTTCCTTGGTCTACCTTTCTTCCTTCTGTTGGTTGGGACATAAGACAACATTCTTTTTGGCCACCTCTCATCACCCATTCTCTGCACATGACCATACCATATCAGTTGTCGTCTCTCTATCCTACCCACAATGGTATCTTCTACATGAGCTCTTTTCCTGATGTCGTCATTCCGGATATGGTCCAACCTGGACACTCTACATGAACGGCGCAGAAAGTCCATTTCAATTGCTTTAAGCTGGCTGTCTATTTTTGATGTTATTTGCCAGCACTCTGCCCCATAAGTTGTTATTGGCTCCACAATAGTGTGGACAAGCTTTAATAGTGTGTAAAACAAGCTTTAATTTAATATAACTTACCGGGTTGGTCTAGAGAAAATCAGTTGTTTAACAGCTGATTTTCGGAGACGAAGGTTCCGGGTTCAAATCCTCGTAAAGGTAGTTACTTTTATACGGATTTGAATACTAGACTGTGGTAACCGGTGTACTTTGATGGTTTGGGGTTCAATTAACTAAACTTTCTCAGGAAAGGTCAGCCTGGGTCTGTACAAGACAACACCTCATTTACACGTCATACATATTATCAGCCTCATCTCATTGGGTCGCTTATTGTTCTGAATTGAACAGATTGCAACGTACACACATTAGGAATTGAACAAAAAAAAATTGATGTATCGTAATTGTTTTTTAATACAACGGTTAAAAATATAGTGTTGTTTAAAGACAGGTGTTTTCTTTCGTGAAACGGACTATAGGTTTTAGTGTTACAATAAGATAAAAGATAATTATTAAACAAGAAAACCTATTAATCTTTTAATGATCACAATACTTTTTTTTAGATTACCGAAAAATTGTATTGCAAAATGTTGAACAATTTGAAAGAATTCTTTCTATAAGTTGTTGTTGCTGTGGTATAAATAAACGGAAATTGAAAAGAAAACAACTGTTATGTTTGTTTAAATTCTAACTAATTCTATTATACAAAAAAGAACGTTTGTAGTAATAAACTTTTACAATAAATCGTTGTATAGTTTAATGAACGCCACTTAAAATAGCTGCAGAATGAATTATATAATGTCCTGTTATAAACAAAAATTGTAATTAACATTTTTTACTTAAAAATAAACCCACTCTAATTAAAAATAACGTGAAAAAATTATTAAAATTTTTATTACAATTATAAATAATATTTCAACTGCTTTTATCATAAAAATTAAGTTTGAAAAAACTATTTTTTCAAAATAACTAAAAGTCAGTTAGTCTTAACAAAAATATCTATTTAAAAAAAGTTTTCTGTAATAACATTACAAAAATATTTTAAATTTCTATTTAACAACTGAAAGAAAAGTTGATCAAGTTATCTGTATTTAAAAAAAAGGTGTAAATCACTCATATGACTTTCTCTTGTCAATGTAATTAAAGAACTTTCTTTAATCATGAGTAAACAATGTAAATTTAAAAACCATAAACTAATACTAACATGGTAGACGGCAAAATGAATCCAAGACTTTACCTTTTATTTCTACTTCTTTAATTTTGGCGCAATAAAATTAAAATAATTCATTTCTTATTTACTTACGTCTCTGTCACCGCCACCCCTTGTAATTAATCATTTACTGTGTTGCCGGCCTTCAATACTTCTTTCGGCCATTGTCGGCGCGGTAGGCCCTTTGACGGCGTAGCGACAAACCTTTCGGCTTCCCACCGACAGAGGCCTTTGTCATCAAGGTCGAGCCAGTCACCGCCCTCTACCACAACGCTCTCTGCGACTATATAAAGAGCGCTGCACTGAGCCAAGGGATTCAATTCCAATCAAGACACCGAGAGCTTCACTTCGAACCAGACAGCAGACAAGACGTCCACCACGGCACACGGCTGCCGGACTCCAGCGAAGACTAATCGACGACCCCGCAAGAGAGAAGATGATGCTTCCGTTCGCCGAAACGTCACCGTAAGCCGTCGACCCGCATCGCCCGCTGACGCGAGCGATGCCCACTGCGGTCCCTCGACCGAGCCTTACGCCCACCGGACCCGACGAAGCAGCCATAGACGCACTACTGCGAGGGAAGAAGATGACGCTGGACGACGACACGCCGTGTCGCCCAGCTCCTCGACTGCCACGGCGACTACGACCGACGCCTCTCCAAAACGACCACCGCTTAAACGGCCCGTTTCAGGTCCACCAAAGTTATAAGTTTTGCCTCTTAATGTCGCCATTCGGTGAAATTTCTTTAGTTTTTGGGGGCTTTATCGTCCCTCGAAAAATGTTTCAGGAGAATAGACGTACGTGACAGTTTCTATCAAAAAGTAGCATACCCCACGCGGCTTTACACGCGAAATATGTGTACTCAATTTTTTTGTATACTCCAACATGACAACATGCACACACACTGCAGTTCCATGGTACGTAACCAATGAAATATTACACAATGATCTAAACCTGCCCTTCATAAAAGAAGAAATTAAACAACATGCCGAAAAACATTTACAAAAACTAGAAGACCATCAGAATTCATTAGCGATTAACCTCCTTGAAAACAGCAAAAATACAGACTGAAACGTTTTAAACTATTAAAATGACCCCTCTTTTTTTCTATTACTGCCTATTATTTGCCGATGATCTGATATAGTGCTACAGGAGAATGAGGATGACCTGCAGAGAGCACTTTTCATGCTGAACAAACTCTGCATGGAATATAAGTTGATAGTTTCGACAAAGAAGATAAAGGTAATGACATTTAGGGGAAAGGAGCCAGTCAGAAGTAAAATTGTTATAGATAATAATATTTTGGAACAGATCTCCCAATTTCAGTATCTAGGTTTTAACATTACATACCAACAGGATAAAGATGCTTACAATAAGATGAACCGATTTCAGCAAATATGCGGAACTATCCACCGCACTTTAAAAAATAGCACCAGCAAAAACACGAGGGTGAAATTTTATAAAACATTATTAGTGCCGACTCTACTCTATGGCAGTTGCACTTGGGTGCTATCAAAGCGAGAGAAGAATAGATTGCAAGCATCTGAAATGAAATTTCTTCGACATACACAGGGGTTTAGTAGAGAAGATCGTTACAGGAATACCGAGATAAGAAAAGAACTCAACATCTTCTCTATAAACAAGGTATCCCAGAACAGAATGCAGTGGTTGGAGCAGGTAAACAGAATGCGGGAGGATAGGATACCTAAGCAGACACTGGGCTATAAGCCGGAGGGCAGGAGAGAACGAGGACGCCCGAGAAAGAGATGGGCAGATTTGAGAGGTTCGGAACAGGCAGAGATGCCTAATCCTTGAAAGGCAGAAGAAGAAGAAGAAGAAGACTTACCTGTACGATTTTGTTAATCATTTAAACTTTATTTTAACTCTTCCACTTCAATTCCTAATCATAATCATCTCATAATCGGCGTCCTTGTCATCGTCATCTTCGACTTCAAAAACTTTGTGTATCAAGATGTTGATTCACAGTTCATGAAGTTTGATTTTGTGTATAATATATATTTTTTTCACAGTTTAGTCTTTTTCAAACACACTACTGAGTGTGGTTTGTGTTTCAATTGTAAGGACATTACTCAGATTTTCTCAATTTGCTTAAAGTTATTGTATTTATTAACTGATTGCAAAAGAAATACAATGTTATAAAAACAAAGATGTAATTTTTGTCGTAAAATTCATATTAACGGAGCAATCTTAAAAAAAAACAATTTCTAGCAAGGTATAAGCCATTTATATTACGTGACAACGTTCTTTTTACTTTCTCTTGCCTATTTGAATATATAGCAAAGAAAATAATTGTTTTCATGTCGATTTTAAGAAATCAAGTTTTCACCGGATCTACACGTTTCAGACCCCTGAAATAAAAAAACATTTTTTTAGCGATTGGTGTATGTGTGTTGAACGGAACACCGTACGAACTTGAAACGTGAAACTTCAGTTACATACCACTACCGGACCCGACACGAACATTTTCATCAAAATCGGTCAACCGAAAATAGGAGTTTATTCGTGTCATTTTTCACTTTTTTGCGATTTTCTCAAAACGCCGTACGATTATTTTTAAAATCGTCTGGTTTACTAAATTTTTTATGCTCTACAAGATAGTGTAGGCGTCATGTTTGCTGAAATTCTTGGTGAGGCTGTTTTCACGTAAAAACGTTGTTTTTTTTAAGATTGCAGCTAGCGAAACAATGTAGTATATAATAAAAGTTGTAGAGAATGAAACATCCTACAACTTTTATTTTTAACATTTTTTTGTATAACGGTACATTTTTATTACAGCGGTAATTAGCAATTTTCTGTTTTTTTCTCGCGAAAACGTGTAAACAATCGATTTTTACAGCCGTACTGTCTATTAGGATATTTAATCGAATATCAACTTTTAGGTCATCCGTTAGTAGGTATTATAAAAAGGAAACTTTATTCAATAGTTGCCGAGAGGAATTCGTAAATACAATGCGTAGGATTCAGATAACTAACGGTACGAATTTTGGGGGAGACCATTATCAAACTGGCGATAGAGTTAAGTGAACTGAAAATTATGTACTAACCTAAATACGGTTCGATTATTGGTAAATTCATTAGCTTAACTCACTCTCTCCCTCAACAATTCTTGTGGTTATGTTGGTATTCCTGTTTACTATCATTACCAAAACCCAAATGCTTAATATACGGTGGAAAAATCTATGTATTGTTTACAAAATTTTAATTTTCCTTTTCATTTATCTCACATTTTTGTAACTCTTTTTTGGAAAACCGTACTAGTTTTCTCTTTTACTCATCTGCAATGATTTGCTATAAAGAAGGCTATAACGTCCCTCGAGAGACTTTTCAGGAGAATAGACTTACGTATAAGTTTGTGTCAAATTATTTATTTATTTTTTAAATTTGCTATCTACTCTGTTAATTTCTTTGTTAATTTCTTAGTTTTGTGCTGTGAAATTATGTTTTTAATCAAAATTTTCTTTTCACTTCGGACTGTTTTGAAATAATGAAATAGGTGGCAGGTGAAAATGCATGATGAAAAAATTGTACATCTGAACGGTAAAGAAACACAGGACCTCGGAAACAAAATATTTGGAAGAAGTTTTTGTCAAATTATTTATTTATTTTTTAAATTTGCTATCTACCCTGTTAATTTCTTTGTTAATTTCTTAGTTTTGTGCTGTGAAATTATGTTTTTAATCAAAATTTTCTTTTCATTTCGGACAGTTTTGAAATAATGAAATAGGTGGCAGGTGAAAATGCATGATGAAAAAATTGTACATCTGAACGGTAAAGAAACTCAGGACCTCGGAAACAAAATATTTGGTGGAAAACACTCACAAAACTCTCTCTTGTCCAGGTAAATTATTAAAAATACACCATAATTTTAATCATGAGTCAATGACTCAAAATGACAATCAATTTATGTTGGACTTAGGTTTGGTCACCAAAATAAGGAAAATTTTTAATTGACATTAAACTAAACTCTATAAAAAAATCTGGTGTGAAACACTCACACAACTTTCTCTTGCCAGTGCAAATAATTAACAATAAACCTAACATTAGTAATAAAACATAAGAAATAAACAACAACCTAACCTCAATAAACATAACCTAATTTTAATCATGAGTGAAAGACGCAAAATGAAAATCAACTTCAGTTTGGCTTAGAAATACGGAAAATCACTCTTTCTCTCTAAACTAGGCCCTGTAGAGAAAAATTCTCTAAATAAAAGTTGTAGATCTTTTAATTTTTTATAAATTTGATTATATACACTTTTGTCGTAAAATGCATACTAAGACCGAAATGTTAAAAAAATCGATTTTTTCACGTTTTCGTGAGAAAAAACAGAAAATCGCAAATTATCGCTAAACTAAGCGTTATACAAAAAAATAATTGAAATAAAAGTTGTAGAATTTTAAATTCTCTACAACTTTTATTATATAAATTTTTAAGCTAAAATGCATATTAAAGCCGTAATCTTAAAAAAACTTTGTTTTTACGTGAAAACAACCTCACCTAGAATTTCAGAAAACATGACGCCTACCCTATCTTGTAGAGAATAAAAAATTGAGTAAATGAGGCGATTTTTAAAAAAATCGTAGGACCAGTTTATGAGAAAATCGCAAAAAAGTGAAAAATTATACGAATAAACTACTACTTCCGGTTGACCGATTTTGATGAAAATGTTCGTGTCGGGTTCGGTAGTGGTATGTAACTTAAGTTTTAAGTTTCAAGCTCGTACGACGTTCCGTTCTTGAGATATTTTGTATACACACACACAGACCAATCGCTAAAAACATGTTTTTTGGGTTCAGGGGGGGTCTGAAAACGTATAGATCCGGTGAAAACTCGATTTCGAAAAATCGACATGACAACAATACTTTCCTTCCTATATATTCATATAGGCAAGAGAAAGTAAAAATATTCTTAAAATAAAACTTGTAGATTTTTAATTTTTTAACTTTAATGAAATACACATGTCCTAAAATGTAGATTCAGACCACAATCATTCTGTTAACATATTTTTTACCACGATACAAGAGCCCCAACTAATTTCACCAAACATGTCGCTTACCCCATTTTGAAGAGCAGAAATGTTGTAAAAAAGTCGATTTTAAACAAAATCTTACGAGCTTTTTTTTTTGAGAATATCACAAAATAGTTGAAAATCGCACAAATAACTATTATTACTTTTTGGTTAACCAATTTTGATGAAAATTTTTGAGCCGGGTCCGCCATAGTACCTAACTTTTCATAAAAGTTCAAAGTTTTAACTTCGTACGATTTTCCTTTTTACTTTCTCTTGCCTATAAGAATATTATGGAAAGGAAAGTATTGTTTTCATGTCGATTTTTCGAAATCGACTTTTCACCGGATCTACACGTTTCCAGACCTCCTGAACCCCAAAAACATGTTTTAACGATTGGTTTGTGTGTAAGTGTGTGTGTGTGTGTGTTGAACAGAATATCTCAAGAACAACACATCGTACGAACTTGAAACTTAAGTTAGACACCACTGCCGGATCCGACACAAACATTTTTACCAAAATCGTTTAACCGGAAGTAGTACTTTTTCGTGTAATTTTTTACTTTTTTGCGATTTTCTCAAAAACGGGTTCTACGATTTTTTTTTAAATCGCCTTATTTACTAAATTTTTTATGCTCTACCAGATACGGTAGGCGCCATGCCTGCTAAAATTCTAGGAGAGGCTGTTTTTACGTAAAAAAATGTTTTTTCATATTGCGACTTTAATGTGCACTTTAGCGCAAAAATGTAGGCCTATATTAACAAAAAATGTAGAGAATTAAAAACCCACAACTTTTATTTCTAACATTTTATTGTATAACGCTTAGTTTAGCGGTAATTAGCGATTTTCTGTTTTTTCTCACGAAAACGTGTGAAAAATCGATTTTTTTAAGATTTCGCAAAAGTGTATATAATAAATTTTATAGGAAATAAAAAGATTTACAACTTTTATTTAGAGCATTTTTCTCTACAGAGCCTAGTTTAGCGTGAAAGAGTGATTTTCCGTATTTTTAAGCCAAACTGAGTTCGATTTTCATTTTGCGTCTTTCACTCATGATTAAAATAAGGCTATGTTTTTGAGGTTAGTTTTTTGTTTAATTCTAATGTTTTATTACTAATGTTAGGTTTATTGTTAATTATTTTCATTGGCAAGAGAAAGTTGTGTGTGTTTCACACCAGATTTTTTTTAATTACTAAACAAACCAATTCATCGTAGTTTAGTTAGAAATAATATTTTCAATTAATTGAATATAACTAAAAGATAAAACTGTTTTATTTCACCAGTTTATTGTAGATTAGAAAAATAAGTTTAAAATATCAACCTTGGCTGACGTTAACCTATTTAATCCAAGTGTATCTAAAAACCACAATATAAAATTTATACGTAATATAGATAATAATATAACTTGATACAGTATATTAATATTAAATTGGTTTTTACGTGGGTTTCCCCGCATTCTAGGCTTTTTTAAGGACTTATTCATATTGCGAAAAATATGAAGGGTAATAAATCGTGTCCGTAGTGCACATATAAGTATATTGTTACATTGGTTGACGTGGCAGTTTTTCGTAAACAAAGTTAAAATGTTGTTTTTTCATGTTAACAACAAATCATACAAGAATAACCTATAATTAGTTGGCATAACAATAGGTACTTTGATACAGGATGTTAATAAAGTTATTACATAAAACAGTAAAACGTCACTAATTCGGACTTCACTAATTCGGAATTCGCGATATTTCGGACTACTCCAAAAAGAGCAGCTTTTTTAATTTCTTTAGAAGTTTTTTGGTTAAAAATTAATAAAGTGTTACTTCAGAAAATAATAGCTTTTAACTGTCTAATAAAAATTGTTTCATCCTGTAATACATTATTGGTTACTCGGGTTGCACAGAAAGTGTGTTATGAAAAAACTTACTAGGCCTACTGTACACATATGAATGCTACCATATTTTGGATATCTTTCTGTAGGTCATTGCAGAAAACAGTGTAGCAAAGAATCACAGAAAAAAATAACAAGTTTTTTTTTTAAGCAATCTCAAATGATCCCTAAAGATATTTGTCAACCCTCTACTTCGTTGTTGTTTAGGTCATCAGCCGAAAGGCTGGTTTGAACCTGTAGAGGTTTTACTAAGTAAAACGAAGAGTGAGGTGGTTTACCATTGCCACAACTCACTGAATGGAAAAGTACACTTATCAGCATGCCGGGCCCTCTGAAAAGCACATATTTTCCACTCTGCAAATGACACCTTCACTTCATTCACTACAGGGTCTGGCTGTATAATGAAATTCATTACTTTCAGAGGAGATAACTCTGATTAGTGTCTTTTACACCTCTACCTCTTCTGTTCTTAAATGATTCAGTCATTTAATTGGCTGTCCATGTGACAAGAAACAGAACTATTTATTTTAGCCCTGCAACTAACAGATTGAGTGTAAATAATTGACACTCCACCTGTCTGTTATGGGCCTCTACTTCAACAAGTGCCAAATAATCGGTACGTAAGTACAGTGTTTTAATTAAATATCATTTTACACTGGACATTTATTATTTAACAATATTTTTACTGCCGTAAATATTTTTATTTCTATACTTTTAACTTTGTTGATTTTCAAAATACTGTACTGTAAATTCATTAAACATCGATATTTCAGACAAGTAACGTTTACTTTTTAATTTTAATTGCCTAAATTATTCAATTTAGAGATGTAAACAAATATTCGCGATAATTCGGACTTCACTTTCCCTTTAATTAGTCCGAATTAGTGAGGTTTTACTGTACGAATATTATTTTTTTAACCCTACAGCCGGTAATAACATTTTTCTAGACCGGCAGAGAATTTCTAGTCACCGAAACGTAAAGAATTCATTAAACATTTGCTACAAATCTCAATTTAACCCACCGGATTGGTCTAGAGGTGAAGTCGTCGCCAAAATCAGCTATTTAACAGCTGAATTTCGTAGACGAAGGTTCCTGGTTCAAATCCTAGTAAAGGTAGTTAAGTTACTTTTATACGGATTCGAATGCTAGACGGTGGTTACCGGTGTACTTTGATGGTTGGGGTTCAATTAACCATACTCTCTCAGGAATGGTCAACCTGACTCTGTACAAGACTAAACCTCATTTACACGTCATACACATCATCCTCATCTCATTGGGTCATGGGGTTGCTAAAGAGGTTACTAAACTTTTTATGCTCTACAAAATAGGGTAGGCGCCATGTTTGCTGAAATTCTTGGTAAGCTGTTTTCACGTAAAAAAATTATTTTTTTAAGATTTCGGCCTTAATATGCATTTAAGCACAAAAATGTATATAATAAAAGTTGTAGAGAATTAAAAATCCTACAACTCTTATTTAAAACATTTTTTTGTATAACCCTTAGTCTAGCGGTAATTAGCGAGTTTTTGTTTTTCTCACAAAAACGTGTGAAAAATCAATTTGTTTAAGATATCGGCCTTAGTAACTTATGCATTTTACGACAAAAGTGTACAAAATTTATAGGAAATTAAAAGATCTACGACTTTTATTTTGAGCATTTTTCTGTACAGACCCTAATTTAGCGTGAAAGAGTGATTTTCCGTTTTTTACTTTCTCTTGCCTATATGAATATTATAGGAAGGAAAGTATTGTTTTCATGTCGATTTTTGGAAATCGAGTTTTCACCGGATCTATACGTTTTCAGACCTCCTGAACCCAAAAAAACATGTTTTTAGCGATTGGTCTGTGTGTGTGTCTGTGTGTGTGTGTGTGTGTGTGTGTGTGTGTGTGTGTATCTGTGTGTGAACAGAATATCTCAAGAACGGAACATCGTACGAACTTGAAACTTGAAACTTAAGTTACATACCACTACCGGACGCGACACGAACATTTTCATCAAAATCGGTCAACCGGAAGTAGTAGTTTATTCGTATAATTTTTCAGTTTTTTGCGATTTTCTCAAAAACTGGTCCTACGATTTTTTTAAAAATCGCCTATTTTACTCAATTTTTTATTCTCTACAAGATAGAGTAGGCGCCATGTTTGCTGAAATTCTCGGTGAGGCTGTTTTCACGTAAAAACGTTGTTTTTTTAAGATTACGGCTTTAATATAAATTTTAGCGCAAAAACTTATATATAATAATAAATTTTCAACGGAAACTCGTTTGTAAGAAAAAAAATACATAAAAATAAAGGTGTTTGAAGATTGTTTCCAACTGTTTTTCATAGCCTAAAGCTTCTTCAATTTGAATGACTGCTGAGGATTACATCCTGAACACTTACAGCAATCAACTCAGGAATAAAGTTATTTAAGTTAAACGTAAAAATGGAATATTTTTTTATTATGAATAAATAAACTCAAGTCTTGGTTGGAAATTTAATTTGCAGAAGATTTGATGCAATTTCAATCCTTACAACGAAAGACTGTTTCTTAAGCACTTCTTGGTCAACCTATTACCTACATTTATACAGAGTGTTCCAAGAAGCACCACGTTTGTTTTGATTTAATAAAAATCCATTTTTTTAAGTTTGTGTTTGACTTTAATAGCTTATTTTACATAATTCTCTTCAAAATTAAATTCTGTACAAGTCCAGTTTAAAAATTGTCGTGCTTTTATCCATTTAACAAAGTTAATGTACTTCAAACCTAAACGAAACATGTTTTTCGAGACAGATTTTGTGTATTTCGTTAGATATTTCAAAATCTACTGCAGTTACACGTCTGGGTTTTGTTTTATTCAATTTTTCAGCTAATTTAACAGAAAACCTATGCAATTAAAACCTTAAAAACTTTCAGCTAATTTAACAGAAAACCTATGCAATTAAAAACTTAAATTTAAAACCTTAATTTAATTTTCAATTAAAACCTTGCCCTAAAATTTCATCATGGCGTCATTGGAACCGGGGAACTGAAATCCGCGTGATTTTTTCGCCAGCTGTAACTCGCTAACGAAGGGTTTTTATACCTATATTTAGACGAAATTTTTCATTAGTTTCACCAAAGGAACAAGCCCTGAAAGTTTCTTCTTTTCTCTGTGGAAAAAACCCAGTATAATCACTCAAAACTCTTCTCTCAAACTGATCGTAACTCGAATAACTTCTCACATATTCTGACACGTTGAAAGCAAAATTGTATTGTACAAAATAAAACCAATTATTACTGGAAAAAGTAAATTTGTTTACATCAATATGAACCGCAAGTGAAAAAGAAGATTTACTTAACTGAAAATGTCGATAAAATCTATTTCTTAAAAAAATGGTACGATCTTTTTGATTTTGTATATCTGTCCGGTAAATAATTTACAAACATTTTGAAGATTGTTTCCAACTGTTTTTATAAACTAATGCTTCTTAAATTTGAATGATTGAAGTCCAATAAGGCCGAGCGCACCAAGACTACTTGTGGCCGCCACCAGTGGCTGCCACTGGTGCCCAACAGGTAGCCACTCTGACCTGACACTTTCCTTGCAAGAATTTAATATCCGTTTCAAAACTATATAAAGACTCGAGCTTAAAGCAAGTGGTAGGAAAACGGCTAATCGGATATTAATGTACTTAAAATCAAAATTTAGCTTCTTTAAATCTGTACTGATTAAACGAATGCCCAAATTTTTTAAAACGGTTTTAAGTTGTGTTATTGTGATTTGAACTAAAAGAGTGCCCATTTTTGGGCTAATTTCCAGTAGACAAATTTGAAATCGTGTAAAATCAGAACGGGTAATCCGATTCTTGTCAAATTTTAGGAGAATATATAAACGTTTTTCCTAAAGGGTTTTATAAAATCGCAAATTTAAAACTCTAAATTTTACGGTGCTGTCGTTAATTTTCTAAAGTAACGTTATTTTTGAAACCCGAAATCCAAACAATTTGAAAATTATATCATTTATTTCGTCATTTTATCTGTACTCAAATTGTGAAAATTATTAAAATTGAAATTCGATTGTAGACGTTACAGGAATTTTTAAAATCTGAATTTGTTTACTTTAAAACTACAACGTGGAGGGGTTAAAATACTCGTTTTACCGATGAGGGGAAGGCTTAAACGTCACGCAACGTTACCAAATGTCATGCTAGTTCCATCAAGTCTATTTTACTGGACATGATTATTATAATATAAGAGGATTTACAGCTTAAACGCCTTTTTTCCAAAAAAAGTAGTGTTACCATGGTAGAGTTAACTCTACCATGGTGACACTCTCTGTGTTAAGTAGAGTTAACACTACATGGATACATTCAGTATTAGAATACTAAAGCACTCTCTCTTCTACTTTTTGTACAAACACATCGCTGCCGAGGGAGAAAACAGCAACGGTATTGAGAACATCCGATGTTATTATACGTTGGACAATTCAAATTGGCACCAGCAGCTTTGGTGTTTATCTACTCCACTCTTCGCCCCTCGTCATGCAACGACGGTACAGTCACAAAAGTATACAATCGCTACACTGTAATGTGCGACTCACGCACCGTCACTACGCTTTGTTTTCACTGTTAATATTATTAATCTGTCCGACATAATAATGCGACTAATTTGGGATCTTTAAGATGTTTTCACAAATGGTTTTCTGTTTATTATAAATATATTCAAAGTGGAAGGACACTGGAGACTTTTGCTCAATAGTGAAGTTTACAAAACTATTGATCCAGTAACTGAGACGATGAGGAGAAAGAGAATATCATACCTCGGTCACCTATTGAGATAAATCCAGAAAATAGATATGTTAAACAGATATTGAATTTCTGTTGTGGACTCGCTCTCAAACCGGTATGGATGAGAGAAATAAATGAAGATCTGGAGGAGATGGGATTAAAAATTGAAGACATCCAAAATAAATCCGAAAAGTTAAACATCATTAGAAGTTTTAAATTTGCACCTCAATAATGTAAAAACTCCTAAACAATGTAAAACGAGTGTCGTATCAGATGAAGTGAGACTGGCCCGATCGCTTAGAATGAGGGCCTACTGGGAGAAGAGAAAACAACGTAAGACTAAATAAATGTTAAACTAACTTAGTGATCCAGTGTGGTCTTAAAAGTAAAAAAAAAAATATATATATATTCAGACCAATTTGTTCAGTTAGTTGCGTGAGTCTATAGAGTATAGTTCAGTGAATTTTTTTTAGTTTAATTCTTGTAATTTATAATTTAAATTTTTACTGGGACAAATTAAATACATATTTTAAAATGAAATAATTATTTCTATGTTTGTAGATTCAAATAAGGTTGTAGGCATTTGCGTACATTAAAATTTGTAGACCTTGTTGAAAGAATTGGTTATGGACATACTTTATGCGGAACTGTGTGTACACGTAAAGCAAGAGTTGTGCCTGTTCGAAGTTGTATATCACGTTAAAATCACGGATAATTTAATTAATATTTTAATGAGCTCAAAAAATAGGAAGATAAATTTTAGAATGAGCATCACAGTTTTTAGACTTCTTAATTTGGTGAAAGATCAGTTCAAACACAAATATACCAGAGTGAGAAAAAACATAACTCCTGTTGAAAGACTTTTAAAGCACAAAATTTAAAGCAAAACTCCTCCGAAGCAGTTGTTTATAGCGCCATTATTTGAATTTACAGTGAAAGGTTTAATGGCGCCGCTATTGCGTTGTTTGTGTCCACTGACTGGACACTCGCTCGACAGTATGCGACGTACACAGTTAGTCCGTCCGCCGATAAAATTGAAATTGCATCGCTTTTACGCGCACCCGGAAAATGGCAAACAACCGTGGGTTTGTGAAGAAATCGCCTGAAAGAAGATAGCAGTGCAGTCGGTATACCTATTCCTGTATTTTCCCTTTTACCCCCCTTTCATCACGAGTACTAATCACGCTCACGCTGCAAAAAAGGTAAGAGGCTGCACCATTTTTGTATTTCTTTACATCGCATTTCGGGTAGGGCAACGAAAATAAAAATTTTACAAGACGTATAGCAGGCCGCAACGCTTACATTCCACTACTCAGAAGGATAGTCCCGCATGATTTGTTCTCGATTCGATTTTTTCTCCACTCGGGGGCAATCGCACCGTACCGAAAACTGCGCAACAAGTTGATTTTTTTTTTTAATGCGGTCACTGTAGAGATCTGAACGTGTGTTTCAAATTGTTGGGGGGGGGGAGCTTCTATTTCCAAAATAAACAAATCAACTTCGAACGAGTACATTTCGAGTGCAACTGACTAAACGAATGAATCCAAATGGTTATAGCGCAGTGTTCTCTGAAAACTCGACCACTGGTAGCGGCCACAAGGTGTTCGTGTGTACGCCCAGCCTACTTCAAAGGTATACTTTATTCGTTATAACAATACAATAATTTTCACATCAACACAGTGCATGTAAACACGACATGTTTCTAAATTTTACTAAAACATACACACATTTATACTTTCACTCAATATTGTAACACATATATTATTGTTATTATTTTAAATTTTATGCCAACACACAACACACTTACTATTTACAACACACACATTTAACATTTATACCAGTGATATTAACTTACTATTAATAAACTTAATACTTTTTTAAAAGTGTTTAACTATATACCTATATACGTGAATTAAAAAAATATATATTTTATAAGTTAAGTTAAAAGTACTACACTTAATTTATAACTAATTTTATTATTAAATTATTTTGAAATAATATTGAAAATAAAAATAATTTAAATTATTTTTTTTATAATAAGGTGTTTAAATGATGCTGCAGAATGATTAATTTAAAAAAAATTCCCATTTTGTAAAATTAAAGTTAGAAAATATTAATGGATTATTTGTCTTGTAATTTATATATATTGTGATAATATCAAAGAAGAGCATGGTTCACAAAATTTCTAGTACTTAATTCATAAAATGTTAAAAACGTAGATAATAGAGTGAAAAAGTAACAATAGGGCTAGTTATAAAAGGTTATTTAAAAAGTACCGCGCTATTGTGTATGATTTTTTATGTTTTGTAAGGTAGGGTCTTTTGTTGTACAACTATTTGTGAAAGAGTCGGTTGGTTACCTGTAACACCCTTTTATTCAATTATAACTTGTTTACATTAGTTAAGATTTTCCAGTACAAAGGGTTATTTGTACTTTATTATTTGCTTGGAATTTCTCTGCTTCTCTGGAATTATCTTTTTGTAACGTTCCTTGTCGGCGTTACATTGTTTTTTATTTTTATATTTTTGGCGGTTTTGGTTAACTAGCTCATTCTATCGAATATGCGGTGCGCTCTGCGTTAAAGTGCCTACGTGACTATTTCCACGTACCTACCTTGTCTGGTGACGTCATGCCGACTCGACTTTTGGTTTCATGCACGCAGGAAACTTTAATTAAAATATCAACAGCAAATTTTTTTTAACGTTGTCATCTTATTATATCAAAATTGTTAACTAAAATTTACTAAATTTTTGGGGTAAAAATGTATAGACTATACATGAAATTAAATATTTTAACTAAAATCGTTTAGCTTCAAATGAAGCTAATCATGGAAGGATTTATGCATAAATTTCATTTTAGATTACCAAAAACAAACTTAAGGATGCATCCATAAATACTTTACTAGTAGCTACTAGGTAATTAAGTTATTGAATTACTGGCCATTTATAAGCTTTAACTTTTCTATAATTATTGCATCTACTGCTAAATAAATCAAAATTGATATATCTATATTTTCAAATATTTTAATTAATATACATAAATCTACCTATTATTATTTTATGTTACCAAAGCGGAGTTATTAACTAGTATTTTGTGATATTAAACATTTTCTTTTTTTGAAAAATAAGAAAAACACACACATATATATATATATATATATATACATATATATAAATAAATATTTTTTTATATTGCTGTGAAACTGGTGGTAATTTACATTTATTATGAATATATATATATATTTATTTATTAAATTAAATCTGTGAAAAATTGAATTTCAATCCATGTTTTTTCTCTTTTGGTGTCACAACCTGTTTTGTTTCTCTTTTATTGTAATCCCAAGACCACTTGCTTTTTGGGGGCATTTATTTTATTTGCTGCAAGCAAGGGATTACAACCGACCTATATAAAGAGCGCCCGAGTGCGGTCAGTGAGTTAGTATTCGTTTGATCTTTGACGAGTGTTTATTGCGTGAGCTATCGGTACTCGTCGTATCAGGTCAATGTGTCCCGGTATTGGTTAACTATTGTTATATCGTCTATTCGTATGGGTGCATTGTGTATTCAGTTCCATTGTGTATGTGTATGTGTATGACATGTAAATGAGGTGTAGTCTTGTACAGACATAGGCCGACCATTCCTGTGAGAGTACGGTTAATTAAAGGGGTCGGTGGAAGAAAGTGCTAACCCACAAAATTTCCAGCCTGATTTTTCTTAAATATTCTGTAAAAATTTAATGTTTGGAACGTTTTAAAATGGATGCTATATTTACTATCTGAAGCGCCTAGATTAACAGAAAATAACAGATGTTTAACAAAATTTCCAAAACATGATTTGTAGATTTTAGTAAACTTTTAAAATGATATTGCGTAATATTATGTTAATGTGGGTTAGCACTGTCTTCCCCCGACCCCTTCAATTGAACCCAAACCATCAAAGTACACCCCCAACCACTCACTGTCTAGCATTTAAATCTGTACAAAAGTAACTACCTTTACTAGGATTTGAACCAGGAACCTTCGTCTCCCAAAATTCAGCTGTTAAACAGCTGATTTTGGCGACGACTTTACCTCTAGACCAACCCGGTGGGTTACTACGGTGGATTACTACATATATTTTTTTTGTAACCCCTAATTCGTGTACGTTGCAATCTGTTCAATTCAGAACAATAAGCAACCCCATGACCCAATGAGATGAGGATGATGTGTATGACGTGTTAATGAGGTGTAGTCTTGTACAGACTCAAGTCAACCATTCCTGAGAGAGTATGGTTAATTAAACCCCAACCATCAAAGTACACCGGTAACCACTGTCTAGTATTCAAATCCGTATAAAAGTAACTACCTTTACTAGGATTTGAACCAGGAACCTTCGTCTCCGAAAATCAGCTGTTAAACAGCTGATTTTGGCGACGACTTTACCTCTAGACCAACCCGGTGGGTTTACTATATATATGAATTAATATAATGCCAGATAAAGTAATACGTATATATCTAGGCAAACTGTACTGGTAAACGAAACGATAATTTTTCTCTTTCACCGACATTTCGTTTCAAATTATTGAAGAATTCATATAAATATCTTTTGTTTCATTAAAAAATCACACGTCCTAGTTTTATATTTTTAGCTTTAATGGTAAAAATTTAATTATTCTAGTATTTCCTGATTATAGTACCTGGTTTATAAAAGTCTGGAAAACTAAGTTATCATTGAGTCAATGTTGTAGTTATCGTGGTATCCTAAAAAACAAAAGTCCCTTGTTTGAATCCTGATTAAAACCTGAATAATAAAACAAATTCTATTCCACAGTTCCAGTTTAATTACCCACAGTAGCTTGCTAACGACTTAGCTGTTCATTAGAATTTAATAAACAAAAGAACAAAAAATTGAAAAGTTTTAAAAACAGAAATAAAATAGTAATAATTAATTTTGTAATGGTGTGATATTCACAATTCTGACCTGATAAGGTTGACAATACTGTATTCAATCGAAGCTAAAACTCAAATTCAATGGCGTTAAATCAATAGCTTTTCATTACGTGTTTTTCTAGAATATTAAAATTGTCATTTGAAATGTCAATTTTTTCATATTTAAAAAATAATAATACTCCATATGTTGAATTGACAATTAAATGTATTTGTTGTTTCATAGTATTTTATTTGAACACGTCTGGTTTTTCACAGAGTTAAAAAGATTGAACTAAAATTATATTAGGTATTACACGTGGGTGTGTTTTTAGTAGGCTAGTGGTCGTATACGGTAGGAACCAAAATCTGTTATATAAAAACTTAAATAAAAAATCTGGTGTGAAACACTCACACAACTTTCTCTTGCCAATGCAAATAATTAACAATGAACCTAAAATTATTAATAAAACATTAGAAATAAACAAAAAACTAACTTTAATAACATAACCTAATTTTAATCATGAGTGAAAGACGCAAAATGAATATCAACCTCAGTTTAGCTTTAAAAACAGAAAATCACTCTTTCTCTCTAAACAAGACTCTGTAGAGAAAAATGCCTAAATTAAAAGTTGTAGATCTTTTAATTTCCTATAAATTTGATTTTATACACTTTTGTCGTAAAATGCATTCTAAGACCGAAATCTTTAAAAAGTAGACTTTTTACACGTTTTCGTGAGAAAAAAAGAGAAAATTGCTAATATTTAGGACCGTTTATAGGCTAATTTTAAGACCAGTTTTTGAGAAAATCGCAAAATGTGAAAAATTATACGAATAAACTACTACTTCCGGTTGACCGATTTGGATAAAAATGTTCCTGTCGTGTCCAGTAGTGGTATGTAACTTAAGTTTCAAGTTTCAAGATCGTAAGATGTTCCGTTCTTGAGATATTCTGTTCACACACACACACACACTCACAGTCACACAGACCAATCGCTAAAAACATGTTTTTTGGGTTCAGGGGATCTGAAAACGTGTAGATCCGGTGAAAACTGTATTTCGAAAAATTGACATGAAAACAATACTTTCCTTCCTATATATTCATATAGGCAAGAGAAAGTAAAATATCGCTTTCATGAGTAGACGCGTGTCATAAATGGTGGCAATTTTTTTTACCTTCTCTTGCCTATATAAATATATAGGAAGACAAGTATTGTTTTCATGTCGATTTTTCGAAATCGAGTTTTCACCGGATCTACACGTTTTTAGACCCCCCCTGAATCCCAAAAACATTTTTTAGCGATTGGTCTGTGTGTGTGTGTGAACAGAATATCTCAAGAACGGAACATCGTATGAACTTGAAACTTGAAAATGAATTTACATACCACTACCGGACCCGACATGAACATTTTTATCAAAATCGGTCAACCGGAATTAGTAGTTTATTCGTGTAATTTTTCACTTTTTTGCGACTTTCTCTAAAACTGGTCCTACGATTTTTTTAAAAATCGCCTGGTTTACTAAATTTGTATGCTTTACAAGATTGTGTAGGCGCCATGTTTGCTGAAATTCTTGGAGAGGCTGTTTTCACGTTAAAATATTGTTTTATTTTAAGGTTACGACTTTAATATGCATTTTAGCGAAAACAGTTAGGGCTATATAATAAAAAATGTAGAGAATTTAAAATCCTGTATCTTTTATTCCAAACATTTTTTGTATAACGCTTAGTTTAGCGGTAATTAGCGATTTTCTGGTTGTTTTCACGAAAACGTATGAAAAATCGATTTTTTTAAGATTTCGGTCTTAGTATGCATTTTACGACATAAGTGTATACAAACAAGATTATAGAAATTAAAAGATCTATAACTTTTATCGAGATCATTTTTCTCTAAAGAGCCTAGTTTAGCGTTAAGGAGTGATTTTCCGTATTTTTAAGCCAAACTGAGGTCCATTTTCATTTTGCGTCTTTCACTCATGATTAAAATAAGTTTATGTTTTTTGAGGTTAGTTCTTTGTTTATTATTAATGTTTTATTACTAATGTTAGGTTATATTGGTCATTATTTGCATCGGCAAGAGAAAGTTGTGTGAGTGTTTCACACCAGATTTCTTTCTTAAGAGCTTGTAAGAGATCAAGCCCACTTAGCTTTCGTAAGAAAGCTAAACTTAATGATTTCTGTGTCTAATCTTTAAGATCAATCTAATAACGCTATTTTTGTTTCCAAATTTTAACTTTGATTACTTCGAATTTTGGGCCACATCCGGACCACACCGAAAGTTCAAAACCAATCCAGGCCCACTAACGTTTTGTGTAAATTACAAATCCGAAAATCGTTGCAGACATTTAATTTTAACATCTAGCTGTGACGGAAGGACAAAGGAAAATTATAGATAAATTTTTAAAAATTTTCACTTATGAAAACGACACAGAATGTTAAGAATACAAAATAAAAACTACAGTTTATTCCTGGAATATTTTATAAAACAATATTTACTGATGCAATTGAATATGATTCAACTGAATCATATTGTAATTGAATATGATTGCTGGAACTGAATAAAGAAAAGCACCGTGTACTCGTATTAGATCAAATTGAACGATGAAAAATGTCGTCCAACTTTTGCACAAATAAAAATTTTATTAAAAAATACAACGTGGAAATTCTGTTCTCTTTTATTTTGTATTTACATCATAGTTCATCTCTTGCACCTGATATTGGTTGGATTTATCAACTTTATTAAATACCGAACATTAAAAAATGTAGAAATAAAAGAGTGTTTCTCATAAAACTTATTTATCGAACAGGTTTTTGTTTTTTATTAACAATAAATTTAATTTTTCTAGTGATATAATATTATCTTAAAAAATTTTGTTCGAACGAATAAAAACGGCTTAACCGACTCATCACATATTCTATCCCATGATACCGTGCAGTACGTCAAAACAAAAATGTATTACCTAAAATTTTGCGAAAACTTGTGTAAAACTTAGCGTGATCCATGCTAGTTACAAAAAATGTTCTTTGCTTATCAGATGAAACTTGCTATATACTAGTTGATACATTATATACCGCCCGGCCGGTAGCTGTGCACTTAGCGTGTGAGAGAGATAGAATGATAGGACGGCGATAGTTATTCCCTTTTTGAAAAACATCACCCTTTTTGAAAAAAACATTAATACACTGCGAAAAACATGATTACGCATCCTTTTTACGCAATTTCAAACCGTAGTCTGTTTATATCTGCTGCACGGTTCTGTGGGATATACTATAATTCTAAAAATTCTCGATTACTTTGAAAATTGAAATTTGGATAATTTCTTTCTTAGTAGTTGAAAAGAAATAAAACATTTAATACTGGTGACCACGGAGAAAAGGAGAAACTTTCAGGGCTTGTACCTTTGGTGAAACTATAGAAAAACCTTCATATAAAATTAGATCTGGAAACGCTTCGTTAGCGAGTTTCAGCTGGTGAAAAAAAATCGCCCGTATTTTAGTTTTCCCGTTCCAATAAAGCTATACTGAAATTTTTCTAGAATCGTTATTATAAAAAATTTTATTTTTATTGCTTAAATTTTACATTTACAATTAAAAAACTTATTAAAAAGAGTAACAATTTAAAAAAATGATTCTTAAAGAACGAAAAATATTTGAACAAAAATTTACTTAAAATTTATTTACACAGAATTTAATTTTATAATGTTCAGGTAGGTAAGCGAAGAAGTTTTTTGTCTGTATTAACAAACAAAAAATAATAAAAGTTTAATTTTTTTATGTTGGGTATGTATCAATTATATTTTACGCCTGCGTATAAGTGGGTGTTTTGATCGAAACGGTTCGTTAGCGAGTTACAGCTGGTGAAAAAAAATTGCCCGGATTTCAGTTTTCCTGTTTCAATAAAGCCATACTGAAATTTTTCTAGAAACGTTATTATACAAAATTTTATTTTTATTGCCTAAATTTTACATTTACATTTAAAAAAACTCATTAAAAATAATAAGACTTCAAAAAAAAGATTATTAAAGAACGAAAACATTTGAACAAAAAATACACTTAAAATATTTATTTACATAAAATTTGATTTTATAATGTTCAGGTAGGTAGCGAAGAAGTTTTTTCTGTATTAACAAACAAAATGTATGAATAGTTTAATTTTTTTATATTGTTTATGTATTAATTATATTTTACGCATGCGTATAAGTGGGTGTTTTGATCGAAACTCTTCGTTAGCGAGTTACAGCTGGTAAAAAAAATCGCCCGGATTCCAGTTTCCCCGTTCCAACAAAGCCATACTGAAATTTTTCTAGAAACTTTACTATACAAAATTTTAATTTTATCGCTTAAATTTTACATTTTACCCACCGGATTGGTCTAGAGGTGAAGTCGTCACCAAAATCAGCTGTTCAACAGCTGATTTTTGGAGACGAAGGTTCCTAGTTCAAATCCTAGTAAAGGTAGTTACTTTTATACGGATTTGAATACTAGACAGTGGTTACCGGTGTACTTTGATGGTTGGGGTTTAATTAACCATACTCTCTCAGGAATAGTCGGCTTGGGTCTGTACAAGACTAAACCTCATTTACACGTCATACACATCATCCTCATCTCATTGGGTCATGGGGTTGCTTATTGTTCTAAATTGAACAGATTGCAACGTACACAAATTAGGAATAAAAAAAAAGTTTTAAATTTACATTTAAAAAACTCATTAAAAAGAGTACCTAACACTTTAAAAAAATAATTCTTAAAGAACGAAAAAAAATTTGAACAAAAAAATACACTTAAATTTATTTACACTAAATTTAATTTTCTAATGTTCAGGTAGGTAAGCGAAGAATTTTTTTCTGTATTAACAAACAAAACGTAAGAAAAGTTTAATTTTTTTATATTGTCTATGTATCAATTATATTTTACGCATGCGTATAAGTGGGTGAGTTGATCGATTATCTATCTATAAAAAGAATAAAATTTATTTCAAGGTAAATATATTGGGTAAGTACGTCTATACACTTAGCAGTAATAATTTAGATATCAATCGATATCTAAATGAATAGGATAATAATTATTGTATTATGCTAATCATTTCATTAATGCAATTAAAGATCTTTACTGATAATGTAAATTATAGTAATAAAAAAGTATTGTTTCTCTATTGATTCTTACTTTCTCTTGCCTGTATATGAATGTATAAAAATAAAATTATTGTTTCATATCAATTTTTCTAAATCGAGTTTTCACCGGATTTACACGATTTCAGACCCCCTAAACCCCAAACAAACATATTTTTAGCTATTGGTCTGTGTGTGTGCGAACAAGTATTTCAAGAACGGAACATTTGACAAAGTTGAAAATTAAATTTAAGTTGGGTACACTAGATGACCCGACACAAACATTTTTATCAAAATCGGTCAACCGGAAATAGTAGTTCATTAAAAAATCCGATAACCTGTGTCACCGCCACCCCTTCTAATTAATCATTTACTGTGTTGCCGGCTTTGAATACTTTTTTCGGCCTTTGTCGGCGCGATGGGCTCTTTAGCGGCGAAGCGACAAACCTTTCGGCTCCCCACCGACAGAGGCCTTTGTCATCAAGGCCGAGCCAGTAGCCGCTCTCTACCACAACGCTCTCTGCGACTATATAAAGAGCGCTGCACTGAGCCAAGGGATTCAATTCAGATCAAGATTCCGAGGGATTCACTTCCACCAGACAGCAGACGAGACGTCCACCACGGCACACGGCTGCCGGACTCCAGCGAAGACTAATCGGCGAACCCGCAAGAGAGAAGATGATGCTTCCGCTCGCCAACCCGTCACCGTAAGCCGTCGACCGGACCGTCATCGCCCGCTGACGCGAGCGATGCCCACAGCGGTCCCTCCACTGAGCCTTACGTCCACCGGACCCGACGAAGCAGCCATTGACGCACTACTCCGAGGTAAGAAGATGACGTCTCCGCTGGACGACGACACGCCGTGTCGCCCAGCTTCTCGTCACAGCCACGCGCTGCCTACGCCGGTATCCTTCAAGACAAGCATAACGGTCCTTTTCAGGACCAATTTAATAAGGTTTTAACCGGCCCTTCTCAGGGCCATCAGCCTGAGCCACAGCTCGCATCGCAGCCAAGCGCTGCCTACACCGGTCTCCTTCGAGACCGGCACAACGGTCCTTCTCAGGACCAATTCAATAAGGTTTACATCGGCCCTTTTCAGGGCCATCAAACACCTCTGTCCGCCTCGGCGGACACACACATAAACGGCCCTTTTCAGGGCTACCAAACAGATAAGGTTAGCCACTTAATGTCGCCATCCGGTGACACCTGAAAGCGATCAAACACACAAATATCAGGTTCAAAGAAACGGTTAGAAAAATACAGAACCCTAGAGTTTTTCAGATGCTGAACTAGCTACTAGATCCCAGAGAATGAACAACTACTGGGAGAGGATTAAAAGGCAATTGAGGAACTGATATTATTTGACTAAAGTGGTCCAATGGACCTTACAAGAAAAAAAAATGGTATAGTATACCATTTTAGTATAGTACACTAGTTTTTTAAGTTTTTTTTACAACTTTTCGTCTAGTTTTTAAAGTACAAGCCACCACTGACACAAGAACAAAATGGGAAAAATAGAAGAAGAGAATAATAAAATAATTACCGTTTTCAAAGTGTCAGAATAAAAACTACAGAGAAAGAAAATAAATGGTAAAGAAGTACATAAATAATTAATTGGAAAACACATTTTCAGGTTAAGGTTAACAAGAGAAAAATAAAAAGTCAATAATTTTGACAGTATGTACATAAAGGAATAATACTAACAGTAAATTGTATTAAGTATAATATAATATTGTATCTCTATTACTTCAATGTTTGTAGTTATAAATAAATAAATTCAACATTGGAGTAAAAATTCAATTACTTTTCTTGTCATTTTAAAATATCTTTTCTACGCCCTTATCATATTTTTTGAAACATCATTTCAATATTCTTTTATTGAAATAGTAAAATTATAGTTTTTCAGTTGGTACACTTGTCAAAAGTGTCAAATACAAGATTCACTTATTCCGTCGGTAAACAGGATGTTTAAAAGATACCAAGACAATTGTTAAAACCGATATAAAATATATATTTTTTTTTAGCTTTTATTTGTTATCGGGAACTGTACATTGTTGACAACTACCCAATTTGATCGCTGCTTTTTGCTGTATTTTTTTTTGACGTGGATTAGACTTGAGTTTTAACAGGGATCCTCAGTAGAGTTTGATTATGGATGGCTGTCAACTGGTGACCATACAAAGTTGCTTGCCCAACCGGTGTTACTGAACAAATAATAGCGACTTTCTACCAGCTGACTGACTGGGCTGGCCCGAAGGCCGATATAAAATATCAAAAACGTTATTATTAGAAACCCGTTGTAGTTTAAACTTTTATTAGATAATTTTATAAATTGTTACACTTCTTCTAAATAATACTTTAAGATTATTTTAATTTCAATTATTTGTAACTAGCCCCGTCACGGCTTTGCACGCGAAAAATGGTGTAATCACGTTTTTTTACTTTCTCTTGCCTATATGAATATATAGGAAGGAAAGTATTGTTTTCATGTCGATTTTAAGAAATCGAGTTTTCACCGGATCTACACGTTTTCAGACCCCCTGAACCCAAAAAAACATGTTTTTAGCGATTGGTCTTTGTGTGTGTGTCTGTGAGTGTGTGTGTGTGTGTGTGTGTGTGTGAACAGAATATCTCAGGAACGGAACATCGTACGAAATTGAAACTTACAACTTGAGTTACATACCACTACCGGACACGACACAAACATTTTCATCAAAATCGGTCAACCGAAAGTAGTAGTTTCTTCGAGTAATTTTTCACTTTTTTGCAATTGTCTCAAAAACTGGTCCTACGATTTTTTTAAAAATTGCCTCTGTCACCGGATGGCGACGTTAAGTGGCAACCTTATTAATTTGGTGACAATTCCCCCCCACTAAGAACTGTGCTGCCGGGTGAAATTCGGTGGCTGCAGGCGAGAACGAAGCAGTCCAGCCTCGTCAAGCTGCAGGCAGTTGTGTTGTGTTGGGCGCCATATCTTCTGTTATCTCAGGTGCTGGTCCGGTATGAAAAATCCTTTCCATATCCTTGCCCCACGTTCGGGCGCCACTTGTCACCGGATGGCGACATTAAGTGGCAACCTTATTAATTTGGTGGCCCTGAAAAGGGCCGTTTAAGCGGTGGTCGTCTGTCGTAGTCGTCGTGGCGGTCGGAGGCTGGGCGACACGGCGTGTCGTCGTCCAGCGGAGACGTCATCTTCTTCCCTCGCAGTAGTGCGTCGATGGCTGCTTCGTCGGGTCCGGTGGGCGTAAGGCTCGATCGAGGGACCGCTGTGGGCATCGCTCGCGTCAGCGGACGATGACGGTCCGGTCGACGGCTCACGGTGACGGGACGGCGAGCGGAAGCATCATCTTCTCTCTTGCGGGGTCGTCGATTAGTTCTCGCTGGAGTCCGGCAGCCGTGTGCGGTGGTGGACGTCTCGTCTGCTGTCTGGTGGAAGTGAATCCCTCGGTGTCTTGATTGGAATTGATTCGGCCGGCTCAGTGCAGCGCTCTTTATATAGCTGCCAAGAGCGCTGTTGTAGAGAGCGGCGCCCGACAAACCTTCCGGCTGCCTTTGTCATCAAGGCCAAGCCAGTCGCCGCTCTCTACAACAGCGCTCTTGGCAGCTATATAAAGAGCGCTGCACTGAGCCGGCCGAATCAATTCCAATCAAGACACCGAGGGATTCACTTCCACCAGACAGCAGACGAGACGTCCACCACCGCACACGGCTGCCGGACTCCAGCGAGAACTAATCGACGACCCCGCAAGAGAGAAGATGATGCTTCCGCTCGCCGTCCCGTCACCGTGAGCCGTCGACCGGACCGTCATCGTCCGCTGACGCGAGCGATGCCCACAGCGGTCCCTCGATCGAGCCTTACGCCCACCGGACCCGACGAAGCAGCCATCGACGCACTACTGCGAGGGAAGAAGATGACGTCTCCGCTGGACGACGACACGCCGTGTCGCCCAGCCTCCGACCGCCACGACGACTACGACAGACGACCACCGCTTAAACGGCCCTTTTCAGGGCCACCAAATTAATAAGGTTGCCACTTAATGTCGCCATCCGGTGACACCTCATTTACAAAACTTTTTATGCTCTACAAGATAGGGTAGGCGCCATGTTTGTTGAAATTCTTGGTGAGGGTGTTTTCACGTAAAAACTTTGTTTTTTTAAGATTACGGCTTTAATATGTATTATAGCGCAGAAATTTATATAATAAAAGTTATAGAGAATTTAAAAACCTAAAACTTTTATTTCAAACACTTTTTGTATAACGCTTACTTTAGCGGTAATTAGCGATTTTCTGGTTTTTTCTCACGAAAACGGGTGAAAAATTTATTTTTTTAAGATTTTGGCCTTAGTATGCATTTTACGACAAAAGTGTATATAATAAAATTTATAGAAAATTAAATGATCTACAACTTTTATATAGAGCGTTTTTCTCTGCAGAGCCTAGTTTAGCGTGAAAGAGTGATTTTCCGTATTTTTAAGCCTAACTAAGGTTGATTTTTATTTTACATCTTTCATATATGATTAAAATTAGGTTATGTTTATTGAGGTTAATTTTTTGTTTATTTCTAATGTTTTATTACTATTGTTAGGTTTATTGTTAATTATTTGCATTGGCAAGAGAAAGTCGTGTGAGTGTTTCACACCAGATTTTTATTATATCTGATGAAATATCCTTGAAGGGCAGAAGAAGCAGATATATTAAACATAGGAAAAGAGAAGGTAATAAAAGGTGCCATACAGGAAAAATCATTGTTACAAAAAGAGAATTTAAAAAAAATTTCATTACATCTGCGGCGTCTTTTAGTTTTTGTTTAGAAGTAAAGGGGAGAAAAGTGATTGAAAGGCGTTTGATTGTGCGTTTTCCGGGTCAGTGGTTTTCAAAAACTAATGTTGTGAAGTAAAAGAGCTTTTCTCATCATGTGTTTTATTTGAAAAGCACTCGCTCACAAGTTTTAGAATTAAGTGTTAATTTAGTTCAATGAGTGACCGCTAGGAGAGCTACTGTCGTTACCTCAATGCAAATCATCTCGACCGCTTTTCCCGTCCTTAACAAAACGATATATAATTAATCAGTTTCATGCAATCGTATCCAGTAATTCCCCCAGTCAATATTCATTTACAGTTTGAGGTTTCTGTAATATATTACCTAGGAATTGTAATCAATAAAATATATGTAGGTACATAAAATTTCGATTAATCGATTTTTGTTGTTGTTTAGGTCATCAGCCAAAAAGCTGGTTTGAACCTGTAGAGGTTTTACTTAGTAAAACAAGTAAATAGGTGGTTTGCAATTGCCTTCCTCACTGAGTGGAAAAGTACGCTTATCAGCATGCCGGGCCCTTTGAAAAGCACATATTTTCCACTCTGCAAATGACACCTTCACTTCATTCACCACAGGGTCTGGCTGTATAATAAAATTCATTACTTTCAGAGGAGATAACTCTGATTAGTATCTTTTACACCGCTACCTCTTCTGTTCTTAAATGATTCAGTCATTTAATTGGCTGACCATGTGATAAGAAACAGAACTATTTATTTTAGCCCTGTAACGAACAGATTGAGTGTAAATAATTTGACACTATACCTGTCTGTTATGAGCAGAATCGATTTTTACTCCATTCAATTCTATACAGGGTGTAACCATATGTTCATATTTACTTAAATTCTATAGACAAATATAAGAAAAAGTTTTACTAGTGAAACATTACGAAAACGTTTCGTTTTCCGTTAATCCGCCAATATATTTTATTTTAAAGCTATATTTAGGTTTTCTGAAATCTGGTGTGAAGCACCACAATTTACAAGCATTTACAAGCCTTTCTCTTACCAATGTAAATAAAATAATATACACATAAAGCTACAACTAAAAAATGTGAAATTAAAATCACAAATTAATTTTAATTATCAGGGAATGCTTTAAAATACGGAAAATCAATAATTGACACTAAACTAAGACATATTTACGTTTCTAAAATCTGGTGTGAAGCACTCACAAGCCTTTCTCGTACCAGTGTAAAAAAAAATTTTTTTTTCGTCTAACGTCCGACTGTTCTGCAATTACTGCTAATGCAGACGGTGAAGGATGAAATGAATTTGTATTGTATGAAAATATGCCGTGTCTAAATGGGATTCGAACCCAAGACCGCATGATGAGAAGCGAGCACGTTACTAACTACGCTAATGCGGCCGGCAAGGCAAAAGAAAGTAACAATTATGTAATAATTTTTTAAATTCATGATGTACATTTAGATTTCTTTTTGTCCACATGTTTGGTGAAATATAGCCTACGATTTATTGTGAGCGGCTACAGACAAGTAAAGCCTAATTAATAAAGTTTGAAATTGTGATGACGTCATAATTTAATAGAATGTAAATTACATTAATGCATAGTACTCGATCAATTAATCTACATGTTTTACACTCTGACATTATTCGCAAGATGGAATATTAATGATTAGTGGTTAGGTGGTGCGTATATTTGCATAGTTTCCAACAACTCATTTTTGAGTTAACCGAAAATTTATTAACCCTTTATAGGGCAGTACTACAGAAAAAAATCTGGTGTAAAAAACTCACACAACTTTCTCTTTCCAAAGCAAATAATGACCAATATAACCTAACATTAAAAATAAAACATTATAAATAATAAAAATCTGGTGTGAAACACTCACACAACTTTCTCTTGCCAATGCAAATAATTAACAATAAACCTAACATTATTAATAAAATATTAGAAATAAACAAAAAACTAACCTCAAAAACATAACCTTATTTTAATCATGAGTGAATGACGCAAAATGACACTCGAACACAGTTTGCATTAAAAATACGGAAAATCACGCTTTCACGCTAAACTAGGCTCTGTAGAGAAAAATGCTCTAAACAAAAGTTGTAGATCGGTGACCGATTTTGATGAAAATGTTCGTGTCGGGTCCGGTAGTGATATGTAACTTAAGTTTCAGGTTTCAAGTTTCAAGTTCGTACGATGTTCCGTTCTTGAGATATTCTGTTCACACACACACACACACACACACACACACACACACACACACACACACACACACACACACACACACACACACACACACACACACACACACACACACACACACACACACACACACACACACACACACACACACACACACACACACACACACACACACACACACACACACACACACACACACACACACATACACGCACACACACACATGCACACACGCACGCACGCACACACACACACACACACGCGCACACGCACACGCGCGCGCACACACACACACACACACACGCACAAACACACACACACACACACGCGCGCACACACACACACACAGACCAATCGCTAAAAACATGTTTTTTTGGGTTCAGGGGGTCTGAAAACGTATAGATCCGGTGAAAACTCGATTTCGAAAAATCGACATGAAAACAATACTTTCCTTCCTATATATTCATAATAGGCAAGAGAAAGTAAAAACTAACCTCAATAAACATAACCTAACTTTAATCGTGAGTGAAACACGCAAAATGAAAATCAACCTCAGTTTGTCTTAAAAATACGGAAAATAACTTTTTCACGCTAAACTGGGTTCTGTAGAGAAGAATATTATATATAAAATTTGTAGATCTCTAAATTTCCTATAAATTTGAGTATATACCCTTTTGTCGTGAAATGCATACTAAGGCCGAAATCTTTAAAAAATAGATTTTTCACACGTTTTCGTGAAAAAACAATGTACAACAATGTTTCGTGAGTACATTTTTTCCAGCAAGATGGTGCAACATGTCACACATCTCGCCAGTCCCTATCTCATATCAATCAGGCTTTTCCCATGCGAGTTGTTAGTAAAGATTTGTGGCCTCCTCGTTCACCTGATTTGAGTATGTGCGATTTTTTTCTATGGGGTTATTTAAAAGGAACTGTTTATCAAACAAACCCTTGCAGTATACATGAGCTAAAGAATAACATCGTGGCAGTTATTCAAGCTATAGACGTTTCCGTATTGCGTTGTGTGTGCATTAATAAAATTGAACGATCGCAAAAATTTGTAAGCGTTCATGGACGCCACTTTCAGCATCTACTGTAAAGGTGAAGTTGAAATTTGTATATAAATTTTAAATAAATATGTAAAATTATGTATTAAGTAATTCAATTTATTCATTTACTATTTGAATCCAATTGAGTGCCGAATGCCGCTGTTAAATGCAGCGGGCTACTTTTAAATGAATCACCTTTATAAACCAATTTCTTTTTTTGGTCACTGGTTACTTTCGAACTGTTGTCACTTTCAGGATTGGAATCAATGTAAACAAAAGTTCATTAACCCGTCTGGATAATGAAATACGTAAACATCTCTATTTTTGTGATTTAATGTTTTAAAAAGAGATAAATAAATTAATAAAATGAAAAGATCTTTAAGTATTTTAATTAAAAGTAAAAAAGTAAAACTTTCTTTTAAGAAAATTTAAGTTTACCACAAGAAAAGTGGTAACCCAATGTAGGTACTCAAGTTTAATTTGTTTACCAGCGGTAAAAGAGTTTAAATATCTGAAACCGGCATAAGGGTTGGATTTACTTATCATTCCAAACACTGCTGAGTAAATTAAATTTTATTTGTTCTTCTCTTCTCAATTAATTTAGCGTTCATTTTCATTAAACAGAATAATTATTCACCGTTCGGCTGTTCTCTGATTTTCTTTAAATTTTTAATTTGAAATCAGAGTGTCGTGAATTTATTTCATTGTTTAAATTAATTAGTTAAGTTTTCTTACATATTAAATAACGGGTTTAATTAACTTCATAATTAACTGTTTGATATTAATTAAAGGTTTCATTAATTAATTACTTTCTCTTGCCTATATGAATATATAGGAAGGAAAGTATTGTTTTCATGTCGATTTTTCGAAATCGAGTTTTCACCGGATCTATACGTTTTCAGACCCCCTGAACCCGAAAAACATGTTTTTTGCGATTGGTCTGTGTGTGTGTGTGTGTGTATGTGTGTGTGTGTGTGTGTGTATGTGTGTGTGTGTGAACAGAATATCTCAAGAACGGAACATCGTACGAACTTGAAACTTGAAACTTAAGTTACATATTACTACCGGACCCGACACGAACATTTTCATCAAAATCGGTCAACCGGAAGTAGTAGTTTATTCGTATAATTTTTCACTTTTTTGCGATTTTCTCAAAAACTAGTCCTACGATTTTTTTAAAAATCGCCTGGTTTACTACATTTTTTATGCTCTACAATATAGGGTAGGCGCCATGTTTGCTGAAATTCTGCTTGAGGCTGTTTTTACGTAAACACATTTTCTTTTTAAGATTGCGGCTTTAATATGCATTTTAGCGCAAAACGTTATATAATAAAAGTTGTAGAGAATGTAAAATTCTACAACTTTTATTTTAAACATTTTTTTGTATAACGCTTAGTTTAGCGGTAATTAGCGATTTTCTGTTTTTTTTTCTCACGAAAACGTGAGAAAAATCGATTTTTTTAACATTTTGGTCTTAGTATGCATTTTACGACAAAAGTGTATATAATTAAATTTATAGAAAATTAAAAGATCTACAACTTTTGTTTAGAGCATTTTTCTCTACAGAGCCTAGTTTAGCGTGAAAGCGTGATTTTCCGTATTTCTAAGCCAAACTGAGTTCGATTGTCATTTTGCGTCATTCACTCATGATTAAAATAAGGTTATATTTTTGAGGTTAGTTTTTGTTTATTTCTAATATTTTATTAATAATGTTAGGTTTATTATTAATTATTTGCATTGGCAAGAGAAAGTTGTGTGTGTGTTTCACACCAGATTTTATTAAATAAATGTTTGCGCTTAAATGCATATTAAAGTTGTTCATCAATATGTCATCAACCGTGAAAATTAGTATAGAGGTCCAAACCAGTGTTTTGGCTGATAATCTAAACACACAAATCTTCATTGAAAATAAATTTGAAAAATTTTACGTTTTCGAAGTATGGTATTTGATAAACACAAGGTATGCCCAAAACGGGCAGGTGGAGTGTTATTTTAATTTCACTCTATCTGTTTGGTCCAGGGCTAAAAAAAATAGTTCTGTTTCTTATCACATAGTCAGCCACTTATATGACTGAACTATTTAAGAACAGAAGAGGTAGAGGTGTAAAAGACACTAGTCAGAGTTATCTCCTCTGAGAGTAATGAATTTCTCTATGCAGCCAGACCCTGTGGTGAATAAAGTGAAGGTGTCATTTGCAGGGTGGAAAGTGAGTGCTTTTTGGAGGGCCTGGCATGCTGATAAGCATACTCTTTCAACTCAGTGAGGAAGGCAATTGTAAACCACCTCACTCCTCGTTTTTACTGAGTAAAACCTCTAGAGGTTCAAACCAGCCTTGCGGCTGTTGACCTAAACAACAACAAATACAAAGTAATTACTAACAAAATTTGAGTTGGAACAAAATTTTTAGACATTGTAAAAATACTAAAAGAAAAACGAATAAAAGTAATCGATGGTTTGGAAAATCGGCAACTGACCAAAAAGAAACATAGGTAGGCCTACTTCTAAAAAGAAGAAAATTGGTACGAGAAAGATTGGCTGTCAGTAACATCTAGTAACAAAAAAAAGGCAGCAGAAAATGAATTTAACGAAGGGAAGATTCCTTTTAGAAAAGATTAGATAATGCCTTAGAAAAATAATGGGAGATAAATATCTTTTTTTTAAAATATAGCTAAGGGTAGAGATGGGCCTTTTCAGGAACAGTAAGATTATTTTAAAGATACTGTAAAGGTTATAACGTATCAAGATTTATCATTAGAAACGGTTATTTCTAAAACATTAATATAAATTGCGCCCGCGCTGCACGTTGGTTTATTGCGAACATCACTGAACACTGAACATTGAATTTGCTTGAAACTAATAACAAAAATCTGGTGTGAAACACTCACACAACTTTCTCTTGCCAGTGCAAATAATTAACAATAAACCTAACATTAGTAATAAAATATTAGAAATAAACAAAAAACTAACCTCAAAAAACATTAGTGAAATACGCAAAATTAAAATCGACCTCAGTTTGGCTTAAAAATACCGAAAATCGCTCCTTCACGATAAACTAGGCACTGTACAAAAAAATGCTTTAAATAAAAGTTGTAGACCTTTTAATTTCCTACAAATTTTATTATACACACTTTTGTCGTAAAATGCATTCTAAGGTTGAAATCTTTAAAAAAATCGATTTTTCACGTTTTCGTGAGAAAAAAACAGAAAATCGCTAATTACCGCTAAACTAAGCGTTATACAAAAAAATGTTTGAAATAAAGGTTGTAGAATTTTACATTTTCTACAACTTTTATTATATAACGTTTTGCGCTAAAATGCATATTAAAGCCGGAATCTTAAAAAGAAAATGTTTTTACGTAAAAACAGCCTCACCCAGAATTTCAGCAAACATGGCGCCTACCCTATCTTGTAGAGAATAAAAAATTGAGTAAATGAGGCGATTTAAAAAAAAATCGTAGGACCAGTTTTTGAGACAATTGCAAAAATGTGAAAAATTACTCGAAGAAACTACTACTTTCGGTTGACCGATTTTGATGAAAATGTTTGTGTCGTGTTCGGTAGTGGTATGTAACTCAAGTTTTAAGTTTCAATTTCGTACGATGTTCCGTTCTTGAGATATTTTATACACACACACACACACACAGACCAATCGCTAAAAACATGTTTTTTTGGGTTCAGGGGGTCTGAAAACGTATAGATCCGGTGAAAACTCGATTTCAAAAAATCGACATGAAAACAATACTTTCCTTCCTATATTCATATAGGCAAGAGAAAGTAAAAATACATATTTACTCATGCAGAGGCATTTTCTGACCCAGAACCTATAATGCTATGGTGTAAAAAACAGCCTGAATTTAATGCTGTTGAAACATTATTAGTAAAAAGAATGAGATATTTCGCTACAACGAAAAGTTTAGTCTTATTTCAAAAGAAAATTCAAGATTTTTTAAATAAAAATGAATGTATAGGCTAATACGAGATGTAAAAGTGCGTTAAAAATATTCTATAAACGATTTTACTGTATTTTATTTAATTAATTTATTCAGTTTTGAAATTCTGTATTTTTTTATCAGTTTGTTTTTATAATCTTTAGTAGCTTTTCTATATTTTCAATAAATGGAATAAATAAGTCTTTTATTCACTAAAATTTAGTATGTTTATATTAAACCCTTATTAATAAAACATTTACTTTTATTATTTGTACCATTTAGGTTATTTTATTACATTATTGTGGTACAGTGTATCAAATTACAGAGTTAAGCAGGTTTTATTATCCGAACTATTTGATTATCACAACCGCTCTGCTCACAATTAGTTCGGATAACTGACACTCAACTGTACTAAAAAATTAGTATTTATTTTTTAAATAAAATTTTTTATTTCACTAAATTAAAATTCTGCAGCATCATTTAAACGTAGTAATCTAACTCCTGCTTTAATAAAATTATATATTAACACCCAAAATTTTAAAACTTGATATTTTTTTAAAACTGTAATTAGTTCCAGCAAGAACGAATAGGTTTAATTTTCAAGAAAACTCTCAAGTTAATTTTGAAGCGAATGGTTTGAGGATAATTAGTTTTGGTTACATCTTCTTACTCAAGGGTTGAGAGTGGTCAAAAATATAACCTTAATTGCAATTAAATTTTACATCTTCACAAATTTAAATTGAATAATTAAAAAATTCATAAATTGTAATATACGGAGTTTTCTCTTATTGAAGATTATTAAAACAATTAAATTTTTTTATTGAGTTGGGAGGACTATTCATGATTGATCAATTTTTTTTCACTGAAATTTTTTGTCAGCTGATCACCGAGTAAATTTTACTGCCCAACCGGTGTAGTTAACCCTTTCAATCCCAATTTTTCTAACTATACACAAAAAATATCCGTTTATTGTTTCATAGAACAAAAAACAAAAAAAATTCAACAAGAAATAAAAAATATTCTCTTACTTAGATTTGTAGCAACCAAAACTAAATATGATTTTAATTTAAAAGTCATCATTTAAGCCAAAATATTTTACATTTAAAAATATTAATAAAATGGATAAAATCACTTTTTACAAAGAGTCTAAAAAATATGCTTGTACTTACGTACGACATATTCGAAGAAATGCTACTTTATTTTAGTAAATGAGTACGAATATTTAAAACTAAAATTAATTTTTAAAAGAAGCTAATTAATGGTCGCCTCCGTAGTGCAATGGTCAACATGCTACACTACAAAGCGGAAGTCTCAAGTTCGATTCCTGGCTAGGGTACAGAAAATTATTACACTTCACACCCAGCGTTCCTAATCCAAAGTAGTCGCTAATAACTAAAATTTTGATGTCTGTTATTTCACTCCAGTGTGGCTTCTTCGTCACACTGGGTTAGAAAGGGTTAACAATACAGAGCCACTTCTTTTAAGAGGAGACTCTATATTTTTTTTATCCCGCCAATGTTAAATTTGCTATTTATAGGTACATATTTCATAGGATTCGCAAAAGATAGCGAAATGAATTGTTACACACTTATAGTTGTCGGGTTTCTCTAGCTACTGACATTTTTTCAATTTAATCTGTTAGACCATAAAATTTAAACAAAAAAAACACGAATTACATAAAATCTTTACAATTTCTTTCGAAGATTTTTGCATCTTGCTAACTTTTGGAGCAACTGAGAAAGCTATAAAAATGTCGGTATTATGTGCATGTACAAGATAATTAACTGGTAAAACTTTCAGCCAGGTAGATTTAATGGTTTCTGAAAAAAATGTACCTAAGTGTTAAAAATCTAAAATTACAAGATAAGGCAAAAAAACAAAATGTACAAAACCAAGTAAATTTTTCATCAACAGTTTATTAGAAAGCTGAACCAATAGCTGAGAATATTAAAAAACAGTGATGCAGATATTTAAAAAAAAACTGAAATTCCCATTGTACTAAAACGAACAGAATAAAATTATGAAAAGTATTCATTCTTGGTGACATAATAACAGTTCTGGGTCTATACTACATGTAAAAACTTAATTTTTTCATTAAATAAATTTATTTGATGTAATTTTAATGTTTTGCTGGTTAATCTAGGTCGAAACTATTGAAAAACATAAAAAAACCTTAAAATAAAAATGTTCAATCAGACCTCGTACCGTCTCCCCTTAATCAACTGACTAACTGGATTGATTTACACACAGAGTTTCTTTTTTTTTTAATTCCTAATATGTGTACATGCTCAAAATGGGCAGTTAAAGTGTTATTTTAATTACACTCTATCTGTTTGGTCCAGGGCTAAAAAAAAATAGTTCTGTTTATTATTACATAGTCAGCCACTTATATGACTGAACTATTTAAGAACAGAAGAGGTAGAGGTGTTAAAGACACTAGTCAGAGTTATCTCAACTGAGAGTAATGAATTTCACTATGCAGCCAGACCCTGTGGTGAATGAAGTGAAGGTGTCATTTACAGGGTGGAAAGTGAGTGTTTTTCGGAAAGCCTGGCATGCTGATAAGCATACTCTTTCAACTCAGTGAGGAAGGCAATGGTAAACCACCCTACTCCTCGTTTTTACTTAGTATAGCCTCTAGAGGTTCAAACCAGCCTTTCGGCTGATGACCTAAACAACAACAAACGGTGAAAATTGGTACAGTCTAGTAGGGTATATGTGAGGGCTGCAATCAAATATAGAAAATATCTGGTCACAGAATTTAATTACTGAAAGTAGTTATTATTTTCTTTTTAGTGAAGATTAATAAATTTTGGTTTATGGGGTGTGCATTTCTCCTTTGTGAATAGGGGGGGTATTCCCCCCTTTGTGAATAGGGGGGGTATATATAGGGGGTGAATAGGGGGGGCTTCGTGGTTTGGGTAATAAGGCTTACTTATTGATAAACAAATAAACAGTTGAGTTTTTTAATTTTAACACGTTGAATGCTATGTGACCCAAATATGTCACACATGTCTTTAAAAATAGGTAATGTGCATCAAAAATGAGTCACAGTACGTAACTAATTTTTAAGTCGTGTGTTACTAATGTGGTTTCAAAAGCTATGGCTTCACAGAGTGACATAGTACCTTAGCTTGTTCAAGTAGTTGGCCTTTTTCAAATATTAGGATATTGCGTACACAGGTAGTTTTCCTTGTTTTCCTGTACTAGAATGCTGCTATTATTTTTAATTTTATTTATTTTGCTTATTTTGGTTGATTGAAATAGTCTACAGTATTTTGCAACTAAACCCAGTTGTCTATTACATTTTTTTGTCGTACCACAAAAATGGGTCACATGGCTCTGAAATGTAAAATGATTCCAGCAGGCCATGTTGCCCAAAAGTGTGTCCCAACTTTATTTAACAAAATGAATTAGTATTTGTTTATTAAATAAACTACGTAAAATAACAAGAAAAATGAAAAAAATGTGAAAAAAAGAACGATGGCCCCTCTGTAAGTGTCACAAAATTTAGTGTGGCAGTCGAACGTGTTAATAAATATATAAAAAGAGGGTTAAAAATTACTTATATGTTTTAATTAATGTAGGGGTTTCTGTTTTAGTGTGTTCAACCTGGCAGACGGCCTGTAGGTCATGTCATAAGTGAATACAGTAGTAAATTGATTTATTTTATTTTTTTCTTTGTAGTTAATGTATAGTATTAAGTGTATTTTGTAAGGTAAATGTATGTAATATTTACAGTATAATAAAATTCACTATTATTATTATTATTATTATTATTATTAATCCACAACTTTCACATGGTCAACCTTAAAAACCCCCTCTTACAATCCTACATTTTTTCATAAATTTTTAGAATTTTTTGTCTTATTTTAAATAGCATCTACATCTGAGATATTAAAGACTACTTAGGGTTATGTAACGATGGGTTTAAACTTGTAATAATTTTCCAGATCTTAGCTGGGAATCGAACCCGGGACCTCCACTTTGTAGTGGCACGCAGACCACTGGGCAATGGTGACGACAATTTTTTAGAACTTACATTTTTACAATATCTAATTTATTAATTTTCATTTTGTAAACCCGTAAACTTCTCCTACAATTCTAAATTTTGTTATAGATTTTTAGAACTTCTTTTAAAATTTAAGTCATATTTACAAGTGGATTATTTGCAACTACTTTACAATGGGTTTAAACTTGTAATAATTTGTGCACACCCTAGCCGGGAATCGAACCATGGACCTTAAGTTTACAGCGTAGCACGCTTACAACCAGGCCATTTTTTAGAACTTATTTTCTATTTACAATGTCAAATTTATTAATTAACCAAAAAGTTTTGCTTAAAATAAACTGGTAATAAACTACATCACGTATTACAAGATGGAGGAAACTGACCTACCCAATTTATGGCTAAATGACATGTCCTAGGGTAGGTATTTTTTTATTTTACCTAGTATGTACAATACAGATTACAATAAAATATTTATCAATTACTAGAGCTTTAAAAATCTTTTCTTTTTTTTTTAATTCCTAGTATGTGTAGACCTACGTTGCAATCTGTTCAATTTAGAACAATAAACAACCCCATGACCCAATGAGATGAGAATGATGAAATGAGGTGTAGTCTTGTACAGACCCAGGCCGACCATTCCTGAGAGAGTATAGTTAATTGAACCCTAACCATCAAAGTACACCGGTAACCACTGTCTAGTATTCAAATCCGTATAAAAGTAACTACCTTTACTAGGATTTGAACCAGGAACCTTCATCTCCGAAAATCAGCTGTTAAACAGCTGATTTTGGTGACGACTTTACCTCTAGACCAACCCGGTGGGTTGATAAAATCTTAAAACATCGATCCAAAGAAATGTATGTAAGTGATTCAATATTAGCTTAATTCAATTTCGTAAGCAAAAACCCATTAGGCCACTTAGATATTAAATCAGTCATCTAAACCACTGTACCACCGATTTAATCAAAATAAATTTACTTTTTTTTTAAATAAATAGATAAATTTTTAAATTTTGGGTGTTAATATTTGAAATGTAATTATAAAACTAACCTATAATTTTTTGTTTAAATTATAACGTGCATTATAGGTATAGTGCAAAACTATAATTAGACTAATTAATTAATTATAATAATATTATAATTAAGTGAATTATAGGTTATAACCTAAATATTAATAATTATTTATAGACTAACATAACAAACAAACATAACATAACACTGACCATGGCAGTAGACATATTTTTGCAGGCACTAATGCGTTCACAATTAATTATTATTTTTACACACACATTTTTAAAATTTTTTTATTTATTTTTGAAAAAAACTATAACACAAAATTAACACCAAGCTTTTTTATATTTATATATTTTTTGTATAATTTTTTAGCAGGCACACAGGCAATAATGTATAACAAAAAAATAAATAATTGTAAATAAAATTTTATAGTATTTTTTTAATTTGAAAATAAAATAAAAAAAAATAAACTCTCATGCAGAATGAATGCGTGAGGTTAATATTAAGTACAATTAATAATTTTTTGGGGAGGGGAGGCAAAAAAAAGTGCCAACAACACAATGTACCTCAATAGGGTACTGTAGAACGGTTGCCGCACTTTAACCACGCACACAGTACCGTCGCGGCGCGGTGGGAAGATCAAACTGACGTCGCGACGCTTGGAAGCGCCTCCCCACGTGGTGCTGGTTACCCCTTCTTTGAATCTACCCTCCCTTCTGTACTCAACCATCTGACAAACCTCTTCCCCCTCCCTCGCATCCACCGCCACTCCATCGTCAACAATATTCCGAAACGATACAAAAGGTAGAGACACATATTCATACATGGTCGACCTTCATTATAGTGTATCAATACAAATACAGTATTTATTAAAGTATTCTAAAAAAAAAATGTCATCAGACCAACTAAAAATACAAAAACATAAAAACAATACAGCTTTTTAAACTTTAAAACTAATACAAATACTTTTTGTATTAATACTGATACAAAAATACAAAACAAAATAAAATGTATTCTTATATTATAGTTCATTTGTGAATGTATTTACTTATCTATTTGAATTTATTTGAATTATATTAATTACAATTTTATAAGTTTCTTAGTTAAGTGGACAGAAATTAATTTTCTGAAAAATAAAACATAAAATGTACATAGCCTAATTTCAGGAAAGGAAGATTATGAAAAAAATAAAAATAATACAGGGAAGGAAAATATTGTTTTCATATCGAATTTTCAAAATAAAATTTTCAACGAAAATATTTTGAAACCCCACAACACAAACAACATGATTTTAGCGATTGGTCTGTGTATGCAGAAAATTCTCAAGAATGAATCGTATACGAATTTGAAACTTAAAACGTAGGCATAAGATAAGTACATGAGGGAAACCGACACGAACATTTTTATCAAAATCGGTTAATCGAACGTAGTAGTTGATTTGTGAAATTCTTCTCTTTTTTGCAATTTTCTCAAAATCGGCTCCTAGAACTTTTTAAATAATATCTTTTATCTACTGCATGTAGAAAAACTACAATATTTTTATTCTAGTTTATATAAAGTCACATCGACAGCTAGGTCATTAGACATTACTGTGGTTTTTGGTATAGGAAAAGTAGATTTTAACTTGTTAAAATTTTCAGATTCTGGTCGGGATTGAAACCCGGGACCTTTTGCTTTGCAGGCTAGATACTACGCCATGGAGGTGGTCTTTACAATATTTTATTATCGATTTTATTATATTATTATTTACAAATAGCTCTTGTACATTACTTTCTCTTGCCTATATGAATATATAGGAAGGAAAGTATTGTTTTCATGTCAGTTTTAACAAATCCACTCTTCACCGGATCTACACGTTTTCAGACCCCCTGAATCCAAAAACATGTTTTAAGCGATTAATCTGTGTGTGTGTGTCTGTGTGTGAACCGAATATCTCAAAAACGGAACATTGTACGAACTTGAAACTTGAAATTTAAGTTACATACTACTACCGGACCCGACACGAACATTTTCACCAAAATCGGTCAACCAGAAGTAGCAGTTTATTCGTGTAATTTTTCACTTTTTTGCGATTTTATCAAAACCTTGTCCTACGATTTTTTTAAAAATCGCCTTATTTACTTAATTTTTTATGCTTTACAAGATAGGGTAGGCGCCATGTTTGCTGAAATTCTTGATGAGACTGTTTTCACGTAAAAAAATTGTTTTTTTTTTAAGATTACAGCTTAATTATACATTTTAGCGCAAATTTTTATATAATAAAAAATGTAGAGAATTTAAAATCCTACAACGATTATTTCAAAAAAATTTTGTAAAGCGCTTAATTTAGCAGTAATTAGAAATTTTCTGTTTTTTCTCACGAAAACTTGTGAAAAATCGATTTTTTAGGAATTCAGCATTAGTATGCATTTTACAACAATGTATATAATTAAATTTATAGGAAATTAAAAGATCTACAACTTTTATTTAAAGCATTTTTCTCTACAGAGCCTAGTTTAGCATGAAAGAGTGATTTTTCATATTTTTAACTTAAACAGGTTGATTTTCATTTTGTGTCTTTCACTCATGATTAAAATAAGGTTATGTTTTTTGAGGATAGTATTTTGTTTATTTCTAATGTTTTATTACTAATGTTAGGTTATATTGTTTAAATTATTTTCATTGGCAAGAGAAATTTGTGTGAGTGTTTCACACCAGATTTTTTGTTTATGTTGTTTTGAAACCTAATTAAGAATCCAAGACAATATTATTATTCATTACGGTACAGTAGCTACACAAGAATATCAAACAGAAAGAAACAAATTTCCTAATGAATTGTTTTTTATAACAGAATCAAATAAAACAGAAACAAACTTATAAATATCGAAAAAGATTTGAGAAAATCCACCCACCTCAGGATAAAAAGCGAAAGGAAAACTAATTTAACTTTTTGCTTCTTCTTGTGCTTAAAATAGCTTAAGCTTCCCACTTTTCCATTGCGTTTTCTAACACTTATCAAACAACCCACACTCCATATTATGGTTTACACAAAGATAACAATAGATACTAAAGAAAGAAAATCTGGTATGAAACACTCACACGACTTTCTGCTGACAATGTAAATAATGACCCATATAAACTATGTTTAATCATGATTAAATAATGGTCAACAGCCGAAAGGCTGGTTTGAACCTCTAGAGGTTTTACTAAGTAAAAACGAGGAGTAAGGTGGTTTACCATTGCCACAACTCACTGAGTTGAAAGAGTATGCTTATCAGCATGCCAGACCCTCCAAAAAGCACTCACTTTCCACCCTGCAAATGACACCTTCACTTCATTCACCACAGGGTCTGGCTGGATAGTGAAATTCATTACTCTCAGAGGAGATAACTCTGACTAGTGTCTTTTACACCTCTACCTCTTCTGTTCTTAAATAGTTCAGTCATATAAGTGGCTGACTATGTGATGAGAAACAGAACTATTTTTTTTAGCCCTGGACTAAACAGATAGAGTGCTATTAAAATAACACTCCACCTGCCCGTTTTGGGCATAGTAAATAATTTAAAATGAAAACGTAACTTAATTTAATCATGAGTTAATAACGCAAAATGAAAATCAATGTCTAGTACTTAAAAATACGGAAAATCAGTAACTGCCTCTAAAATAGGCTCTTTAGAAATAATGCGTCAAATAAAGTTGTAGATTTTTTTAATTTTTAGTGATATTAACCGTAAATGCATACTAAGGCCGCAATCTTAAAAATATCCTGTTTTTTACCGATTTTGATGAAAAAACAACATAAAATCATAAATTGCTGCTAAACAAAGCGTGGTACAAATAAATGTTTGAAAAAAAGTTATAGGTTTTTTAATGGTCTACAAGTTTATTAAATACTACACTTTTGCCCCGAAATTCATATTAAAGCCGTAATCTAAAAAAACATGTTTTATCACGATAGTTCAAGCCCCCTTCCTAGAATTTCAGTTGGTAGAATTTCATAGGGCTTATTCGTTTTCTTCTATAATTATATAACTAAAAAAATTTAGTAAATAAGGTGATTTAAAAAAAATCGTAGGAGCAGTTTTTGTGAAAATCGTAAAAAATTGCACGAATAGTTCCAATTATCAACAGGATGTAATTATTCCGTTCTTTAGATATTTTGTTCAAACTCTGACACACACACACACACACACACACACACGCAAACAGATTATTCGCTTAAAACATGTTTTTTTGAGTTCATATGTATATCCGGTTAACGTGAATATCCGGTAAAAACTCAATTTCAAAAAATCGACATGAAATCAGTACTTTCCTTCCAAGCAAGATAAAGTATAAGTAATATTTTATTCTATATAAAAGTTCTATACAAAATTTACGAATAAGAAAATGAATTGATAATTAATATAATATTTTTTAAACTTAACTTCTTTTTTTGGTTTGACGTTCGACTGTTCTGCAATTACTGGTAATGCAGACGGTGAAGGATGAAATGATTTTCTGTAACGTATGAAAATATGCCGTGCCTGAATGGGATTCGAACCCAGGACCGCATTTTTGACTGTATTTGAAAAAAATATTATAAGTAAAATTTAAATTAATTTTAATCGATCAGCTCTTTTCAATGTTATTCTGATATAAAAACAATCTGATACCAAATAATGACCTTTTCTCATGTTTTTCGGTCGCAGAGATGAAAATTGTTTCCTTATTGCTCCATAAATAACTGATAACTGTATTAATGAAACCGTAACACACGACAAACAAGTAAACCTTAAGTAAAGCCCAAAGAACAGGAGCAAAGTGCATAATATGTACTACATGTAATACCAGAATTTAACGGTACGTAAATTTATAATTAGCAATGTTCCTTTGTAATAAATATTGACTTTATCAGAAACTGTAATACAAATTCTCTTTACATGATCTGTACAGGTTTATTTGTGATATAAATACATTTTCTAAGAGAGACCTTCAAAAAGATTATTAATTTACATATTATAACCGTCTAGAAACAGTCTTTGATGAAAAAGCAATGTTGTTAATTAATTGATCAATAACTGGTATATTGAATTACGAAACGTCATCCTAACGATTTATAATCCCTCAAGCGACTGCATCGGTACCTCATATAAATTTATTGCTGGTATCCGTGGGGTGCTCATTGAAAATGATGACCCCAATCAAAATCACACCCTCATTTTTTACAGGATCAATTTTAAGGGTAGACTATACGTACTTTGTATCCCGCTAATGTTAAATTTGCTAATTTTATGAACATTTTTCATAAGATTGGTGAACGATATGAAAATGAAACTTTAATAATAGTGTGTTGTGTGATAGCCAGGTGTTCTAATATTTTTATTTTTTTTTTTTTGGTTTAACGTCTAACTGTTCTGCAATTACTTCTAATGCAGACAGTGAAGGATGAAAGGATTTTTTGTAACGCGTGAAAATATGCCGTGCCTGAATGGGATTCGAACCCAAGACCGCATGATGAGAGGCGAGTACGTTACCAACTACGCCAATACCGCCGGCAAAACTACGAAATGCGGTTGTTCTAATCACAAAAGACACCAAAAGGAGTTAAGTATTATAAGTTTTACCGTTTTCCAAAGGCCATTGAAACTAGATTGAAGTGGATAAATGCTTTCAAGCGGGCCGATTCATTTTCTGCTGATAGTGGTCGCACGTGTTAAGTACATTTTGACGAGAATCTGTTGTTGTGATCTGAAATGTTTTGAACAGTGGGTGGAGCTCAAATCTAGTCGATTGGAGGTTTTTAGGTTTGGAAGGGTGCAAATTAAGTCAGTTCCGTTCGGAATTCAGCAACGAAAAGGTTTTAAGATGCTGAATTTAGAAACTTTACTTTGGAGGAGAGCAGTTAGATAAGGAGAAATAATTTTTAGTATGGAATACTTAACAGTACGACAAAGTAACAAGTAAAAGCTACTTTCAGCCTATCGTAGGGTTGGTTCTTCTTCTTTTTTTGCTGCTTATTTTGCCCTCCAGATTGTTGGATCGGTTTTGGTAGGGGTTGGAGGATGTTGATCAAGAAACTTTGATGTTGATAAAAGCTAGAAGCATAAGGGCGAGATCATTGGTAATAACCTACGAGGTGTGGCTATTAATGAACGAGACTGACGTTGTAAACAATTTAATTTTAATTTTATACATAATCACTTATTGTCACCTTCAATATACACTCCTTATCTATCCCTACAACGCTCCATGCAAATTTTTTATTGTTGGAAACAATGCTGGATGTCCTCTTCTGTCAGCTCCTTCAGGACACGTGCTGCTTTCTCTTTTACAGCTTCCACAGAATCATATTTTGACCCTTTTAATGCAGATTTCACCTTAGAGAACAGGTAGAAGTCAAATGGTGCAAGATCTAGTGAATAAGGTGGATGTTCTAACACTGAGATGCTGTACTTGGCTAGGAATATCTTGACAGATAACGCGGAACGAGCTGGCGCACTGTCTTGGTGGAGTACCCATGATTTGTCCTTCCACATTTCGGGGCGTTTTTTCCTTACTCTTTGACGTAGATTAGAAAGTACCTCAAGGTAGTAATATTGATTAATTGTTTGACCTTCAGGAACCCAGTGAAGGTACACAATCCCATGGATATAAAAAAAACAATCATCATTGCTTTAAATTTTGACTTGCTAATTTGAGCTTTTTTGCTCTTGGTGAAGTTTGGCTCTTCCAGTGCATGGATTGGCGCTTCGTTTCCGGATCATAAGTAAAAAACCACGTTTCATCACATGTTATCATCGTTTCCAAAAAATTTCGGTCATTTTCAATCGCGTACAAAATGTCATTACAAACATTTTTGCGAGCTTCATTTTAATCATTTTTGAGCGGCCGGTGTCCTGAAGGAGCTGACAGAAGATGACTTCCAGCACTATTTCCAACAATGGAAAATTCGCATGGAGCGATGTAGGGATAGAAAAAGAGTGTATATTGAAGGTGACAATAAGTGATTATGTATAAAATTAAAATAAATTGTTTTACGTCAGTCTCGTTATTTAATAGCCACTCCTCGTATATCCTTTAAAATTAGTCCTATCTTATAATTTAAAAGTTACAGAGCAAATTTCAGATTTTGTTTACGATAGAAAAACAGGATGAATCTACATTGATGTTATACAAAAAAAGTCAATTCAGTTTAGGACGTTAAAATTGAACCGTGCTTCCTTTTATAACCTATTGAAAACCTAACACTGAATTGGTCCAGAACTTTCATTCTGGAAAAGGATTTCCAGAAATGAGATAATAACATTTAAAACTAGTCACTTTGGGAGAAAAGAAAATAAAAATAAAAAACTTTTATGTTGTTGACAAAAATTTACTGAATGAAATGTAAGTTTTAAAAATAATACAAATAAGCGAAGTTACTTTGCAGGATCCAGCAAATAGAAAATGATAATTAAGACCATATATAAATTTATATAAACAAACTTAAGTGTTCATCAAAACAAAATAAAATAAAATATAAATTCAATTGTACTTCCCATTTATAAGAAACACTGCTACGGAATATTGGGCAAATATATTCGTGTTAATCCATCCTCAAGTCGGTTTCACATTCATTTCCTTGTTATACTTTTACAAGATTACAGTTGAATACATCTTAATTGATTTGAAAACGTGAATACATTTCACTGAATATCCGAATACATTAATACATCTCAAATGGATTACTAAATACATTTCAATGGAATTGTGAATACATTCGTGAATACATTTTTCTGGATTTGTGAATACATTCTTGAATACATTTTTCTGAAACAACAAAACAGATTTCTGTACCAACAGAAATAAAACACAACGGGTCTCCCCCCCGAAACTCGTTTCTACTTTTTTTTTACAGATTAAAACCCAATATAATTAACATGATACAAGAGTTTACCAAAAAAAAAATCTCTCTCAGTCTATTACATTATTAGAACATTATTAAGGGCACAATTTCCCAAGTGATAGCAGGATATTCTGTTTGGTAGGTCAAACATATCCAAGATTTAAATTTACAAAATAAGTTGCCAAAAGCAAAACAAGACAAAACAAAAGATAATTTTCCCAAAAGGTACTTTACTTTAGATTATAGAAAATAGAAGACATCAGAAAACTTTACAATTTTATGACGCCATTACAGTATAAAAATAATAAACAAATTTTTAGAATTCAAATAACAACGAGATTCGTGTGTCCCAGAATCATAATCCTTCCCTACTTTCACAAGATAAAAGACAAAAACAATACAAATTTAACTTATTCAAAACAAAGGAGTTCAACTCACCCAATAATTTCCGCTGTGACGCGCACACGTAACAATAAGGAAGCAATCCAATAAATACTATCTCATGGTGAAATAACGCACAAAATTATTGCCAACAACACTTGAAGATTATAATTAACAATTACGATACATTTTAGGTCAAATAAAGACAATATTAAACATTCTGATACCACATTTTACTTAGCCTATGAAGGCATTAAACATTAACTTTGTGCTTCTTCATCGGACGAGATCTACAATACAACAGGGCTAACTAATAAGCAAGTTCCCCCAAACAAGGGCTGAAGTGGATCACGCGATATAAACCAACCAATGACAGCCTTCCTACAGATCATACGATGTCTGCTTACAACCAAAACAGCACGTACACACCCAAAGATGTTGACGACCTCACACAAAGCAGGGTAGGAGGGGTAGAGCATATTCAAAACTGCATACAAAGGAAATAATAAAATTCACCACCCTAATATTAACCGAACAGAAAAATCTAACATAACCATAGGGTCGAAAGCATTAGAAAGAAAATAAAGAATTTACCAATAAAGAATCTACAAAATAAAGGAAATAAGTATTCGAGGAAAAATATAATGAAATATCTACTTAAAGAAATAAAATTAACTATAGAAAAACTACTTATACGTTACAATCTCCCCCTCGAAAACTCAGACACAGTCTGCAAAAAAAATTTGAACCAAAAAAAAATATGAGACATCAACATCACCACAGGCAGACAGGAATCCAATCAAAAAACAACAACACAATTCGACAACTTACAACAGTATCAGAAAAGAAATAACGAGGTAAAACACGACTGAATAACAGGATGTAAACATTAACGCCAAAACAAAAATGTAAAAAAAAATTTTAAATTCGCAAGATAATTTACAAAGATTTAAATCAACAAAATCAAAATTTAGAACACCAAATAAAAAGAATAATAACGCTAATTTAATTAACAAACAATTACTATAATTAAAACAAACTATGCAACCATTCAATACAAGTTTTCAAGTCACTGAACCACCATAGATTAAACATGACAGCAATGTAAACAAACAAACATAACCTCAAAATATTTTTGACAATTTACCAAAATACTCTACCTTAAATCAAAAATAAAAAAAAAACTAGCTCCAAAAATGCGAATCTAGAAAACTATAATCACCAACGAACTTTTAAAAATAACACAAATAAACTAATAATATTTCAAATTTAATCAAATCAAAATTAGGAATCCATTTCAACAATTTGAAACTTTCAATCACTACAAATTCAGAAAATCCATCAAGTAATTATTCGTCACCTACTACTAACACAACCAATTAACAACGCACAGAAAAATAACCTACCTCAAACAATGAATTAGTCTGTCGAGATAACCTCAAAGTCCATTAACTACTCAAAAATCCATGAAACTCAAATCAAACTACTTTGCAGACACTGGTAAACAATAACTCCAATCGAACCACAATAATTTAACTGAATTCAACCAATGTACCAGATTCGACACAACAAAAACTTTTAAACAACTTTTAACAAAGAAACCTTTTAAAACTTTAAACGAAATCAAATTAAATTAAAAAAAACACAGATCAGAATTAATATCAAAGATCTAACAATTACAACATTTTCAAAAAAAAAACTAGGCAAACATCAAACATTAGCTTTAACTCAACTAGCCAACACACATCAACCCTAACCTAAAATGTAAACAAAGGACTATTCCTTTTATATAACCTCAAATTCTATTATCAATTGAAAATTTCGAAAACAAATTTATAAAACTTCACAGGAAAGAAAACAGACAAACAAAATCTTAAAGCCCTAAACAAATTAAAGCGAGATTAACCAAATTAAACCGACATACCATTTCAAAACTTTTAACCTACTTTCAGCACAGAACTCAACCAAAATTTAAATTAATTCAAAATAAGTTAAAACAAAGACAAGAATTAAAATTTAAAAGAACAATAAGTTAAGACAGTTTCACAACTTTAAACACAAAATAAACCGAAGACCAATTATTACCTTAAAACACACCAATGCAACATTTTAGCAACATAACTTAAATCTGAATGCACCAACACAAACAACTATACCATTAATACTTCAACTACAAAATAGAATTTATAAACACCTTTTTAAATCTAGTTAAAAGCACCACTAGCTACACAACTTTCAAATAAACATACTAATTAAATAACTTTAACAATTTACAAGTTCACACCTAACATAACGATTCAAATTTATTCACCTTAAAAGAAAATGAACTAAGAATCAAAACTCTTTATCAAAGATTTTCACTCAACTACTATTCAACTTTAACTTCAAACCAAATTATACTGTACTTAACCAACAATCTGAGAAACTAAATGACCAGCAGATTACACTAACTAATTGAAATCCTAACCTCACTTTTACAATACTATTAAAAAAATAACATGACTCCAAAACTTTACTAAACAAATCAAAAATATCAAGAAAACACTTTTATCAACAGAAGAATTAACAAATACACCTTTTCACAAAAACATCTCGGGTCGTTACCAAAATACAAGTTAAAAATGCCAAGTTTTCAAAACATCTACTTCACTAATCAGTTTAATCAAAATCACCTTTAAAACAACTTTTACCTTTAGTTAAACTGTACATCAACAACAAAATAACAAATTTACAGTACATAAAACATTACTGGTTCACTAACATCAACTACATAACCTTAAAAGTTTGCAAATCAAAACAAAAGCTAACACATAAGCTAAACTACCAAAACAAGTACAAATTTATCAACAAATCTCCAATAACTACCAACAGAATTAGATAACAACTTTACTAAACCATAAAACAGTGCCTACACCTCAAGCTAAACAATGGAACAGTTAAAGACAGTCAATTAACAAACGCAGAATAGGCTCGGTCAATCAAATCCATCTCACAACACAAATTACTAAAACGTAATCTAGTTAAAAAAAAACACACACAATCCTCTCTAAGGATCTAGTTACACGTCTGTAACTAAACTATTGCTCTGAACTACCCCCGGTAGCCAAGCCTAAAACACCACAATACATTAAAACTTCCATAACACAACTCAACATAACCTATATGTTGTTTTCACATAACTTCACCACAAATATATATATATCACAGGTTATCTGGGAAACTTTACTATAAAAAGAAAAAACGAAAAGGACACCCATTCGGGAACTAATCCTAATCAAAAGAATTAAAAAGGGATAATGTCAGCGGACAATAACTCCTAGTATGTGAAACTCTAGTTCAAACACCGCCTAGCTAAAGAAAGAGTAATAAACCAAAGAGACACGAACGAGATATCTACCTAGCCAGAATAGATACTCAAAAACCTAACTTTTCCCAGACAAACGCACTCTCCAGATTAACCATAACACTCCGGAATAACCATCACTTAACTTGACATCACAAAAAAAACTTTTGATTACTTTAGAATCAAAATTAGCCTTTCGCTAAACACCATCAACTCTTTTGCTAAGAAAATCATTACATCCTTTGTAATGCTTAGCCTACACACAAAAAAAAATATTCCCTAACATTGACTGACCACTAACTAACCTTAAAAAAAAATCTACGTTCTCTATAACTGACCACATCCCAAGATTATAACCTCTAAACTAACACTGACACTTTACCAAACAAACACAATTTTTAAAAATATATAAACAAAATAATAAAATATATAACTGACCAAATATTCTCCGGTAACAAACCCAAAACTTGACAAAGACAGCTGTGCCATAAGTTGTCACCCACAACTCACAAACAGGACAAATGATCTCAAACACACCGTTCTCAAATTTGTAATAGAATGAGAGAATTACAGCAGTTTTTAGATTTACTTCTGAAACATTAAAATAAGATGTCAACACATAATCACATATACAAAATTTTAAATACATTAACTTACATAAACTCCCAAAGTAGTAAAATCTAAGAAGGTAAATATTAAAAAAAACAAACGCTACTGATTATTAACAATAAAACCAGAGAACCTAACCTATGAATACCTTTTTCACTTAGTAAAAGAAAACATTACTGTTTATAAAATTAATAATTATAAATTATAATATAATATTTATTATTGGAAAAATTTTACTGAACCGTGCTTCCTTTTATAACCTATTGAAAACCTAACACTGAATTGGTCCAGAACTTTCATTCTGGAAAAGGATTTCCAGAAATGAGATAATAACATTTAAAACTAGTCACTTTGGGAGAAAAGAAAATAAAAATAAAAAACTTTTATGTTGTTGACAAAAATTTACTGAATGAAATGTAAGTTTTAAAAATAATACAAATAAGCGAAGTTACTTTGCAGGATCCAGCAAATAGAAAATGATAATTAAGACCATATATAAATTTATATAAACAAACTTAAGTGTTCATCAAAACAAAATAAAATAAAATATAAATTCAATTGTACTTCCCATTTATAAGAAACACTGCTACGGAATATTGGGCAAATATATTCGTGTTAATCCATCCTCAAGTCGGTTTCACATTCATTTCCTTGTTATACTTTTACAAGATTACAGTTGAATACATCTTAATTGATTTGAAAACGTGAATACATTTCACTGAATATCCGAATACATTAATACATCTCAAATGGATTACTAAATACATTTCAATGGAATTGTGAATACATTCGTGAATACATTTTTCTGGATTTGTGAATACATTCTTGAATACATTTTTCTGAAACAACAAAACAGATTTCTGTACCAACAGAAATAAAACACAACGGGTCTCCCCCCCGAAACTCGTTTCTACTTTTTTTTTACAGATTAAAACCCAATATAATTAACATGATACAAGAGTTTACCAAAAAAAAAATCTCTCTCAGTCTATTACATTATTAGAACATTATTAAGGGCACAATTTCCCAAGTGATAGCAGGATATTCTGTTTGGTAGGTCAAACATATCCAAGATTTAAATTTACAAAATAAGTTGCCAAAAGCAAAACAAGACAAAACAAAAGATAATTTTCCCAAAAGGTACTTTACTTTAGATTTTAGAAAATAGAAGACATCAGAAAACTTTACAATTTTATGACGCCATTACAGTATAAAAATAATAAACAAATTTTTAGAATTCAAATAACAACGAGATTCGTGTGTCCCAGAATCATAATCCTTCCCTACTTTCACAAGATAAAAGACAAAAACAATACAAATTTAACTTATTCAAAACAAAGGAGTTCAACTCACCCAATAATTTCCGCTGTGACGCGCACACGTAACAATAAGGAAGCAATCCAATAAATACTATCTCATGGTGAAATAACGCACAAAATTATTGCCAACAACACTTGAAGATTATAATTAACAATTACGATACATTTTAGGTCAAATAAAGACAATATTAAACATTCTGATACCACATTTTACTTAGCCTATGAAGGCATTAAACATTAACTTTGTGCTTCTTCATCGGACGAGATCTACAATACAACAGGGCTAACTAATAAGCAAGTTCCCCCAAACAAGGGCTGAAGTGGATCACGCGATATAAACCAACCAATGACAGCCTTCCTACAGATCATACGATGTCTGCTTACAACCAAAACAGCACGTACACACCCAAAGATGTTGACGACCTCACACAAAGCAGGGTAGGAGGGGTAGAGCATATTCAAAACTGCATACAAAGGAAATAATAAAATTCACCACCCTAATATTAACCGAACAGAAAAATCTAACATAACCATAGGGTCGAAAGCATTAGAAAGAAAATAAAGAATTTACCAATAAAGAATCTACAAAATAAAGGAAATAAGTATTCGAGGAAAAATATAATGAAATATCTACTTAAAGAAATAAAATTAACTATAGAAAAACTACTTATACGTTACAAAATACACAGAATTAGTAAAAATGTGAGAAAAATAAAAAAAAAAGTTTTACTATCATAATATTTTCCTCAGTTTAAACGAGTAAAAACGAGCAAGATAAAGCAGTGATAACCTTGAAAATATTTTTATAATTAATGTTCTAACAGATGATGAACCTAATTTTCTCCAACTTTTTCAATGTGACAAAACATCTGGCACATTTTCCATTTCAATTTAATCAACTCGGATTTATTGAAAAGTTAATTTCTTCCTGTTTTTCGTTGACGTCAACATTCGAAGTTTCATTCCACTGTTTCTCAACAAATACAAAATTAAATTTCTCACCGTGAAAAATATTAAATACGATTACAGTTTATTTCTATAACATATTTTATTATTTTTCTCACTTATCCTTATACACGTGTATCTTATAGAGTAAGGTTATTTTATATAAATTTCTTAATTTTTATTTTTTTAAATTTTATTATTGATGGAGTACCGCTAGAAATGGACCGATCATATTGAAAGAATGTCTCCACACAGGATTCCTAGACTGGTCACAAGTTACAGGCCGATTGGAAAGCGCGATCTGGGGTGACCGGTGGCTAGGTGGATGCTGGAACAGGTCTTGCGACCTAATCCTTGATTGAAAGTAGAAGAAAAAGGAGGAGGAAAGGAGGAGGAGAAGAAGATGGAGAAAGAGCAAGAGAAGGAGAAAGAGGAGGAGAAGCGGAAGAAGAAGGAGAAGGAAGAAAAGGTGAAGGAGAAGAAGAAGAAGAAGACAATCAATATTTTAAACAATAGGCCTAATAATTCTTGACTATAAACTAAGCTATGACTTGTAACGGACCAAAGCAAATTAAACTTGGAAGGTCAAGAAAAGTATTTTTCTGAATTTTCTACAATATTATTTAAGCTAATGAAAAGTGTTGTGTGGAGCATTTTCCGTGAAACAGGATCAGCTTTCCACATACATGTACAACATACAACTAAAGTAAGATCGGTTAGTTCAAATTCCTGACTTATTGTGTCCCTTTGCATTTTCTTTTGATTCTTTCTTTGTTAAAAATCCCTCTAGCATACCTTTCTACTAAAAGTAGGTCTTCCCAACAGTTTTTTTCTGAAACATTTTTCCTTTGTGTGAATTGTTCCAATATTTTTCCACGTTTTATAACAATATTTTATGACGATTCTTTTTTCTCTAAACATTTCCTTTCCACATGAGTACATATTTTTTTTATTTTACTTTCTCTTACCCTATATGAATATATAGGGATGGAAAGTACCTATTGTTTTCATGTACCAATTTTTCAAAATAAGGTTTTCACCGGATGACAAGGTCATGTGCAAGGTATTGCACATCAAACGTTAAAAAAAATGTGTTTCATGCCCTAATTTCATTTGCATTTAACCCGAAATTTCTAAAAAGCTACTAAAGATACAGTTCTGAAACCTATTTTATTAGCTTTTTCAGGTGAAAATACATAACGCCACTTTATCCAAGTCTAGTAGTTACTTTTCTCCCAGTAATTTATATTCCTGTAATTTATACAATTTATATTCGAGCGCTCTTTGTTGCGAGATTTACCCCTTATGGATCCGTGATTAGCGTATCGACCGCATAATCTAGCACTGCGTCGCATACCCTCTCCTTCCCATACCTATTTCAGATTATTTTTTACTTTCTCTGGCCTATATGAATATAGGAAGGCAAGTATTGTTTTCATGTAGATTTTTCAAAATCGAGTTTTCACCGGGTCTACACGTTTTCAGACCCCCTGAACCCAAAAAAAAAAAAATGTTTTTAGCGATTGGTCTGTGTGTGTGTGTGTGTGTGTGTGTGTGTGTGTGTACAAAATACCTTAAGGACGAAACATCGTACGAACTTGAAACTTGAAAATTAGGTTAAGATACTACTACCGGACCTGACACGAAAATTTTTATCAAAATCGGTCAACTGGAAGTAGTAGTTTATTAGTGTAATTTTTCACTTTTTTGCGATTTTCTCAAAAACGGCTCCTACGATTTTTTTAAAAATCGCCTATTTTACTTACATTTTTGTGCTCTACAAGATAGGGCAGGCGCTACGTCTCCTAAAATTCTTGATGTAGTTTTCTCGTAAAAACTTTTGTTATTATGACTGTGGCTTAAATATGTATTTTAGCGCAAAAATTTATATAATAAAAGTTGTAGAGAATTTAAAATCCTACAACTTTAAATCCAAGTATATTTTTGTATAACGCTTAGTTTAGCGGTAATTAACGATTTTCTGTTTTTCTCACGAAAACGTGTAAAAAATCAACTTTTTAAGATTTCAGCCTTGGAATGCATTTTACGACAAAAGTGTAATGATCAAATTTATAGAAAATTAAAAGATCTATAAATTTTATTCAGAGCACTTTTTGCTACAAAGCCTAGTTTAGTGTAAAAGAGTGATTTTCAGTATTCTTAAGCGAAACTGAGGTTTATTTTCCTTTTGCATATTTCACCAATGATTATTAGGTTATGCTTATTGAAGTTAGTTTTTTGTTTATTTCTAATGTTTGACAGCTGATTTTCGGAGACGAAGGTTTCTGGTTCAAATCCTAGTAAAGGTAGTTACTTTTATAAGGATTTGAATACTAGACAGTGGTTGCCGGTGTACTTTGATGGTTAGGGTTCAATTAACCATACTCTCTCAGGAGTGGTCGACCTGGGTCTGTACAAGACTACACTTCATTTACACTTCATACACACCATTCTCAACTCATTGGGCCATGGGGTTGCTTATTGTTCTGAATTGAACAGATTGCAACGTTCACATATTAGGAATTAAAAAAAAAGAAAAATTCTAATGTTAGGTTATATTGTTCATTATTTGCATTGGTAAAAGAAAGTTGTGTAAGTGTTTTATACCAGATATTTTATTTACTAGTAAAATACGTTGTACAAGTAGGGTGAGTTCCTCATGGATAACCCTGTATATTCATATAGAGCAAGAAACGTAAAACTACGGATGGATGCGTTTAGGTATCGATATGTTAACAGAATACAAAGTTGTTATTTAAGCAGATCATTCACGTGATACGAAACTAAAAAGTTTACAAAATAATACATCAAACTTTAATAATAATGGTAGCAATAATAATAAAATGAAGAACGGTAACAAACAGTGAGTTAACAGCAAAACTTTATCCATTACCTAAAACGAAGCACGCGTTTCAACAATTTAAACGTTCAAAATAAACAGTAACAAGTCTCTGTTTTAACGTTATTCACTAAACGTACAAACAACTGCTTCAATTGCTTTTATAGTCTTAAGAATTAATTTAATGGTAGACTGTAATTTATTGTACATCGAAATTTCAGTTCCTACTTACTGTACTTTCAAAGTCTCTGCAATATTTTAACTGAAAATACAGGTAGATATAATAATAACATTTTGATCTAAAAAAACTTCGAGTTGAAGAAGAGGACATTTACGATAGAGACAAATTTAGGCAGAAGACAAGTGACAAAAGGATAAGTCTGCCTGTGCAATCTGCAAGAAGAGAGGGTACTGGTGGGAGGTGGACGGATGAGAGAAGAAAGGAGCATTCCGAACGAATGAAGGCTTTTTGGGCAGATAAGAGGAATGACATCCTGAGAAGAAGAGACCAAAATGCATAGTGCTTAACGTGATCCTTAGTCGGTCGATCAACGAATTAATAATAATATATAACATTTTGTATTGTTGTTTCGGTCATCAACCAAAAGAATGGTTTGAACCTCTCTAGAGGCTTAACTAGGTAAAACGAGGAGTCAGGTGGTTTACCATCACCTTCCGAAATGAGTTAAAAAGTACTAGGTGAACCTGTGCGGGAAAATCCGCACAAAAGTGTAAATTAGTTTTTATAGAACAATTTTTTTATAAACAATATGTTTTGTTTTATTCTGTGTGCCATTATTTGAACTTTTAGGCTATCAAATGTACTGACACGTGACATAGCAACGTGCAATTGTCCATGTGAAAATACCGGCTGTGGCAGATAAAGGCCAACTTTGTTGAATGTTTGGCTTTGGGATTTATTTATTGTAATCGCAAATTGTAAACGGATGGGGAACTGTCTTCTCTTAAATGTAAATGGCAAAGTACCATCCGAAGGGGTTAGATCTAACCGCGGTAGAAAAACCCTTCTGCCTTTGGCTGCCCCTGTTATGACTTCTAAATCAAGAAAATTTTTGTACATTCTTAGATTTATTCTTAGATTCTTAGATTTCCGATGTTACTAATTTCCAAATTATTTCGGGTTTTATCTAATTGAATTTTGCCTTCGCGCATTATAATAAGGTGTCTGACGAACTGATTCCGTTCGAGAACTTCGAGGCGTGCCTCGTCTCCTTCCTCTTGGTCTTCCCCCTAATGGACGACTATCCATTAAAAAATTAGAAAGAGAAGCAGAGTAAGAGAAAAAATAGGAAATTAATTTCCTGAATATATAGAGAGGAAAATGATATCAATGTGGTTGCCTGAAGAAAATAGTGTTTTGATGATGTAGTTGCTTCTAAGTAATAACTGGAAAACAACTCTGATCAACCAATACTAAACTTGCCCCCTCCCTAAACTGAAATAGCTGTGCGAGATGTGGGAGGGGTAGATATAAAAAGAGAAAGGCCTATACTTCAGTTCATTGAACTTGCCCCCTTTCCAATCCATTTTAGACCTCCTATTTTACGGTCATACATCGAAATATTTGATTTTGGATAGTTTTCTGCAAATCTACTCGAACAAATGATTCATTTGAGCCCACTTCGGGGAAAATCGGTGAAGGTTCAGGTGGTTAAAATTTTTATGAAAAAAAACCTGCTCGCTATTAATATATAGATGTTTATCAGCATGCCCGGCTAAAAAGCACATATTTTCCACCTTGCAAATGACTCTTTCATTTCATTCACCACAGGTTTTTAACTATATAATGAAATTTATTACTCTCAGATAACTCTTGGAGATAAGTCTTGACTACTACTGGTTTCAAAATCAAAGACACCCGAGTTTGAACCCTTACATCTCCAAAACTATGAGTCGGATTTCAACATACTTTACATCAAAATTTAGCTCAGTTTATTTTGCGTTTCCCTATGATAAACCTATATTTTAAATGTTGTTTAAAAATTGCCCTATCGAGGTTGGTAGACAAAAAGACCCGGTTTTTTTGATACCGCAACAAATTTTAAGTGTTTAGAGGCGTGTAACTCAATAAATATTTGACCAAAAAGTTCGAAACTTTAACAGAACATAGAGAATTATATTCTTACAGCGTGAACGAAATTTAAAATTCATACGTTATTTAAATTTTAATTTGTATCTATTTACTGAGCCCTTGCTATCTCAGTAACCGCTCAATCGTTCGACGCGGGCAAAATATGATTTTATTCAGCGTAAAAAACTTAGCACAAATATGTTAATAATATGAAATATTGATTGGCCAATATTGTAGAATTTTTAGAATTTTGAAAAATAAATCGGTAATGCGGGGGGGTGGGTGTTACTATCCATGTTGCTACTTTGCGTACGTGACATCCTGTTGGTTTGTCTACCTGATGACAGACTGCATTGTCAACAGGTAGACAGTCAGATTCAGGCAACATGGATAGTAGAGCCCAGACACCGCATTATCGATTTATTTTTCAAAACTCTAAAAATTCTACCACAACATTGGCCAATCGATATTTCATGTTATTAACATATTTGTGCTAAGTTTTTTTACGCTGAATAAAACGATAGTTTGTCCGTGCTGAACGATTGAGCGGTTACCGAGATAGCAAGGGATCAGAATATTGATAATAAATCAAAATTTAAATAACTTACGATTTTTAAATTTCGTACACGCTGTAAGAATAAAATTTTGTATGTTGTGTTAAAATTTCAAAATTTTCGGTAAAATATTTATCGAGTTACACGCCTCTAAACGCATAAAATTTGTTGCGATATCAAAAAACACCGGGTCTTTTTGTCTTCCAACCTCGATATGGCAATTTTTTAAACAACATTAAAAATATAGGTTTATCATAGGTGCACTGTTTGGAACTATTTATAAATTTATGTTTTATATAAATTTTATGTTTTATATAAATTTATGTTTTATGTTTTATTTTATAAATTTATGTTTTATATAAATTTTATGTTACATATAAATTTATGTTTTATGTTTTATTTTATAAATTTTATGTTTTATATAAATTTTATGTTTTGTTCAATTCATTAATTTATTTCTGTGTTCTATTATATCATTTATCGGTCTCAACCAATGAGGGTTGATTTCTACCTGCACATACAGACAGTTTTATACTGAACTGGACACAGTCGTCCGCTAACTAGATACGCGAGTAGATGCTATCTTGTTAAACGCTTTTATTTAACTTGCTCTTGGATCCATCAAATCTTGCAACTTAAAATTTTAATACTTCTACCGTATCAATATGAATCAAACTTTGCACACTTGTTTATCTTCGATGACAATACGCTGTGGAGGTGTTTGTAAAAAAAAATTTTAAAATTAAAAAAAAAAATTTTTTTAAATTTAAAAAACGCTTATATTTAACAATTACTTAAAAAAAATTAACTAAAAAGAAAAAAAGAAAAAAAATTTACAAAAAAAAGTTTACAAAAAAATCACAGAAAAAAAATTACAAAAAAATTTTTTAAGAAACGCTATTATTTAACAATTAATCAAAAAAAATGAACAAAAAAGAAAAAAAGAAAAAAATTTACAAAAAAAAAATCACAGACATTACAGTTAAAAATAAAAGCGTGGCGCATTAATATAATATATAATACTTATTGTAAAATATTCGTTGTAAAATATTATATATATTAATGCGCCACGCTTTTATTTTTAACTGTAATGTCTGTGATTTTTTTTTGTACATTTTTTTCTTTTTTTCTTTTTAGTTCATTTTTTTTTGATTAATTGTTATTAATGCTTTTGTCGCTCTACTATCTGTACATGTACGCGATCGCTAAGGTAACACCTAAAATCACAACTTAATAATATTAAGTCACTACACAGATTAACTTAATTCACGCGCCGCAGTGATTTAACGCGTTGGAAACACTCCGAAAACTAACCGCGCAATTACAGTCCACTTCAAGATCTTTGGCAGCTCACCACTCATCGGAAAGCCACTGGTACCAGCTGGTAAGTCGCAGGACTTCTAAGGTGAGTGGAATTCAACTTTTTATTAATCGACAGTAAGTTGCTATACGCTCCGCCACTGACCCTACCATGTACAGTTGTACAGTTGTACAAGCACAGTTGTAAATGTAAATAAAGAGAAAAAAAGAAGGTTTCGGTTTAGACCGGAAGTGGTCCAAAACCGGAAGTTAACTAATCAAAGTCAGAATGTGGAAACAAACATAATGTCTTTAGATTCGTGTTAAAGAATCTTCTTCTTCTTCTTCTTCACTTCAAGGATTAGGCACGTCTGCCCGTTCCGGAAACCATCTTCTTCTCGGACGTCCCACACTTCTTTTTCCCTTGGGTCTGTAGTACCTAGCCAAGCGAGGAAACCGCTGATCCCCCATGCGCTCCAAATGAATGCACCAATTACTCCTGTAGGCTCTCATCTTATCTTCCAAGCTGTATATACCTAACTCCTGTCGTATATCCTCTCTTCTCAACCTATCCTCTAATGTGCATCCCTTTGTAGCCCTGAGAAATCTCATCTCCGCAGCTCTCAAACTACTCTGTTGTCGCCTAGTAAGCGCCCAGGTCTCACACCCATACAACACCACTGGAACTGCCATTGTCTTATAGAACTTCAGTCTTGTTTCCTTCCTTGTCTTATTCTTTAAAGTTCTGTGGATTGTCCCGCAAATATGCTTAAATTTGTTTACTTTATTCTCCACATCAAAACTACCTATGGGAGAAACCTCGTACCCCAAATAATTAAAGGAAGAAACTTGTTCCAGAATGCTCCCATTCAGCTCTATCTTTGATCTCACTAGGTCTTTCCCAATGAAGGCCATAACTTTAGATTTTCGACCAGAAATCTTCAAATTATAATCTTTGCACACAGAGTGCAACCGATAAATACCTCTTTGTAGCATGTCCTCTGACTCCTGAATCATGACAACATCATCTGCATAAGCTATTACATTGATTCTCACACTTTCATCGAGCTGTATCCCCAAGTCAAATTCTTGTTTCCATTTGTTGATGGCGTCGTCCAGATAAATATTAAAAAGCGTTGGAGATATACAGCATCCCTGTCTTACTCCTTTATTTGTTTCAATGTCTTCTGTCAGTTGTCGTCCAGCTGAGATATTAACCTTGGTGGCCAGGTATAAACTCTTAATGGCCCTTATAAGCTGTAATGGATACCCTCTTTCCAACAACACGCTCCATAATTTCCCCCTGACCAGACTATCAAATGCCTTCTCAAAATCTATGAAGGCGACATGTGTTTCTAGATTATACTCCCTTCTTTTCTCTAATATCTGTTCCAGTGTAAAAATGGCATCCGTTGTTGATCTGCCCTTTCTAAACCCCATCTGCTCCTCGCCCATCAGATGATCTGCTATAAGTTTCAACCTGTTGTTAATTATGCGGGAGTATATTTTATATGCGCTATCCAGTAGGCTGATTCCTCTGTAATTTTCGCAGTTCTCTCTATTTCCTTTCTTAAAGATTGGAATTATTTTTGCCTTCTGCCAGTCAGATGGTATTGTGCCTTCCTTCCAACATCTATTAAAAAGGTGTAGTAGTGTTAAAGAATATATTATACAGAAATCACTAATGGTTTTTGCCATAAATCAAAGATAGGACTTTTTAAAAATAGCCATGAAACGCGTCGCCTAATGGAAGGAATTTTTTAGTTTATTTTATATTAATTTAATTTATTTAACCTGTGAATACACTTTATTGTGAATAAATTCGTTTAGTTAGAATTTTATTGTATGGCCAGAGAAATTATTATTATTAACTTTACACAAATGAAGACACTACAACTGTCATTTGATAATTTGATTTGCACATAATTCCTCCGAGAAATCTCACCGAACTAGATAGGCCTGTATACATTATATAACTGATTTAGACAAGTTCTATCCTGTTTCGTGTACTAGCCTGAATTTCAGCCACTGACTTGAATAGTTGAAATTATACAACTTCAATTCTCAGTTCATGGGATGCGGAAAGTTTTCCGAAATTTCCGATAATTTCATTGCAATATTAAGTTTGTATGATAAGGAGAGGTAGAGCTGTAAGAGGGGCGATATATTCGTAGTACGAAAGATGAAAAGATGTTTACTTCAATTTTGACAACTCTAGGGTACTAGCCCCAATCAGTTTTTACTTTCTCTTGCCTACATGAATATATAGGAAGAAAAGTATTGTTTTCATGTCGATTTTTTAAAATCGAGTTTTCACCAGATCTACACGTTTTCAGATCCCCTGAACCCAAAAAACATGTTTTTAGCGATTGGTCTGTGTGTGTGTCGATGTGTTTGTCTGTGTGTGTGTGGGAACAGAATATCTCAAGAACGAAACATTTTACGAACTTGAAACTTAAGTTACATACTACTACCGGACCCGACACGAACATTTTCATTAAAATCGGTCAACTGGAAGTAGTAGTTTATTCGTGTCATTTTTCACTTTTGATTTTCTCAAAAACTGGTCCTACAATTTTTTTTAAAAATCGCCTGGTTTACTAAATTTTTTATGCTCTACAAGATAGAGTAGGCGCCATGTTGGCTGAAATTCTTGGTGAGGCTGTTTTTACGAAAAAATAATGTTTTTTTAAGATTGCGGCTTTATTATGCATTTTACCGCAAAAATGTATATATTTGAAGTTGTAGAAAATTTAAAATCCTACAACTTTTATTTAAACATTTTTTTGTATAACGCTTAGTTTAGCGGTAATTAGCGATTTTCTGTTTTTTCTCACGAAAACGTGTGAAAAATCGATTTTTTTAAGATTTCGGCCTTAGTATGCATTGTACGACAAAAGTGTATATAATTAAATTTATAGAAAATTAACAGATCTACAACTTTTATTCAGAGAATTTTTCTCTATAGAGTTTAGTTTAGCGGGAAAGTGTGATTTTCCGTTTTTTAAGCCAAATTGAGTTCGATTTTCATTTTGCGTCATTCACTCATGATTAAAATTAGGTTATGTTTATTGACGTTAGTTTTTGTTTATTTCTAATATTTTATTAATAATGTTAGGTTTATTATTAATTATTTGCAAAGGCAAGAGAAAGTTGTGTGAGTGTTTCACACCAGATTTTTTTTTCTTTTTTTGTCTTTAATTTTATGAATCTATAACAGTATACCGTAGATTAAAGCACAACCACTAGATTTGATGAAATTTATTATTAGGCGTGGAAGGAGGGGTCACACCGACCAGTGCATCCTCCAGGATGACGTAATCATGCTATGATGGAGATGATCTTGATGCAAATGAAAATGAAAGCCCGACGGTGAAAAGATTAAGAAGATAAATAATGTTGATGATGAAGATAATGATAGAATGTTATCGAAGAAGATCCCTACACCAAAGACGGCGAAGACGTCAAAAATTTGGAAAATTTTGAATGGCCATTTTTTTTGTCGAGCGAGGTCGTTTGGATTATTTTGCAATTTATCAAAGAAACTTTGATAAAGTTGTCGTGCACGTAGGGTTGTCTTTTACGTAGGGAATACGAAGGTCAGAATGAAGGGTGTCGTTTCTCACGTACCAAGGTGCTCCACTGGCAAGCCTTAAATATCTAGATTGAATACCTGTATTTTGTTTAAATTGGTTTGAGCAGCAGCACCAAAAATCTGGATTCCGTACAGCCAGAGAGGTTTCAATTAAGTCTGGTAAATGGTAATTACTATATCTAATAATGAAATATAAACTCATTGAGTATATGACATCATTAAATAAATTAAATTAACATCATGTATTAAATATTATAATAATTTTCAATAAATAGTTTATTTATTATTTTATTATTATTTAATTTTATTATTATTTATTATATCATTATATAATTATAAATATTATATTTATATTTATTATTATTTTACTTTATTTAATAGTTATTATCAAAGTTTGCTTGAAAAAAGAAAAAAAACTTTAACGTTAACTTGAAAAATATTGATATTTGATTATTTTCATATTTCCCCCGTATTTACCGTTAAAAATACTGTAAGAATAAAAATCTACTACGAAATATCCACAAAATGTGGAAAATTATGCTGGCGGGGGGGGGGAATAACAGAAAATACCCCAGACCTATACAGACTTTTCGACAAGCGATCAAAATTATCAATGGCTTCGAATTTCTTGTGGAGAGATGAAAGAGCATATACATGTAATGTTAAATTTGATATAGATTTCGGTCTATTTAATGTTCTTATTTAAAGTTCTGGTTCCAGATAGGACCTTGCAAGTTTTTTATTTCCAAGAATACACATTTCTTTACAATTTGATGAAAGGATTTTATATAATTTTCATTTATTTTTTAAATTTTCCAATCCGTTTGAAGACAATTTTGACAATAATTATTCTAAAAATACAAAAAAAATAAAATAAAAACGATTTAATTATTTTGTAGAGTAATACGAAAAGTACATATCAGCAAAGTTTGATCTTTCTATCTCTCAACTAAAGCTTCAAAAACGAACATTGAATCCTGAAAATATCCAATTTTCGTTAAATTGAAGGGGTCGGCGGAAGAAAGTGCTAACCCACAAAATTTCCAGCATGATTTTTCTTAAAAAGTTATTCTGTAAAAATAAAATGTACGGCACGTTTTAAACAGAATGCTATATTTACGATGACAGGTGGTACTAAGGTGGTACTAAGACAGGTGGAGTGTCAAATTATTTACACTCAATCTGTTAGTTGCAGGGCTAAAATAAATAGTTCTGTTTCTTATCACATGGTCAGCCAATTAAATGACTGAATCATTTAAGAACAGAAGAGGTAGAGGTGTAAAAGACACTAATCAGAGTTATCTTATCTGAAAGTAATAGATTTCATTATACAGCCAGACCCTGTGGTGAATGAAGTGAAGGTGTCATTTGCAGAGTGGAAAATATATGCTTTTCAGAGGGCCCGGCATGCTGATAAGTGTACTTTTCCACTCAGTGAGGAAGGCAATGGTAAACCACCTCACTCTTCGATTTACTTAGTAAAACCTCTACAGGTTCAAACCAGCCTTTCGGCTGATGACCTAAACACATATTTAAGATCTTAAGAACCTAGATTAAACAGAAAATAACAAAACTTCCAAAACATGATTTGTAGATTTCAGTAAACTTTTAAAATGACTGCGTAAATTTATGTTGATGTAGGTTAGCAATGTCTTCTTCGGACCCCTTCAATTGACCAACTGTACTTACAAACAAATCTTCACTTTTTTCATTCTCAAAACAGAAAACCAGACTGTTTTGTTGCTACAATAACACATCACTATAAAGAAAAGAAAAATATGTAATATAAAAGTACCTAAGTGAAAAAATAATCTTCTTAAATAATAATAATAATAACAGTAAATCTGTAAAGAGAGAAAAAACTTACTCGAAAATCGCGTTGTAAAATTGTTGAATGCATAATTGTAATCTGCTGTAAAAAATTCGGGGTTGGACATATAATTAAAACGTAAATTCTTATAATTACAAGGAAAATATCATAATTTAGTTGGTGGTGAACTCACGTGATACTTGATTTCGGTCTGCTATGTCTAGTTAAATATAAGTATTATGTAGTATTATATACTTGATTGTCGACCACATTACCTGCAACAAAAAAATAAAATGATTATTATTATTACTCAGAAACATTCCCTTAACAGACATGTAGATTAAAAAAATGTACAAAGTGATATTAACCATGTGTTTATAACCCGACTGCAATTGATATTTATGTAAACATTTATAATTAAATTATTACATTTTGTAAATTATTAAACTGACTTATTTTTAATTATAATTAAAATCTTATTTATAATTATTAAAATATATAACTTATTAATAGTGATAAAATAACTATTAATAGTGATGGAAGTTTTTGTGTTTAAATGAATCAATAGGGTGTTTAAAGTTACAAAAAACATTTACTAAAATTTTAAAATAAAAAAATATCTACGCAGATAATCAAATAAGCTTAAAAGACTTATTTATTATTATTATTATTATCATTATTATTATTATTATTATTATTTGCGTATATTCCTCGTAAAGAAAGAGCTAAAAACACAAAAATCTAGCTCTTGGTGGTGGCTCTGTTCCTCCTTTTAGCTTCCCAAAAACCTTTCATCCTCTCACTTCGCGCCTTTTTCTCTTCGTCTGTCCATTTTCGCCCACTTCTTTTGGCTTGTGATCTGAACTAAATTTCCTGGTTTCTAATTTTTTCTCTACAAATTTTGCGGTTGTGAATGTCTTCCATTGTGATACACAATTCTTGCTGGTCTTCCATAGTTTCTTTGTACCAAGAGGTGCCCAACTTTGAAGTGGAAATTATGTTTAATATTCTTTTTGTCAGTCTGGTGTCACTCATTCTGGCTACATGTGTAAAAATCACTCTGCGTTTTCTGATGAATGTCGTGATGGTTTCAGTATGCCTGTATAGTTCTTTTGTATTCTTTTGTATTGTTGTTGTTTAGGTCATCAGCCAAAAGGCTGGTTTGAACCTCTAGAGGTTTTACTAAGTAAATCGAGGAGTGACGTGGTTTACCATTGCCTTCCTCACTGAGTGGAAAAGTACGCTTATCAGCATGCCGAGCCCTCTGAAAAGCACATATTTTCCACTCCGCAAATGACACCTTCACTTCATTCACCACAGGGTATGGCTGTATAATGAAATTCATTACTTTCAGATAAGATAACTCTGATTAGTGTCTTTTACACCTCTACCTCTTCTGTTATTAAATGATTCAGTCATTTAATTGGCTGACCATGTGATAAGAAACAGAACTATTTATTTTAGCCCTGCAACTAACAGATCGAGTGTAAATAATTTGACACTCCACCTGTCTGTTATGGGCAGTCTTTTGTATTATATAAAGTTTTGAGCTAAAATGCATATTAAAGCCGTAATCCTTAAAAAAACAACGTTTTTACGTGAAAACAGCCTCACCAAGAATTTCAGTAAACATGGCGCCTACCCTATCTTGTAGAGCATAAGAAATTTAGTGAACCAGGCGATTTTTCAAAAAAATCGTAGGACCAGTTTTTGAGAAAATCGCAAAAAAGTGAAAAATTACACGAATAAACTACTACTTCCGGTTGACCAATTTTGATGAAAATGTTCGTGTCGGGTCCGGTAGTGGTATGTAACTTAAGTTTCAAGTTTCAAGTTCGTACGATGTTCCGTTCTTGAGGTATTTTGTATATGTATATGTATATACTTTGAGCCATGGGAGTGAGAGAATGCATAACGCTCTCACTCGCACAACCCATACGCGCCATTCCAATAACATTGCATAATTTTACTCATTGTTGTGAGCAAGTGTTTATGCACGCAGTAAACTAACAAGCAAGATAACACAAGGTATGTTTTCAGATTTGGATTACAACGGTAAAGATCTTTGAGCGCATGCGTAGTTATGCCACATATCTCCCTCTCACTCGCTCGGCTATGGGACATTAGTTCGTCTGATACCTATACTTTCTATTTCCTAGCCCATAATTATGAATATGTATCGACGAAAAGTATTATTTTCATTTCAATTTTTCTAAATCGAGTTTTCAGTGGAAACAAACGTTTTCAGGATCCCTGAACCTTTAAGAACATGTTTTTAGCGGTTGATCTGTGTGTCCTTATGTGAACAAAATATGTCACGAACGGAATTTCGTACGAAGCTGAAACTTGAAACGTAAAGTACCACTTGGGGAACTGACTCGAACGTTTTAATCAAAACTGGTTAACCGTAAGTAGTGCCTGGTTTACGACGTATTTTTTTTATAGTGGGCTTAATAATAAAATATTGATTTTGTTTATTATTTCATGTATTTTGTAAATATAATAAATTTTGTATGTTGTTGTTTTAGGTCATCAGCCGAAAAGCTGGTTTGAACCTGTAGAGGTTTTACTAAGTACAATGAGGAGTGAGGTGGTTTACAATTGCCTTTCTCTCTGAATAGAAAAGTAACGCTTATCAGCATGCCGGCCCCTGTAAAAAGCACGTATTTTCCACTTTGCAAATGACACCTTCACTTCATTCACCACAGGGTCTGGCTGTATAATGAAATCCATTACTTTCAGTGGAGATAACTCTGATTAGTGTCTTTTACACCTCTACCTCTTCTATTCTTAAATGATTCAGTCATATAATAGGCTGACCATGTGATAAGAAACAGAACTATTTATTTTAGCCCAGCAACGAACAAATTGAGAGTAAATAATTTGACTCTCCGCCTGTCTGTTATGGGCAGAAATTTTGTATATAAAATCTATTTCTGTAAAGAGTTCCCGATAATAGTAATTTATTTATTTCGAATTACTAGTTTAGATGAAATCTGCAATCTTGTTTTATGTGTAACAATAAAATTAATTTACGATACTAACGTAAAATGTAACTTTGATTAAAAGTTGACTAAAAATTCATTGCAGTTTTTCCTTAAGAATTATTGTATTTTCCGTCTTCTGCAATGAAGTAATATACCTCAGTACTTAATGCGGAAAAAACTGCAGCAACTTCTTTTATAAGATTATTTCCTATTAAAAACTTTTCCGATGAAAACCTTTTCTTCTAATTTTAAAAATATAATGTCTCCTTAGTAATTTCCATTATATTGGTGCAACGTAAATTTTAAACATCTCCTATTTATAAACCTTAACCTATATTTAGAAACAGGCCTATTACAGCTGACGTCATAATATAAAATAAAAATATATTGAAAAATAATGTAAATTATTCCATGTCGCATTGTATAAAATCATTTAGAACTTATTTTAAAATATGCATTTTATTTTTATTTGGAATAAAGTTACTTTTAAATAGCGTGCTTAATTTATTGCGTGTACTTCATTTCGAAAGAAAAGAATAAGAAATCTTTCTGAAATTGCAAAATTAATTTTGTATTTTATTCTGCATTACTGCTACTGAAAGTATCAAATATTTGCATGATTTTTAATAATACTATAAAGTTTTGGCGTTGTATAATCTTCCAAATATTTCATGTCAGAATTACTTACTTTGAAATTTGTAGTTTGTATTAAATAATAATACCAAATTCTTATTAAAACTGTACTGAGTCATTTAAAGATAGAGAACGGAAAAAATCGGAAAGTTAATCGCTTTAAGTACCTCAGAAAGATGATACAAGCAAAGACTAGCAAAAAGGAAGCGAACAACAATACGAGGTGTGGCTATTAAATAACTATTAAATAAATAATAATAATAATAATAAGAGCTGTATGAGGGTGAGCGTTGTCATGCACAAACACGACACCTTACTCATCTTACTCGTTGATTTTATGGAATGTGGAACGACCATCACTTCTACTGCCTACTGTGAAACTTTAAACAGACTAAGAAGAGCGATGCAAAACAAGCATCGTGGCCTTCTGACACGTGGTGTTGTGTTTGTGCATGACAACGCTCGCCCTCATACAGCTCGAAGAACAAATGAACTTTTGGCCAAGTTTAAATGGGACGTTTGCGATCATCCCCCATACAGCCCGGGCTTGGCTCCTAGTGACTTTCACCTGTTCCCGAATATGACGCAGTAGCTTGCATCTCAGCGGTTCGTAAATGACGAAGAGCTTCAAAACGCCGTGAATGGTTGGCTACATCACAGGCGGCAGATTTTTATGCAGAATGTATTTCAAAGACTGTTCCAAGGTACGACAAGTGCTTGAATCTGTTTGGCGACTATGTCGGTCGAAAAATAGAGAAAAACTATAGTCTTAATATGAATATAATAAAGTTTTTATATCTTCACTCGTTTACTTTTTATTTCAAAACGGAGGTTATTTTCTGGATAACCCTCGTAGACTGGGTTTGTAAATGAAATAACCTATGGTTTTGGGTCGCTTTGAAATAATGTAGTTACGTGACCCATTTTTAATTACATTAATAAATCAATTGCTTTGATTGTTTGTTGTTATAATGTCTTAAAATTGTAATAAAGTTTAGTTTAAGCTTAAGTTTTGTAATTAATTTTATTTATTTATAAACTGTAGAATTCATTTTCAGTGATAAAATAGAAAAGGATGATGCAAGGAGTAAATTCAGGTATAAAATATTCATTTAAATTTACATTTTCATTTGAGTACGATAGCGAACGTAGGTAGCGAATAGTTTTCTAAATGAAATTATTTCATTCGTCGTTTCATGGTTGGTTAAAAAAATGGAAATGTTGTTTAAATCGTAGGTTAAGCAAGTCAACTTATGTTATGTTTAATTCAGAATGAAGCTCTCATCTGTGTCATATTTCCATATGATCTTTAATAAATTATATTGGCCTACCTACCACGCCATCAGGTTCATACATGTTCAAGTATAAATACTGAAGTCATGAGATTGCTTTTTGCGTATGGATGGGCTGTGAGAAATGGAAGTGAAAATTTGACAGTGCTGACAACATCAACAGTGAGACTTTACTCGTACATTTCACTTCCGTGCAGTTTCTACATGCATTTTGTAAGCTGTGGTTTATTCAGAGAAAATGTTTTCTTCATAAACCTATAATACAGAGTGATTTTTTAGTCCTGTTACCCAATTGTTAATGTCTGGTAATATTTTTCTAAAAAAAATAAATTTTGTTTTATGACACTAAGTTGGTAGCCCTACTCAACCAGTTTGGATATGGCAGTGTGAGTTGATTTTCCTTGAGCTGTGTAAAATTTTGTGCCATTTCCGGTCGTGCTACGAACAGAATGTCTTTTATCCTAAAACAATCTCTTGTTTAAATCTGGAGGCTGAAGCTCTAGAACTAATCATATGTGATACGGATACAATTTCAATTTTTTAGCAGCTTTCTGAGCACTCGAACATGACAAATCAACATGCGAGGAAAGTTTTTGTAAACTTTTCCATGAAGAATTGAGCAATCTTGTTTTCACATTCTCTTAACGTCATCTGTCAAGAGAGTTGGTCGACCACTACGTTTTCTGCTGCAAACAATACCTGCCTCTAAAAATCAGTTAGTTAGCCTAGAAATTGACTAGAATAGAGTGGAGGAACACCAAAAAATTTAATTTGAAATGATTCTTTTACACTCGCATACGATTTTGTAGCAAAATATTGTTCAAGAATGAAAACCCGTTGTTCTAGGGTAAAAGACACTCTGTTCGTAACACAACTGGAAACAGCACAAAATTTTACGCAACTCAAGGAGAATCAACTCAAACTGTCGTATCTATACCGGTTGAGTAGGGCTACCAACTTTGTGTCATAAAACAAAATATCCCTTTTTTAGAAAAAAATTACCAGACATTAACAATTGGGTAACAGGACTAAAATTATACGGATAGGACTAACTAATATATAGGACTATATAGGCTACTGTACGAGGGGGTACCCAAAAGTATTCGGAATAGCTCTGCTGTGGGCGGAGCTTGTGCAGTACAAATTCCCGCCACTAGGCTGCTTGTAGCGCTACTCATTGCCAGTTCAATGCCATTTTGTTCGTTGATCTAGCTTGTTCTGTTCTCGTGCAGTGATTGTTCTCGCTAGTGCTGTTTTGTGCTCGTGTCGTTTTTCATGATGGCAAGTTTTAATGAACAACGTGCGGTTGTGAAATTTTGCTTCTTGCTCGGTAAAAACGCCGCGGAAACAGTTGTAATGTTGAACACAGCTTACAAAGACGACGCTATTGGAAAAACCCAAGTGTACGAGTGGTTTTTGCGCTTTAAAAATGGCGTCATGTCGATTGAGAACAAACCTCGTTCTGGACGACCGTCGACTTCCCGAACAGACGAAAATGTTGTGAAAGTGAAAGAAATTGTACGAACAGGCCGACGACAGACCATTTACCAAATATCACAGGTTAGTGGGTTATCTTGGAGCTCAGTCCAACGCATTTTAACAGAAGACTTGACAATGAAAAGAGTCGCTGCCAAGTTTGTGCCTCGGGTTCTGACAGACACTCAAAAGGAACGTCGAATTGAAACGTGTAGTGATTTGAAACAACAGCTTGAAACTGATCCAGATTTCATGTCAAAGATCATTACGGGTGACGAGTCTTGGTGCTATGGGTACGACCCAGAAACCAAACAACAATCCAGTCAATGGAAGACTTCATTATCATCCCGACCAAAAAAAAGTCGTCAAGTCAGATCGAACATCAAAACAATGCTGATTTGTTTTTTTGATGTGAGGGGAATTGTCCATTCAGAGTTCGTTCCACCAGGCCAGACGGTAAATCAAGCTTTTTATCTTGAAGTGTTAAGAAGACTACGAAACAGCATTCGTCGTAAAAGACCTAATTTGTGGCAGACAGGGGACTGGTTTTTCCACCACGACAACGCGCCTGCACACACGGCAATCTCGGTTACCCAGTTTTTGGCGAAAAACGGCATGGTTTTGCTACCACACGCACCGTACTCACCAGATCTGGCTCCGTGTGATTTTTTCTTGTTCCCACGCATGAAAAGGGGCATGAAAGGTCTCCGATTTAACAACGTTGTTGATGTCAAGAAAAAAACGACGGATGAGCTGGCAGCCAGCACTGAAGAGGAGTACAAAAAAATGTTTTGAACAGTGGAAGCACCGGTGGGACAAATGTATTAGTTGTAATGGAGAGTATTTTGAAGGGGATTTTCTTTTGTAAAAAAATTAAAAATAAATAGTTTTAAAAAATAATTCCGGTTTCTTTTGGGTACCCCCTCGTAGACTATATAGGACTAATATTATACGACTAACTAATCACCCTGTATTATCTATAGTTTAATTACATAAATAAAAATGTTTGATTTACTGTAATTTACCATCTATCTTATTCCATTCGAACAAAATTGTCTATGAATGGATCGCCTCAAAAAACATAATTATATTTTAATCATGAGTGAAAGACGCAAAATGAAAATCAACCTGTTTGGCTTAAAAATACGGAAAATCACTCTTTCACGCTAAAATAGGCTCTGTAGAGAAAAAATGTTTAAAAAAAAGTTGTAGATCTTTTAATTAACTATAAATTTGATTTTACACTTTTGTCGTAAAATGCATCCTAAAGCTAAAATCTTAAAAAAAAATCGATTTTTTATACGTTTTCGTGAGAAAAGAGAGAAAATCGCTAATTACCTCCAACTAAGCGTTATACAAAAAAATGTTTGAATTAAAAGTTCTAGGATTTTAAATTTTCTACAACTTTTATTATGTACATTTTTGCGCTAAAATACATATTACAGTTACGATTAAAAAAAACCATTTTTTACGTAATAACAGCCTCCCCAAAAATTTCAGCAGACATGGCGCCTACCATATCTTGTAGAGAATAAAAAAATTCGTAAATGAGGTGATTTAAAAAAAAATTGTACGAGCCGGTTTTGAGAAATTCGCAAAAAATTGAAAAATGACACGAATAAACTATTACTTCTGGTTGACCGATTTTGCTGAAAATGTTCGTGTCGGGTCCGATAGTGGTATGTAACTTAAGTTTCAAGTTTCAAGTTCGTACGAAGTTCTGTTCTTGAGATATCCTGTTCACACACACGCGCGCGCGTAAACGCACGTAAACACACACACACACACACAAAGAACAATCGCTAAAAACATGTTTTTTTGGGTTCAGGGGGTCTGAAAACGACAGGGGGTCTGAAAACGGATTCAGGGGGTCTGTTAAAAGGACATGACAACAATACTTTCCTTCCTATATATTCATATAGGCAAGAGAAAGTAAAGTATTTGACTTACCTACAGTTGAGCCGTTCTTAGTTTGCTCCTACTGTCAACAAACAAAAGCCAGCTACTACAGGGTGCACGCTAGGGTCTGCGACTTTACGGATGTTGACGTCCTATTAAGTTAACGATTTTTTAAATTATAAGTACTTAAAGTACTAAAAACTAAGTCATGATATTATGTAGGCGTAACAATTTCATTTAAAAAAATATTTTGTATTTAAATACTTTTGAAAGTATTTTGTTGTTACTTTTTAATCAGCGTGTACATATTTTGATACAATGCGCATGCTCAGTGACGTCATTATTTGTTTACATTAGGAGCAAACTAAGAGAGGCTGGACTATAGTGATTACAGTTATTTTGAAGTAAACAAGTAAATTGTGTATTCTTTGAAGTAAGTAAAAGCGTACAGGAATATTAAACAACGTTACAAGATTCATTGCAAGGTATACCATATTATGAACATGAAGTACAGTGAAGGGAACGGTTCACCGACTTTTCTCTTAGTTCAAACTCCTGTTTATAGCTGCGAAATGCGTTCAACCATTACTCTCATCTAAGAGTATCTCTTTACAAGTTATTTAAAGGTACTGGAATGGAGAGAGAGTGAGGAATTGTGGGTGGGGTTACGAGAGAAAGAGAACTTCGCACACATAAGTCCCTTCTGTAGTTATAGAATAGTCTAATTATATATCCCCCTTTTCAACGCCGTACTTCAACTTGGTGGTCGCTTATTCAGCTCAGATTATCTCTTTGTAAATATCTAAGGAAAATATAGTGATAAGCTTATTATAGTATCATGATGGATTTAAAAGAAAAACAAAAAACTTCAAAGTGTCAGTTCCATTTTTCACAAACTTACCAGGTTCCACTATAGAAAAAATAAAAAAAGGCGACTTATTAAACTTGTGTATACTACCCGCAATACGTTCATGTATTGCGGTTGTAAAGTTTTAAGGAAAAACATTATTTTTTTTAAGTCTTTTTTTTTTTTTTTTTTTTTTTTTTTAATTTATTTATTTAGAGTCGCATCAACAACTTGGTCATTAGCGACTACGGTGGATTGTGTAACATTAACTTTGGGATTTGACATGTGAAAATTTCCAGACCCTCGCCGGGAATCGAACCCGGGACCTCCGCGTGGCAGGCCAATGCGCTAACCACTAAGCTACGGAGGCGGCCAAGTCTTTTTTTTGTTATCGAGAAACTAACTGTACTTTATTCACAAGCACCCAACTTGATTGAAACTTTTCGCTGTATTTTTAACGTGATTCAGGTTAAGTTTTTAAAAGGGGACCCCCAGTGGGGTTTATTCAGGAATGCTGCCAGTTGGTCACCATACAAGGTCGCTTGCCCAACAAGTGTTGCTTAACAATTAATAAGAACTTCTACCAGCTAACTGACTGTGCTCGACCGGAAGCTATTACTAATAATAAACAAAACTGGTGTGAAACACTCACATAACTTTCTCTTGCCAATGCAAATAATGACCAATATAACCTAACGATTTTACAAGTTATACAAGTTATTGGTCCTACGATTTTTTTAAAAATCGCCTTATTTACTAAATGTTTTATGCTGTACAAGATAGGGTAGGCGCCATGTTTGCTGAAATTCTTGGTCAGGCTGTTTTCATGTAAACAATTTGTTCTTTTAAGATTGCGGCTTTAATATGCATTTTAGCTAAAAAGTGTATATAATAAACGTTGTAGAGAATTTTAAATCCTAGAACTTTTATTTCAAACATTTGTTTGTATAACGCTTAGTTTAGCGGTAATTAGCAATTTTCTGTTTTCTCACGGAAACACGTAAAAATCGATTTTTTTTTAGATTTTGGCTTTAGTACGCAAAAATTTATATGAAATTAAAAGACCTACAACTTTTATGTATAGCATTTTTCTGTACAGTGCCTAGTTTAGCGTTTTTCTGCGCGATTTTCTGTATTTTTAAGTCAAACTGAGGTCAATTTTCATGTTGTGTCTTTCACTCATGATTAAAATAAGGTTATGTTTATTGAGGTTAGTTTTTTGTTTATTTCTAATGTTTGACTAATGTTAGGTTTATTGTTAATTATTCGCATTGGCAAGAGAAAGTTGTGTGAGTTTCACACCAGGTTTTTTTTATATAAAATGCCTTTACATTTGAAGTTGATTTGTGAAGCACCTTGCTCTAATAAAATTAACAATAATAAATATATAAATAAAATGTTAAATTTACAGAAAGACATTGGTTAAACGACTGGAAGTGGAAGAATGAGGAAATAATATAAGATCGGATATTTGAAGAGAGATGACTTGAGTAAAAGTTACGGAAGTTATTTTCTCTATAAAGAGGATGACGTGATAATAATAAATGAGTGTAATAACAGATGAATTGCGCTGAGGAAGGAGGAAATATAAGATTGTTGAGGATTTTTCTCAGTAATATCATATCACAGAATGGAAAATTGATTACTCAAGTATACATTGTTTATCTAATATCTTTTATTTTACTCTAAAAACAATTCAACTATAATTTAATACAAAAAAAAAAAAAAATCATCTGGTGTGAAACACTCACACAACTCTCTCTTGCCAATGCAAATAATAAAAAATAAACCTAACATTAGAAATAAACAAAAAACCAACCTCAATAAACATAACCTAATTATAATCATGAGTGAAAAACGCAAAATGAAAATCGACCTAAGTTTGGCTTAAAAATTCGGAAAATCACTCTTTCGCGCTGAATTAGGCTCTGTAGAGAAAACTGCTTTAAATACAAGTTGTAGATCATTTAATTTTTTATAAATTTGATTATACAATTTTGTCGTAAAATGCATTCTAAAGCCGAAATCTTAAAAAAAATCGATTTTTCACACGTTTTCGTGAGAAAAAACAGAAAATTGCTAATTACCTCTAAACTACGCGTTATACAAAAAAATGTTTAAACTAAAAGTTAAAGAATTTTAAATTCTTTACATTTTTTATAATAAATTTTTGCGCTAAAATGAATATTAAAGCCGTAATCTTATAAAAACAATTTCTTTACGCGAAACAGCCTCACCAAGAATTTCAGAAAACATGGTGCCTACTCTATCTTGTAGAGCATAAAAAATTAAGTAAACCAGGCGATTTTTAAAAAAATCGTAGAACCAGTTTTTGTAAAAATCGAAAAAATACACGAATAAACTACTACTTCCAGTTGACCGATTTTGATGAAAATGTTCGTGTCGGGTCTTTTAGTGGTATGTAACCTAAGTTTCAAGTTTCAAGTTCGTACGAAGTTCCGTTCTTGAGATATTTTGTATACACACACAGACACACACTCACACACACACACACACAAATTGCTATAAACATGTTTTTTGGGTTCAGGGGGTCTGAAAACGTGTATATCCGGTGAAAACTCGATTTCTTAAAATCGACATGAAAACAATACTTTCCTTCCTATATAAATTATTCATATAGGCAAAAGAAAACAATATGACTGTCTTAATTTGCGTTGCCTTAACTCGACACAAGCGAATAACTCCGGCGTAAAACACACACGACTTTCTCTTGCTAATGTAGAGAATGGTTAAATTAATTTATGTTTAATCATTATAAAACATTGTAAAATTAAAACAACCAAATTTTAATCATAAATGTATGACGCAAAATTAAAATCACAATCTGTAGAAATAAAAATCTGGTGTGAAACACTCACACGAATTTCTCTTGCAAATATAACCTAACATTAGTAACAAAACATACAAATAAACAAAAAACTAACTTCAATAAACATAATCTTATTTTAATCATGAGTGAAATACGCAAAATGAAAATCAACCTTTAAAATAAACCTTTAAAATCAAGAATAGTAAAAGTTGTAGATCTTTTAATTTCCTGTAAATTTGATTAGACTATATATGCATACATTTTTGTCGTAAAATGCATACTAAGGCTGAAATATTAAAACTGAAAACAATACTTTCCTTCCTATATATTCATACAGGCAAGAGAAAGTAAAAAGCACAGTGTCCCCAAGAATTTCAGCAAACATGGCGCTTACCTTATCATGCAGATTATAAAAAATAAAGAAAGTAAAAGAGGCGACTTTAAAAAAATCGTACTAACCGTTTTTGAGAAAATCGCAGAAAAATGAAAAATTGCACGAATAAACTACTACTTCCGGTTGACCAATTTTGATGATAATGTTTTTTGAGTCCCGTAGTGGTACCTATGTTCAAAGTTGAAACTTTGAACAACATTTTGTTCTTGAGATATTTTTTTGACTCACCAATTAGTAAAAACATGTTTTTTTGATTTCAGGTAGTCTGAAAACGAGTTTTTTCTGGTGAAAACTCGATATGGAAAAATAGACATGAAAATAATACCTTCCTTCCCTAATATTCATAAAGGGCAAGAGAATGTAGAAATATTTGACGCGGCACGTTTGTAATCAAAAGTAACGTATAAATTACCTGATCATGAATAATTAAACAATGAAAACAATAACCAATAACAAGACATTGTAAAAAAATGAACTGGTACACAAAAACTGGCAATTTTCCAATAGTGCAACAAGACCATTATGTAACTATTGTGTTGGATTTGATTGTGTGGGACATCCAATTAAAATATCATCAAAGGGTCTTACCGAATCACTTTCGAATTTTATTCAAATTGTTTTTATATTACAAAGAACGTGACAATAATCTTTATTTATAATTTGTCTACAAGCTGTCTACAAAGTTATTACGATTAAAAATAATCTGGTGTGAAACACTCACACAACTTTCTCTTGCCAATGCAAATAATTTAAACAATATAACCTAACATTAGTAATAAAATATTTTAAATAAACAAAAAATTAACCTCAAAACACATAACCTTGTTTTAATCATGAGTAAAAGACGGAAAATGAAAATCGACCTGTTTGGCTTAAAAATATGGAAAATCGCCCTTTCATGCTATACTAGGCTCTGTAGAGAAAAATTATTAAAATAAATGTTGTAGATCTTTTAATTTTCTATAAATTTGATTGTATACACTTTTGTCGTAAATGCATATTAAGGCCGAAATCTTAAAAATCGATTTTTCACATATTTTCGTGAGAAAAAAACATAAAATTGTTAATTACCGCTAAACTAAGCGTTATACAAAAAAATGTTTGAATTAAACGTTGTGGGATTTTAAATTTTCTACAACTTTTATTATATACATGTTTGCGCTAAAATGCATACTGAAGCCGTTCTCTTAAAAAAAAACAATTTTTTTACTTGAAAACAGCCTCACCAAGAATTTCAGCAACCATGGCGTACCCTATCTTGTAGAGCACAAAAAATTTAGTAAACCAGGCGATTTTTAAAAAAATCGAAGAACCAGTTTTTGAGAAAATCACAAAAAAGCGAAAAATTACACGAATACACTACTACTCCCGGATGACCGATATTGATGAAAATGTTCGTGTCGGGTTTGGAGTGGTGTGTAACTTCAGTTTCAAGTCTTAAGTTCGTATGATGTTCCGTTCTTGAGATATTCTGCACAAACACACACACACACACACACACACGCACACACACACACACACACACACACACACACACACAGACTAATCGCTAAAAAATGTTTATTGGGTCAGGGGATCTGAAAACGTGTAGATCCGGTGTAAACTCGATTTCGAAGAATCGACATGTAAACAATACTTTCCTTCCTAGTATATTCATATAGCTAAGAGAAAGGAATAATTGAGTGTTTTCAAAAATTTTAAATTACATTATCGTTAAAAGACAATAAATTTTTCTAAATTGCATTATGATTTAGATCGATATTTTTATGGTTTACTATGAAATAGAAGGTCCTGGTTTCAATCTGTTTATAATCATATTTTGCCCATAACCGGCAGGTGGAATGTTAAATTATTTACAATCGATCTGCTACTTCCAGAGCTACAAAACGTATTTCTGTTTCTTATTACAACATGGACATTACACAAACATTATCATCAAAATCGGTTAACTGAAAGTAAAAGTTTATCGTATGATATTTCACTTTTTTGCGTTTATCTCAAAAACGGTTTCTCTAATTTTTTCTTTAATTCTAATTTACAACATTGTTATGCACCACATGATAGGGTAGACGCCATGTCTGCTGAAATTGTTAGGGAAGCTTTACTCTTGTAGAAAAAAACTTATTTTTTAAGATTTCGGCCTTAGTATGCATTTAACGATGTTGTTGTTTAGGTCATCAGCCAAAAAGCTGGTTTGGACCTGTAGAGGTTTTACTAAGTAAAACGAGGAGTGAGGTGGTTTACCATTGCCTTCCTCACTGAGTGGAAAAGTACGCTTATCAGTATGCCGGACCTTCTGAAAAGCACATATTTTCCACACTGCAAATGACACCTTCACTTTATTCACCACAGGGTCCGGTTGTATAATGAAATTCATTACTTTCAGAGGATATAACTCTGATTAGGGTCTTTTATACCTCTACTTCTTCTGTGTTTTAAGGATTCAGTCATTTAATTGGCTGACCATGTGATAAGAAACAGAACATTTTTTTTAGCCCTGCAACAAACAGATTGAGTAAATAATTTGACACTCCACCTGTCTGTTATGGGCAGGCATTTAACGATATGAAGTGTATAATAAAATTTATAGGAAATTAAAAGATCTACAACTTTTATTTTAAGCATTCTTCTCTACAGAGCCTTGTTTAGCGTCAAAGAGTGATTTTTCGTATTATTAAGCCCAACTAACTTTGAGTTTTCATTTTGGATCTTTCACACATGATTAAAATATGGTTATGTTTTTTGAGCTTAGTTTTTTGTTTATTTCTAATGTTTTTTTTTACTAATATACGCGTACCAAGAGAAAGTCATGTGAGTGTTCACACCAGATATTTTCCTATATAATTACGTTTTTAGACAAATTTTGTAAATAAATTCTATATAAGACTTGACAAATTTTATAATTTTTGTTTTATATAATATTTAAAACTTGCCTTTCCTGATGCGTTAAAACATTTAGTCGTAGATAAAAAATTTAAAAAATCTGGTGTGAAACACTCACACAACTTTCTCTTGCCAATGCAAATAATTAATAATAAACCTAACATTATTAATAAAATATTAGAAATAAACAAAACCCTAACCTCAATAAACATAACCTTATTTTAATCATGAGTGAATGACGCAAATGGAAATCGTACTCAGTTTGGCTTAAAAAAATGGAAAATCACACTTTCACGCTAAACTAGACTCTTTAGAGAAAAATTCTTTAAATAAAAGTTGTAGATCGTTTAATTTTCTATAAATTTTATTATATACAATTTTGTCGTAAAATGCGTACTAAAGCCGAAATTTAAAAAAATCGATTTTTCACACGTTTTCGTGAGAAAAAATCAGAAAATCACAAATTACCGCTAAACTAAGCGCTATACAAAAAAATGTTTGAAGTAAAAGTTGTAGAATATTACATTCTCTACAACTTTTGTTATATAAATGTTTGCGCTAAAATGCATATTAAAGCCGTAATCTTAAAAAAACAACGTTTTTACGTGAAAACAGCCTCACCAAGAATTTCAGAAAACATGGCGCCTACCCTATCTTGTAGAGAATAAAAAATTGAGTGAACCAGGCGATTTTAAAAAAAATCGTAGAACCAGTTTTTGAGAAAATCGAAAAAAGTGAAAAATTACACGAATAAACTACTACTTCCGGTTGACCGATTTTGATGAACATGTTCATGTCGGGTCCGGTAGTGGTAAGTAACTTAAGTTTCAAGTTTCAAGTTCGTACGATGTTCCGTTCTTGAGATATTCTGTTCACACACACACACACACACACACACACGCGCGCGCGCGCGCGCGCACGCACGCACACACACACACACATACACAGACCAATCGCTAAAAACATGTTTTTTGGGTTCAGGGGGTCTGAAAACGCATAGATCCGGTGAAAACTCGATTTCGAAAAATCGACATGAAAACAATACTTTCCTTCCTATATATTCATATAGGCAAGAGAAAGTAAAAACTGAACCGAAATGAAAACAAATATAACAAGGAAAAGAAGCTGACACAATAAAGTGTTTATAATTAAATGACTAGATTACAACAGAAGGAAAGCAACATTGAAAAACCAAAATTAATTTAACATGATAATATGAAAGACCATATTTTAACATAAAAGACCAGTTCCTTAGTCAGATGATGTAAAATACTTGGAAATGTACTTAAATCGAATCTTGCTATCATCCAACGATTCCAGTCAAAAGTTTTACGGATAATAACAAATGCTCCATGGTATGTGACAAATGATACATTGCAAAAGGACTTATGTGTCAACATCGTGAAAGAAGAAATTACGCAGCTAACTTTTAAATATCAAGTAAACTTAGCCGATCATCCAAATTCTTTGGCGCTTAATTTACTTGATAATAGCGAAGACATAACACGTTGAAACTAACAAATTTGCATGACCTTCCGTTTAAATTTACCGACTAACGTGCATTGCAAATAATTGTATTCCATATCAAGATCAACATTATCTTCTTCCTCTACGCATTCTTCTATCACAGTTATTAATTTTGTTACCTTTTCTAACTATATATTACTTTACTTTCTCTTGCTTATATGAATATATAGGAAGGAAAGTATTGTTTTCTTGTCGATTTTTCGAAATCGAGTTTTCACCGGATCTACACTTTATCAGACCCCCTGAACCCTGAAAACATGTTGTTAGCGATTGGTGTGTGTGTGTGTGTGTGTGTATGTGTGTGTGTATACAAAGTATCTCAAGAACGAAACATTGTACGAACTTGAAACTTAAAACTTAAGATATATACCACTACCGGACCCGACACGAACATTTTCATCAAAATCGGTCAACTGGAATTAGTAGTTTATTCGTGTAATTTTTCATTTTTTTGCGATTTTCTCAAAAACTGGCCCTACGATTTTTTTAAAAATCGCCTGGTTTACTCAATTTTATATTCTCTGCAAGATTGGGTAGGCGCCATGTTTGCTGAAATTCTTGGTTAGGCTTTTTTCACGAAAAAAGTGGTTTTTAAGATTACAGCTTTAATACTATTGTAGCGCAAAAATTTATTATTAAAAATTTAGACAATTTAAAATTCTACAACTTATATTTCAAACATTTTTTTTATATAACGCCTAGTTTAGCGGTAAAAGCGATTTTCTGTTTTTTCTCACGAAAACGTGTGAAAAGTCAATTTGTTTAAGATTTCGGCCTTAGTCTGCATTTTATGACAAAAGTGTAATAATAAAATTTATAGAAAATTAAAAGATCTACATTTTTTATTTACAGCATTTTTCTCTACAGAAAGTAGTTTAGTGTGAAAGAGTGATTTTCCGTATTTTAAAGCCAAACTGAGATTGACTTTCATTTTGCGTCTCTCACTCATGATTAAAATTAGGTTATGTTTATTGAGGTTAGTTTTTTTGTTTATTTCTATTGTTTTATTACTAATATTAGGTTTATTGTTAATTATTTGCATTGGCAAGAGAAAGTTGTGTGAGTGTTTCACACCAGATTTTTCTATACTATTTTTCAAGGGTGATGAGCTGTGAACGTATGCATTGCTCCCTACCCACTTTATAGCTAGCCAATCACTTGCCAGCTGTTAACGCCACTTCATACTGACAAAATAGATCCGTAAATCCCGCCTTGTTAATATTTCAAATTTACTTGATGCTTCCTATGACCCAACCGATCACGTCATTTTCTCCCTCTACTTCCTTCCATTTCCGCCTTCCTCATAGCTCATTGTTGGTTCAGCATTCATAATGATTGTATGCGCGCTTTTCTGATGCGTGTAACGCATGGCGTTGGGACGCTACCACGCTACCGGCTTTACAACCTCGTTTCGTTCTTACATTCGTTTCGCTCGCTATGAACTCAAGTCGTTTGTTCCTGTCTAATTTGTGTGAATTATTATATTCAGTTGCTCATGTCAATATATTGTGAATTCTCATTACTGGATTAAAGGTAAGTGCGCACTTGTTTATTATGTATTGTTGACCAATAATGTGTGTTCCCATGTAATGTCATGTCCTTTAACTCTCGTTTCCTATCTATTTTGTCAGTTTTGCTTAACCGCTTGTTTAACCATTTCGTTCAATCACTCAGTCGTTTAGTTGTGGCTGGCAACTACCAAATGCAACCAGCCTGGTCCTCCAGTTTAAATTGTTTAATCGCCTATTTATTAACGTTAGAAAATTACTCTTCTCGATTATTCTGTATTGTGTTTTACAAAATCGTATATGCTTTAACACCAGCAACGTTGCCAATACTTGCTCTTGTAGCTCTGTTACATAATTCGTCGGCCATTTTTTTGGTCTTTCAATAATAATTATAACCTACAAACATACAAGCAGCTGATTATATTTTAAAGTATTTCATGTTAACGCGCTCTATAATCGATGTACTCTGTACGAGATGCAAAACGAGAATGAACTATTGTGGCTCTTATACGAATGCGCGCGTAATGATTCTCAGGTTCAATCTGACAACGCTGACAAACACTCTGATTGGTCTAAACGTGTGGAACAGAAGAGTTTAACAACCGTGAAAAGCATATTAGTTAATATTTTCAAAAATTTATTATTATTCCTAATTTGTGTACGTTGCAATCTGTTCAATTTAGAACAATAAGCAAACCCATGACCCAATGAGATGAGGATGATGTGTATGACGTGTAAATGAGGTGTAGTCTTGTACAGACCCAGGCTGACCATTCCTGAGAGAGTATGGTTAATTAAACCCCAACCATCAAAGTACACTGGTAACCACCATCTAGTATTCAAATCCGTATAAAAGTAACTACCTTTACTAGGATTTCAACCAGGAACCTTCGTCTCCGAAAAGCAGCTGTTAAACAGCTGATTTTAGCAACGACTATACTTCTAGACCAACCCGGTGGGTTTTTCAAAAATTATAAAATAATTTTGTTTATCTTTTCGGAGCTCACCATTGGGTACTGTCTTCGTAATGTGAACACTCTCGTGTTATTTGCTTATAGTTTTGTTTTGAAATTGATTGTAAATAATCTCTGATATCAACATCTTTTAACAACATCTTTTCTAAGATGTTAGAAAAAAAAACACGATAATATAATAATGCAGATACTAAAGACAAAATAAAAAGAACAAAAAATGTATAATATGCAAAGTAATTGATGAGGAAATATTGAAAGAGTATTTAAAAGAATTTTCCCAAAACATAAACGGAAGATTTAAAATATTAAAAAAGGCGGAAATACTTAAAAACAAAAAGCTATCCTAAAGTGAATATTTCCGTATTAATTAATTCAGTTTCAGCTAACATTACACAAAGGATAATCTTTGTAATACGAACCATAATAATTTACCACATTAATAAAAAAATATCTACTGTGAAATAATCACACATTTATCCCTTGCCAATGTAAATAATAAAACAAATAACGAAAAATAATTAATCATGAGTAAACAATCTAAAATGAACAACATAACCTAATTTTAATCACGAGTGAACGGCATGAAAATTAATCACTCTTGTACTTCGAAATACGAAAAATCACTAATTATTGACTTTAAAGTAGGCTCTATAGAGAAAAATGCCAGAAATAAAAGTTGTAGGTTTTTAAAACTTTGATTATACACTTTTGTTTCAAAATACATAAATTAAGTTTAAGTTTACTTATAAGCTTAATTATACGTTACATGTTTCATTATTTACGATGGCATGAGAAATTTGTGTGAATGTTTCACACCAGATTTTTATTTTTTACTAACCCCGTGTTATAATATATTTACATATTTTTCATCTATTAAGGAACAAAACCGTTTGTTTCTTGAACCAATTATTTCGCATCGAGCTGAAGTTTTATTCTGATTCCATCTCTGCTCAATTTAGTAAATTTTTATTGATTTTAATTAAGAACTTATTAATTACCTGTATATAATATATATTATGTATATAATGGATATATAATGAAATTAACGGTATATAATGAAATTCATAATTAAATTAAAATATTGTTTCTGTTATGGGGCCACTTTTGGCCTATTGTAAACAACGTATTTTCATAAATCACTAAATTATACATGAGTTAATATTTTGAGCGGAATGTGTTTTTTAGTCTTAATGTATTTTGATCCCACAATTTTGTCAAGGAGTTGCCCCAGAGATTTTTGAGAGTTCAAAAAGTTTCTCTCTGGCAAACAATTACCAAACAACTTTATGAAATATAAATTTAGGACATCAATTGAATTTTGCCATTTCAGCGTCTGTGCACTTGTTTGCCTAATAATAATTTAACCACATTTTTAAGAAAAAAGTGGATAAATTTTTTAAGGTTTGTATGAAATTTTCTGGACCATATATAAACTAAAATAAATTGGGTTAGATTTTCAAATGCGTCTGACATTTTCTTATTACTCAATTTTATTGGTCATCCTTCACCGACTGCACTAACATTAATGTGAAAAACACTCAGAAGTCTCTTCTTCTTCTTCTTACGATCAAGGATTAGGCATAAGCCTGTTCCAAACTCACAAACCGTCCTTTACGTCTACACAAACACGAGACACTCCAGCTCGTACATCTCGACTACTGTCATCTTCTTCGAAGTCTTTCCACCTCCCTTATTTCAACTGGAACATATATTCCGTCACATATAAAGGTATTCTCTCCTCTGGCATTCGTTCGAAATGTTGCCTCCATTGATTCCGGTACTATTCCACTTTTACATTCAAGCTAAATACAACCAACTCGGATCTAATTTCCTTTTTATGTATTAGATCCAGCCTCGAGCAGCCCTCCACCCTTCTTAAAAACCTCATTTCAGCTTCTTGGATCCTACTTTATTGGCGTTTTGGGGTAACCCATGACTCACTTCCGTAAAGAAGGACTGGGGCAGCCATTACCTTTTAGAACTTCACTACTGTCTCTGTTCTAGCTCTCTTACCCAGTGTCCTGTTAGTTACTCAGAAGTAAAACATAAATTAACCATATTCGTTAGTAAATTTTTTAAATTAATTATTATTATATTTATTTCAAATTAGTTTTTATTTCTGAGCGCTTTCAATATGTGAACAATCCCGGGTTCGGTTCCCAGTCAGGTCTAACATTTTTTCATCGGTGATTCTAGTTTACCATTTAATGTCTATTTTATCTTAGTGTGTCCAGTTTGACGTAAAACTATAGAATAAAAAATTTTTAAACTATGGGATACAAGCATAAAAATTGAAATTAACAAATTTTAAAAAATTCTTTGAGTTCGAGAAAATAGTGATATTTTTGCCAAACGAGCAAACCACTGAGACGTAAAAAATTTATTTTTAATTAAGGAAATACGAATAGTACATACTAAAGAAAAAATTAGAATAAACAAAAGAAATTAGAAAAGAAAATATAAAGAAACCAACACTCCCACTGAAAGAGAATATAATTTTAATTTAAAAAGTTTTCCACGACAATAGTGTAAAAATCCGGAAAATAATTTTTATTGTCTGAGAAAAACAATGTAAATGAAGTTAATAGAATTAGTACTTGTAATGGGTAAGATTAATATAATTTGTTAATCCAATTAAAAAGTTAAATTACTTTCGCTAAAAGCAATTAAATTAATTAGGATTAATTAACAACAGATTTATGATGTAGCTATTTTATCTTTTGCAATTAACAAAGTTTATTGTTTCAGTTTTCTCTTTAAGAGAGATGAGGGTGTATTTAGTTTTGTAATTTATGAAATTTATTTAAGAAAATATTTTCGATTATTAAACCAATTGGTTGTTTTATGTTGTTAAATCCTTTTTCTCCCCATTCCCCTAAAGTCTTAAAAAACTATTTTACACCTAGACAATACAGCTCCACCCTCAAAGAAAAGTATTCCGTTCTTAAAATATTTTGTTCAAATACACACAGTCCAATCAGTAAAACAGATTTACTTTCTCTTGCCTTTTTGAATACAGTAAGACCTCTATAATTGGGGTTAAATAGGCAGGCGGTAGGACGGATTAACGAAAAAGCCGAACCATCGAGAGACCGTTTAAAATGTAATGAATTTGGACCCCTTATAGCTTCTCTAAGAAGTTAACAGCAAGCGCTGCTGTTCTATGTACTGGGTTTGTAGACACTTCTCAAAACTGGCTCCTTCAATTACTAAAACATAAATACAGTAATTTCACGTGTAGAGTAAAAAGGTCACTGTACAATTAAATAATTTAAAAATATAAAAGGTCATTTACAATAAAATCTTAGAGTTGGAGGTTTTTAATAATTACGTATTTTGTTTAATACAGTAACTCCTTATTCGAAAAGTAAATTAAATCCAACACAACAAACTACAAATCGCTACTGAAATTTTAAATCTTTGTGTGATTAATTAATTAATCTTTGCGTTTCGCGTGGTTAATTACTGTGCAATACAATTCTATTTTGTCACGTACTAATTGACTATAAATATAGAATGTAAACGTGTGTAAAATTGTATCTACAATTTATTATCAGTTTTTCTCTCAAAACTACAACTTTAAGAATCGGGCGAGGGCCGGCCCCATCGGTGTAGTTGGTAACGTGCTTGCCTTTCATCATGTGGTCTTGGGTTCAAATCCCATTCAGGCACGGCATATTTTCATACGTTACAAAAAGTCATTTCATCCTTCACCGTCTGCATTAGCAGTAATGGTCGGACGTTAAACAAAAAAAAAAATTAGAATCAGGCCGGATTACTGGAGGGTCCTGATTTTTGAGGGCCGAATTGTCAAGGTACAAGGTTTACTTTCTCTTGCCTTTTTGAATACAGTAAGACCTCTATAATTGGGGTTAAATAGGCAGGCGGTAGGCCGGATTAACGAAAAAGCCGAACCATCGAGAGACCGTTTAAAATGTAATGAATTTGAGACCCCTTATAGCTTCTCTAAGAAGTTAACAGCAAGCGCTGCTGTTCTATGTACTGGGTTTGTAGGCACTTCTCAAAACTGGCTCCTTCAATTACTAAAACATAAATACAGTAATTTCACAATAATAGTAATTTTAGAAGTATTGTTTTCATGTCGATTTTTCAAAATCTACATTTCACCGGATCTTTACAATTTCAGACCACTTGAACCCAACAAACATGTTTCTTAGCGATTGGTCTGTGTGTTTAAGAATGGAACGTCGTACGAACTTGAACCTTAAGTTAGATACTACTAGAGGACCCGACACGAACATTTTCATCAAAAATTCGGTCAACCGGAAGTAGTAATTTATTCGTGTCATTTTTCAGTTTTTGCGATTTTCTCAAAAACGGCTCCGAGCTGATTTTTGTTAATCGACTAACAGTGCGCGAACTTACGTTCTGATTTGTTATTTAATTTATAGTTTATTCTTTATCGATACCAGTGGTAATTTTCGTTTGTGACATTCGTTATTTAATATAGTTTTGTTTTATATGTGACATTATGTGTGATATTTATTTTAAATAAGACATTTTCATTTCATTTAAATTACCACAACAATCAACGTCGGTTGCCATGGCAACGGAGAACACTAACCTAGATGTTGAACCAAATGGCAGCGATTCAATATGGGAAACCGTGGTCGGGAAAAAGAGACCACTATCAAATAGTGATCAAGATTCACGCATAAAGAAGAGACAGGAAATTGAAAATACGGTGCGTCTTTCTAACTCTTTTTCGCCTCTGTCAAACACAATGGATGAAACAGAACTACGAGAGCAAAAAGTTCCTCCAATTTATTTGAAGGGAGTAGCACATGCCAAGTGTCTTATAAAAATACTGAGAGACGTTGGAGGACAGGACTCATTTACGTTAAAAAGTAGCGTCTCTAACGTTATCGTTTACCCGAATTCGCCTGCAACCTACAGGATATTTGTGCGGTGTCTTGAACAACAAAACGCAAATTTTCACACATATCAACTGCCTTCGGAGAAACTTCCGAAGGTTGTTGTACGCGGATTACATCCTTCTGCAAGAACAGAAGACATCCAAGAAGCTTTTCGTCAGTTAGGATACACTGCTGTTACAGTGACAAATGTACTGTCTCGCCGAAAAGTAATTATCAATGACAAACAAGAAGAAGAAATTATCCGAACACTTTTACCACTCTTTTTTGTGGAAATAAGCAGCGGCACATACGACGAGAAGGTTTTTAATCTGAAATCTATTCTTAGCTACAGAGTTGTAATTGAAGAACCACGAAAGAAACATAGTATTCCACAGTGTACAAGATGCCAGTCGTTCGCTCACACCAAAACCTACTGTCGCCACCCATTTCGATGTGTGCGTTGTGGTGAAGCACATGATTAAAAAATCTGCCCAAAAACACGCACGACACCTGCAAGATGCGCTAATTGCCGGGGCACGCACCCTGCCAACTATAAAGGTTGTCAGGTGTACCAAACATTGCGCAATCAACGACAGCAAAGGACAGCGTCTTCTGCTCCAGCACAACCAGCAGCAACCACATCATTCGACCAGACAGACTTCCCTCCACTACCAAACAACACAACAATCAACAACAAAGCTTGGCAGAAATCTTCACAACCAACTACAGCACGACAAAGAACATACAGCAACACTGAAGACATCAACACTAACCAGTCGTCCCAGTGGCCTCCTGTCGAGTCGCATTCACAGACATCAACTGATTTAGTAAGTTTAATCACAAATTTAAATAAACTCATCCAACCCCTTTTCAGTCTTCTTTCACAATTAACTAATCTTACACAGTCGCTCGCTCACACATATGCCAAATAACTTACTGACTTGTGGGTCCCTGTCAGTTCTTCTATGGAACGCAAATGATCTCGCCCAGCACAGAAACTAACTAGACTTTACATTGCATGACAAACGTATTGACATAGCTTTAGTTACGGAAACACACTTTACTTCACGAACTAGGTTCTTCATTCGAGATTACACAACATACAGAACGGATCATCCAGACAACACAGCTCACGGTGGTGTTGCAGTAATTATTAAATCATCTTTAACTCATTATCCCTGTCAAAACATTTCCACCCCTTGCATTCAATTCTCCTGCATCGTAGTAAAAACTCTTCATAAAAATATTACAATCGGTTCTGTTTATTGTCCTCCACGATTTGTTATCTCTCGAGCTATGTTTTCTGACTTCTTTACTAAACTTGGTTCGTGCTTCCTAGTCGGTGGTGACTTTAATGCCAAACATATTCATTGGGGCTCTCGATTGAGCACTTCTCGAGGAAGAAATCTTTTTAGTAGTATAACTGTGAATAATGTTCGTGCAATTTCTCCGAATTCCCCCACTTATTGGCCAACTTCCCCTAGAAAAATTCCGGACCTTCTTGACCTGTTCTTCCAAAAAGGCCTAACGAACGTTCCATACGACATTTCGTCTACACCGGACTTATCATCTGACCATTCCCCTGTGTATCTGTCGCTGTGGGCAGAACCCAGTTCCCAAACCAACCCAACCTTAGTCGCTGGAGAGACGAATTGGAATAACTTTCGTGAAATTTTAAACGCTTCTTTAAATATACCTATTTTACTGAAAACCGGAGAGGAAATAGAAAAGGCAATAGAATTCTTTAACGAAACTGTACAGCAGGCTGTATGGGCCTCTTCAATCTGTAAACCTCCGAAATTGTACCCAATTTACCCACAATACATTAAAAATCTTATCACTGACAAACGGCGAGCCAGGAAAAGATGGCAAAACACTCGATTGCTTGCTGATAACGTATATTTACTAAATTAACTAATTTACTTAAGACTCAACTAAAATTTTTTCAAGATGATAAACGTGAATCAGTCAGTCTTTCCAGTCGGGATGGTAGCTTGTGGAGGAAAAGACGAGCTATGCTCCGACAGTCGCAAGTGCATGTTCCAATACGTAACGAGAGGGAGCCGTGGAGAATCACAGACGAAGAGCAAGTAGAACTCTTTGCTGACCATTTAGAGCAGATATTCCAACCACATCAGGACTTAGCAGACGTCACACATGATGGTTATGTCCTACAATCCCTAGACACACCTTTGCCGGTTTCGCTTCCCCATGATCCGATTAAACCTTCTGAGATCAAACGTGAAATAGCCGGTTTAAAAACTGGAAAAGCCCTTGGATATGATCTTATATGCTCCGAAGTACTCAAAGAATTGCCTCGAAAGGGTATTGTATTTCTAACTTATTTATTTAATTCTATTTTTCGTACAGAAACCTTCCCTATACAGTGGAAGCATTCGCAAATTCGTATGATTTTAAAGCCTAATAAACCTCCCTCTGTTCCTTCATCGTACCGCCCAATTAGCCTCCTTCCACTGTGCTCCAAAATATTTGAAAAGATTTTACACAAACGGCTTTTAACTATTCTTCCACAACATGTCATCCCTGATCATCAATTTGGCTTTCGATCAAACCATTCTACTATTCACCAATTACACCGTATTGTCGATATTTTAGCGTCATCATTAGAACGGAAATTGTATTCGGCTGGAATTTTTCTTGATGTCAGTCAGGCTTTCGACAAGGTCTGGCATAACGGTCTTTTATTTAAATTGAAATCTATTTTACCATCTACGTACTATCTTGTAATCAAGTCGTTTCTTTCACATCGCTTCTTTTCGGTAAAACAAGGTTCTACTGTATCTTCGTGTCGTCCAATAAATGCAGGAGTTCCCCAAGGAGCAGTTTTGTCACCCCTTTTGTACTCCATCTACGTATCCGATTTTCCTACCACACAACAAACTATAACTGCAACATTTGCCGATGACACAGCCAGCGAAGCCAGATGTGAAGACGTAACGCTTAATCTTCAACATCACATAAACACTGTACAACATTGGTGTAATACTTGGAAAATTAAACTTAATGCTGAAAATCACAACACATTACATTTACTCTCAGACGACAAACTTGTCCCCCAGTTTATTTACACAATACACCGATCTCACAAAAACCCTCAGTGAAATACTTAGGACTGACACTAGACAGAAGACTGATCACATACTAGACTCAAAAGGCAATCTCTTAACGCGCGGTTAAAACTTCTCTACAGTCTTATTCACCATAAATCTCCTCTTTCAATTACTCAGAAACTTAACTGTTACAAGGTACTTCTTCGTCCTATTTGGACCTACGGTTCTGTGATCTACGGATCAGCTAAAGTATCTAATATAGGCCCTAAAACGTATTCAGACATTCCAGACCAAAACTTTACGCATCATCACAGGCTGTCCAACATACGTTAGTAACAAAACATTACATAGAGACCTTAACCCATTTGTTCCCGCTGTTTGAAAAATGGAACATTAAATAAACTTCTTGTAAATGTTTTTGTAAGGGTATATGTGGGATTTTTTTCATGTGATGAGTTTTAGTTGGTACTACTGTTTCCTGTAAAGCACATGTTCACAACCAACTGACTGTTTGCTGAGTGTACTACTAAGTTACTTTTCGTAAAAATTCAACACAATGACTAAAAGGTAAATATATTTTATAATTACTTATTTTTAAAGTAGGTTTTTATTTTTATGTATTAAATTTATGAAAAACATGTCTCCCAAGTGAGCAATAACATTGAAACCTTCAAATAAATTACAACATGAATTGTACAGTTCTTCAAATGTGCATGTTTTAATTTTGGAACAGCGGGCATGATTGGCAACACTATTTATATTGAGCGTCGTTCCATTATTGGAACAGCAGGAACTAATGACACCATGGTTTTGACTTTACAGAATACTAATACTGCTAAAAGAATCTGTTTTCAAAGCGAGTTTTAAGTATTATTATGTTTATTTTTGTTGTAATTATGAAATTAGAAATCAGATTTCAAGTCATCTCGCTAACTGCATACATACCCCTTTCAAAAACTTTAGTTTTGGTCGTAATTTGAGAAAACAAAATATGTTACTATTATTATTTATTGCCTATGATTTATACTTACACTGGGCAAATTCAGTTTATTTATGTTTTTCATTTACTTTTTATTTCAGACTTACTGTTAATGAGATTGCTGAGTGTTTAGAGGAAATTGAAAATGAAGAGAATGCCCTAGCTGCTTCCATTTACATACAACCACCTGAAAATGCTTCACTTTCTGACGAAGACAGCGCCGACGAAGAAAGTGATATAAATCGGCTGTCAGGCAACCAGCTTCGAGGATTTGCTGAAGCAACGGTTACAAAGGTTTTTGATGGGGAAGCTGTTCGTGTGCACATTGGTTCAACAAATCCTGAATCTGATAACGAAGGTATCATTTCAACACCAAATAGGTCAGTCAAAAATATTTCTAATAGACATTCAAATTTACCTAAACCACAACGAAAATGGATTAAATCCGACATTGCTCAGGATAAGCAAAAAGAGTGGATGCTTCCAGATTTTCTCTCTGAAGATTATTCTCCTGTTGACTTATTTGAATTATTTTATGATGATGAAATAATCAATATGCTTGTTACATATTCAAATATGTATGCTTGTCAAAAAAATGAAGCTAAACACAATGTTACATCTGATGAAATGAGAGTATTACTTGCAATACTGTTGCTTAGTGGATACGTTTCAGTTCCACGTTATAGAATGTACTGGGAAGAATCATCTGACTCCCACAATACTGCTATATCAGCTGCAATTTCTAGGAATAGGTTTGAACAAATTCTTAAATATTTACATTTATGTGATAACTTCAATTTAGATGAAAATGATAAATTTGCAAAAGTGAGATCGCTTTGGAATATGCTGAACAAGAGGTGGGTGAAATATTACCCTAATGATTCAAATATTTGTATTGATGAGGCCATGGTTCCTTATTTTGGAAGGCATTCCACAAAGCAACACTTACACGGGAAACCTATTAGATTTGGGTATAAGGTGTGGTGTTGCTGTACACGTCTTGGTTACCTTATACAAGGTGAACCATATCAAGGAGCACAAACAGGAAATACTAGGCCTGAATTAGGCGTGGGTGTTGGAGGTTCTGTTGTGCTTGATTTGCTGTCTAAATTGCCAGATACTGCGAAGTACAATGTCTATTTCGACAACTATTTTACTTCAATTCCGTTACTAGAGGAATTAAAAAAGGAGGGTCATAATGGTACCGGAACTATTCGAGCAAACAGAACGACAAAAGCACCCCTGATTGATGGAAAAATATTACAAAAAAGACCTCGAGGATCATTTGATCAAGTGACTGACACAGAAGCTGGAGTTACTCTAATCAGGTACAACGATAGTAGTATAGTTACTATTGCATCTACAGAAGCTGGAGTTACTCCGCTTGGAAATGTTAAAAGATTTAGCTTCAAAGATAAAAGAAAAATTGATATACCCCAACCTGCTGCCATTATTAATTATAATACGTACATGGGAGGAGTTGATCGCCTAGATCAGAATGTCGCTGGAATGAGAATAAATATAAGAATGAAGAAATGGTACTGGCAATTATTTTCATTTCCACTAAATGCATCTGTCACAAACGCTTGGCAATTATATCGGTTAACAAGTAAATATAAGGAAGAACCTCTTGATTTATTGGCTTTCACTAGGAAAATCACCATTCCATATCTGCAAAAATATGCTGTTCGAACAAACATTGGCCGGCCTCCTAGATTAGTTCGTGCAGTCAACAAACGAGTAAGTGAAGAAGTTCGTTTTGATAGGATAGATCATGTAGTAGTTCCAAACGAAAAACAAAGCCGTTGCGCTCTTTGTAAGAAAAATACGACGAAAAAGTGTATGAAATGTGACGTCGCTCTTCATACAAACTGCTTTCAAATGTTTCATACAAAATAAGTATTTTATTTATTCATTTATTTTTACTAACTTAGAACAAAAATTGTGTTTTAAAAATGTTTGCTTGTAATGTGTGTACTTATTTTTGTATTTTATTAATAATTGAACCAAAAAAAATTGTAATTTTTTGAACATTTTTGTATGTATATGTTATCAGCACAACAGTACTTTCGTAAATTTGTAATCAAAATATATTATAGTGTTATATATAGTTAGTATATAAGTTCAAATAAACTTGTTTGTTTCAATAAATTTAAAATGAAAGAGAAATTTTTGTTTTTAACATGTACCCGTTCAAGCCCGCTGTTCCATTATTGGAACAGGCCCTAATCACCACTTAAAGAAAAAATTAAGAAAAAAAATTGCATTCTTATGTTTAAGTACATTGTTAACAAATAACTTTTATAAAAAAAATGTAAAAAAGTCAGAAAAAAATAAGTTGGGAACAAATGGGTTAACATTGAAACGGTGGACGAAACAATAAAGAAACTATACAGACGTTTTCATAGCAAACTACACTATCACACAAATCCACAAATTTAGTCATTGTCCGCTCCTCACCTACCACACAACCCACTTAGAAGACTGAAAAGGCAATGCAATAGAGACCTTTTGTGAATCGTCTTGAGGGGTTGCCGCTGGGCGACTACCTCACACAAGTGACATCAAGACATTTATATAAAACTATTGACATTATAACTGCTGGTTGTGTTAAATTGTTACACAGTTGTAGTTTTTTCTTAAAGTCAAAAAAAACGGCTCCTACGGTTTTTTAAAAATCGCCTGATTTGCTAAATTTTTTATGCTCTACAAGATAAGGTAGGCGCCATGATAGGCACCTTGGGGAGGCTGTTTTCTCGTAAAAAATTGTTTCTTTAAGACTGTGACTTTAATAATTATGCATTTTAGCGCAAAAATGTAAATAATAACAGTTGTAGAGAATTTAAAATCCTACAACGTTATTTCAAACTTTTTTTTGTATAGTGCTTAGTTTAGCGGTAATTATTGATTTTTTGTTTTTTCACGAAAATTTTTAAAAAACTTATAGTTTTTTTAAAGATTTCAGCCTTAGTATAAATTTTACAACAAAAGTGTAGGCTATAATTAATTCATAGGAAATTGAAAGATCTACAACTTTTGTTTTGAGCATTTTTCTTTACAGATCCTAGTTTAGCGTGAAAGAGTGATTTTCCGTAGCCACATTTAAGCCAAGCTGAGGTTGATTTTCATTTTGCGTCTTTCACTCATGATTAAAATTAGGTTATGTTAATTGATGTTAGTTTTTTGTTTATTTCTAATATTTTATTACTAATGTTAGGTAATATTGTTCATTATTTGTATTGGCCAGAGAAAGTCGTGTGAGTGTTTCATACCAGTTTTTTTGGGTTCAAGGGGCCTAAAATCATGTATTGCCGGTGAAAACTCGATATTGAAAAGTTTAAGTTACATGTGAAAACAGTACTTTCCTTCTTTATAATATTTATAGCTATAGGGGCAAGAGAAAGTAAAAGCAACCAGAAATTATCACATGAAGTTTATTTTTTTACAAAATATATGAATCATTCAAGAGCCAAATGATCAAAGCTGAAAACCACAATAGATTAGCTGAATAAAGAAAATAAAAACACAAACAAAGAAATTTGATAATTTTGTATATTTTGCCAATTTTAATTAAAATGAGGGTCAATTATTTTCAATATTATGTTATAATAACCATGAAATATTTATCTTGTAATAATTTAATTGATTAATTGCTTAATTAAAATATTTTAGATATAACAGGGTGAGTTAAAAGTTAGATTGAGTTTCCCAAATCTGAAATTACCACCCACCAAAAAATATCTATTTGAGCCCCCATTAAATTGAGTTTCACAAATCTGAAACTACCACTCACCAGATCCAATTGAGCCCCCGGTATTTGCGGGTAATTTGTTCCGAGCCAAACTTACGGATACGTGAAATCGCGGATACTAAATCAGCGGATACGGGGGTCCAACTAACGGGTGATTCAAAAAGAGCGCCGGTTTTTAAACGGCTGGTAAATGTTTGTTTATCGGTTGGCAACATTGTTAGACCTCATTTCTATTTCGGAGAACATTCCGATTGACGATTCAGTTGTAGTTTCTCTTGTTCGCAGTGTAGTACTCTCGCAGTCTGTGTCTAACCATGGAGAAGTTTACTATTGCACAACGAGTGTTAATCGTCGAAACATTTTACCAGAGTGGAGAGAGTTATGCGGCTACTGTCAGGCGACTTCGCGGTACTCTGGGACGTAATGAAACACCGAATGAATCAACAGTTCGCAGGCTCATGAAAAAGTTTTTTGAGACGGGTTCAACAGTCGACCTTAAAAGTTCTGGACGTCGTCGTTCTGGCCAAACTGAGCAGAACGTTGCGTTGGTTCGTGACAGTGTGGCTGTTAGCCCAGCAAAATCAATACGTAGCCGTTCTCAACAATTGGGTTTACGATGTTCTTCTGTACGGGGAATTCTTCGGTACGATCTCCAATATCACCCGTATAAAATTCAGTTGACGCAACATTTGAAAGTGGCAGACCACCAGAAGAGACGACAGTTTGTTGACTGGGTATTGAGAAAACGGCAGGATGATGACACCTTCGCAAACAAAATCATTTTCAGTGATGAGGCGCACTTCCACTTAAACGGTTTTGTTAATAAACAGAACTGCCGTATGTGGGGTTTAATTCGACGGGTTATCGGGCAAATGGAAGTCGAAACTTGTCGTGCAGTGATATCCAATTTCATGGACAGTGTTGATGCGTGCCAGCGCAGTAGAGGAGGACACATGCATGACATCATTTTTCAGATATGAAATCGGAAGGTAAGATGAACTTGTTGATGTATTTATTTTCAGTTTTTCAATAAAATAAATCTCTTAATTTGATATATCAAAAACGGCGCACTTTTTGAATCACACTATATATTTAACTTACTAATTTATATGCCTAACAGTTTTGACGGGTTCTTACTTTCTCTTTCCCAATATGAAACATTGGAAAAGAGTGTAGGTCTAATGTTTTCATGTCAATTCTTTGAACCCTTCGGGCCAGTTCAAACAATCAGCTGATAGAAATCGCTATTATTTGTTAAGTAACACCGATTCAACAAGCAACCTTGTATGGTGACCAGGGAACAGCCACTCTTGAAGAAAATTCTACTGGGAATCCCTTTCAAACTCATGCCTAATAAAATTGGGTGGTTGTCAATAACGTACAATTCTCGATGATAAATAAGAGCAAAAAAAATTCCAAATTTTAGTTTTCACATGAAATAAACATTTTCAGGAACTCTAAATCCAAAAACCATCATGTTTTGATTGGCGTGTGTGAACAAAATATTACAAACTAGAATGTCACAAATTTTTAATATTCCTAATGTGTGTACGTTACAATCTGTTCATATCAGAACAATATAAGCAACCCCATGACCCAATGAGATGAGGATAATGTGTATAACTTGTAAATGAGGTGTAGTCTTGTACAGACCCAGGCCGACCATTCCTGAGAGAGTATGGTTAATTGAATCCCAACCATTAAAGTACACCGGCAATCACTATCTAGTATTCAAATCCGTATATAAGTAACTACCTTTACTAGGATTTGAACCAGGAACCTTCATCTCCGAAAATCAGCTGTTAAAACAGCTGACTCGCGGCGACGATTTGGAATGTCACAATAACACTTAAAAATCTATGAAAAAAAAAAGCCAGCCACCTTGACGTAGTTGGTAACGTGCTCGCCTCTCATCATGCGGTCTTGGGTTCGAATCCTAACCAGGCACGGCATATTTTCATACCTCAATAAACATAACTTTATTATATCATGATGAAAGACGCAAAATGAAAATCGAACTCCGCTTGGCGTAAAAATACGGAAAATCACTCTTTCACACTAAACTAGACTATGTAGAGAAAAGTGCTTTAAATAAAAGCTGTAGATATTTTAATTTTGTATAAATTTGATTATATTTACTTTTGTCATAAAATGCATACTAAGGCCGAAATCTTAAAAAATCGATTTTTCACACGTTTTCGTGAGGAAAACAGAAAATCGCTAATTATCGCGAAACTAAGCGTTATACAAAAAAAAAATTGAAATAAAAGTTGTACGATTTTAAATTGTCTACAACTTTTGTTTTATAAATTTTTGCGCAATAATACATATTAAAGCCGTAATCTTAGAAAAACACTTTTTTACGTGAAAACAGACTCACGAAGTATTTAAGGAAACATGGTAGCTGCCCTAACTTGTAAAGAATAAAACATTGAGTAAACCAGGCGATTTAAAAAAAATGGTAGGACTAGTTTTTGAGAAAATCGCAAAAAAGTGAAAAATTACACGAATAAACTACTACTTACGGTTGACCAATTTTAATGAAAATGTTCGTGTCGGGTCCGGTAGTGGTAAGTAACTTAAGTTTCAAGTTTTAAGTTCGTACGATGTTCCGTTCTTGAGATATTTTGTACACACACACACACACACACACACACACAGACACCAATCGCTAAAAACATGCTCTTTGGTTTCACGAGATCTGAAAACGTGTAGATCTAGTGAAAACTCGATTTCTTAAAATCGACATGAAAACAATACTTTCCTTCCTATATATTCATATAGGCAAGAGAAAGTAAAAAATGCAGCCAATTATTTCCAACACAGGCTGAGGAAATGTTCCTTTTGTTAATATGGAGAAAGGATATGAGAACCAAATCTAATTATTTTTTTTTGTTTTTTTTTTTTGTTTAACGTCCGACTGTTCTGCAATTACTGCTAATGCAGACGGTGAAGGATGAAATGATTTTTTTTGTAACGTATGAAAATATGCCGTGCCTGAATGGGATTCGAACTCAAGACCGCATGATGAGAGGCGAGCACGTTACCAACTACGCCATTGCGGCCGGCAAATCTAATTATTGGACGTCAACTTTTTGAACACGCTATATAAATCTACTGATATGCTTAATATCTTAAAGTAACAACTTTTTTCTGTTTAATTGGCTTTAAAAATAATCTACAGTAATTTAAGTGACCAAATACAACGTTAAAACTAAAACAGGAAGGTCAAAACAACCGATAACATTATAAAATTATTGATAAAATTTAATTACAGCATTGTCGTTATCGTGTAGGAAAATTGTTCTTTACTCTTGCAGAAAATTTTCATATTAATAACTTTATTTAGCAGTAGTTATTATAAGTTTAACGCATACACTAGCTGTACAAAATAGTAAAATTCTTATGGAGTTATTGTGAACTGTGATAAAACTTAACTAAGTTTAATTAAATTAGCTAATAAGTTAAAAAAAAATTTTTTTATTATAATCATGGTAAGTAAAACAAAAATACAGCTAAAAATTACACTTATTTTTAGTAATTTTAATTCGCTAAGGAAAAATAACAGTTTTCCGGTTTGTATTTTCATATAAGCTTTACCACAAAGAAACTGAAGTCGAAATTTCGAAGTCCACTTAGACAGAAATCTAACCTGGAAAAACCACGTTAATATTTTAGGAGGAGTCTAACCCTAAAAAAATCTGGTGTGAAATACTCACACAACTTTCTCTTGCCAATATAAATAATTAACAATAAACCTAATATTAGTAATAAAACATTAGAAATAAACAAAAAACTAACCTCAATAAAAATAACCTTATTTTAATCATGAGTGATAGACGCAAAATTAAAATCGAACTCAGTTTGGCTTAAAAATACGGAAAATCACTCTTCCACGCTAAACTAGGCTCTGTAGAGAAAAATGTTTTAAATAAAAGTTTCAGATCTTTTAATTTTCAATATATTTGATTATATACATTTTTATTTTAAAATGCATACTAAGGCCGAAATCTTTAAAAAAATCGAATTTTCACACGTTTTCGTAAGAAAAAAACAGAAAATTGCTAATTACTGCTAAACTAAGCGTTATACAAAAAATTGTTTGAAATACAAGTTGTAGGGTTTTAAATTCTCTACAACTTTTATTTTATAAATGTTTTCGCTAAAACGCATATTAAAGCCGCAATCTTAAAAAAAAACATTTTTTACGTAAAAACAGCCTCACCAAGAATTTCAGCAAACATGGCGCCTACCCTATCTTGTACAACATAAAAAATTAAGTAAATAAGGCTATTTTTAAAAATATCGTAGGACCAGTTTTTGAGAAAATCGCAAAAAAGTAAAAAATTATACAAATAAACTACTACTTTCGGTTGACCGATTTTGATGAAAATGTTCGTGTCGGGTCCGGTAGTGGTATTAAACTTAAGTTTAAAGTTTCAAGTTCGTACAATGTTCCATTTATGAGATATTTTGTATACACACACACAGACACACAACAGACCAATCGCTAAAAAACAATTTTTTTTGGGTTCAGGGGGTCTGAAAACCTGTAGGTCCGGTGAAGAGTGTATTTGTTAAAATCGAAATGAAAACAATACTTTCCTTTCTATATATTCATATAGGCAAGAGAAAGTAAAAATTATACTTTACTTGTAAATTTAATTCGCTGTTGTTTAGGTCATCAGCCGAAAAGCTGGTTTGAACCTGTAGAGGTTTTACTAAGTAAAACTAGGAGTGAGGTGGTTTACAATTGCCTTCCTCACTGAATGGAAAAGTACGCTTATCAGCATGCCTGGCCCTCTGAAAAACACATATTTTCCACTCTGCAAATGACACCTTCACTTCATTCACCACTGGGCTGTATAATGAAATTCAAAGTAGAACTTTCAAAGTAGATAACTCCGATCAGTGTCTTTTACTCCTTTGCCTCTTCTGTTCTTAAATGATTCAGTCATTCAATTGGCTGACCACGTGATAAGAAACAGAACTATTTATTTTAGCCCTGCAACGAACAGATTGAGAGTAAATAATTTTACTCTCCGCCTAAGGAAAAAATTTAATTCGCAAAGGAAAAAATAACTATTTTCTCGTTTATATTTTCATATAAGCTTTACCGCAAAGAAACTGAAGTCGAAATTTCGAAGTCTACTTAGACAGAAATCTAACCTGGAAAAACCACGTTAACTTTTTAGGAGGAGTCTAACCCTAAAACAAATTACAATTTTTTATTACTTCCTCTTGCGCTGTATGAATAATAATAATAATAATAATAAAACTTTATTCCTATATTTTACTTTCTCTTGCTTATATGAAAATATAGGAAAGAAAGTATTGTTTTCATTTACATTTAAAGAAATCAAGTTTTCTTCGGAACTACGCGTTTTCAGACCCCTTGAACCAAAAAAACATGTTTTTAGTGATTGGTCTATGCGTGAACAGAATATCTCAAGAACGGAACATCGTACGAACTTGAAACTTGAAAGTTAAATTACATAACACTACCGGACGTGACACAAACAGATTCAGCAAAATCGGTCAACCGGAAGTAGTAGTTTATTAATGTAATTTTTCACTTTTTTGCGATTTCATCAAAAACTCGTCCTACAATTTTTTTAAAAATCTGCTGCTTTACTAAATTTTTTATGCTCTACATGATAGGGTAGGCGCCATATTTACTGAAATTCTTAGTGAGGCTGTTTTCACGTAAAAACATTGTTTTCTTAAAATTACGGCTTTATTTTAGCGCAAAAATTTATAAATTTAAAGTTGTAAAGAATTTAAAATCCTACAACTTTTATTTCTAATAAACATTATGATCCGGTGAAAACTCGATTTTGAAAAATCGACATAAAAACAATACTTTCCTTCCTATATATTCATAATTATAAGCAACAGAAAGTAAAAAATCGTTAAAATATTTTTTCTGGATTCATGTAGTCTGCAAACGTATAATATTTCCATTTAAACCTCGATTTTGAAAAGTTGACATAACAAACACACTTTACTTTTATTCTCTACAATATTGATGTAGGGGAAAAGAAAGTAAAAACAATATATTTTAATAGGGGACGAGAAAAAAAAACTGGTGTGAAACTCTCACACAACTTTCTCTTGCCAATGCAAATAATGACCAATATAAACTAACATATTTAGTAATACAACATTAGAAATAAACAAAAAATTAACGCAAAAATATAACCTTATTTGAATCATGAGTGAAACACTCAAAATGAAAATCAGCCTCAGTTTGGCTTTAAAATACGGGAAATCACTCTTTCACGCTAAACTAAGCTCTGTAGAGAAAAATGCTCTAAATAAAAGTCGTAGATCTTTTATATTCCTAAAAATTTTATTATATACATTGTTGTCGTAAAATGCATACTAATGCTGAATTCTTTAAATAATCGATTTTTCACGTTTTCGTAAAAAAAACAGAAAATCCATAATTACCGCTAAACTAAGCGTTATACAAAAAATGTTTGAAAAAACTTGTAGGATTTTGAATTCTCTACATTTTTTTAATATAAATTTTGCGCAAAATGCATATTAAAGCCAAAATCTTAAAAAAGCAATTTTTAGACGTGTAAACAGCCTCACCAAAAATTTCAGCAAACATGACGACTACCGTATCTATTTGAGAAAATCACAAAAAAGTGAAAAATTACATGAAGAAACAACTTCTTCCAGTTGACCGATTTTGATGAAAATGCTCGTGTCGGTTCCGGTAGTAGTATGTAACTTAAGTTTCAAGTTTCAAGTTCCTACGATGTTCCGTTGTTGAGATATTTCGTGGTCACACATAGACCAATCGCTAAAAAAACATGTTTTTTGGTTTCAGGGGGACTGAAAACGTGTAGATCCGATGAAGATTATATTAGTTAAAATCAACATGAAAATAATACTTTCCTTCCTATATATATTTATACAGGCAAGAGAAAGTAAAAATCTATTAAATTTGGATACATAAAATGGACAATTTGTACTCTCCTTAGCTAGTAAATGTAGCGACATCTGTCAAGAGTTGTAGCAACTAAATTTTATTCTGTACATTCAGTCAACGGTATTTGCTCGATTAAAAACTAAAACATGGTGTTGTTCGTTTCAAATAATTTTATAGTTAGAACTTAAATTTGACATAAAATTTTGTTAAAATTATTTAATTTAGATTTTAATTGAGTTCCAAATATATGCAAATAGTTTAAGTTTTAAAATACGTTCCTGATATGGGTTTTTACTTAGTTATCATTCCAGAAAGCACTATCTCTGTAAGAGTAAATTTAAATGTAGACATCTAGAACTATATACAGGGTGATTCATGAAGTTCTCCCCCCACTTCTACAGCACATTGTACTAGTAAAAATAATGAAAAAATGTTATATAAACATAGGTCCGAAAACGCTTCGTTAGCGAGTTACAGCTAGCGAAAGTTTCGCCTGGATTTCAGTTCACCAGGTGAAATGAGGTCTTCCTGGAATTGTGGTAAGGTAGATTAAGGGGCAAATTCAATCATTTCTTATGGTTTTTGATCTGATAAATTGAATAAAACAGGTCCCAGATCTGTAAGTTAAATAGTTTTTAAGAAAACCAGTGTCAAATGCAAAAAATGGAGTGAAAAACTTATTTTTTCATCTTTGGGCAAGGATAACTGTGTTATTTCACCAAGAAACAGTTAAAATTTTTCAATAAAACATGTAGAAAATTTTATTCTGAACAAACCGGTGTAAATTAAGTACACAGAAAGCGAATAGATGTTTGATTAAATGAGTTTTTATTCATAAGAGTACAAAGTAAAATTAACCGGAAAAACTAAAATGAAAAAATGTGTTTTTTTCACTCCATTTTTTTGCATTTGACACTGGTTTTCTCAAAAACTATTCGCTTTCTGTGTACTTTATTTACACCGGTTTGTTCAGAATAAAATTTTCTACATTTTTTATTGAAAAATTTTAACTGTTTCTTGGTGAAATAACAAAGTTATTCTTGCCCAAAGATGAAAAAATGTGATTTTCACTCCATTTTTTGCATTTGACACTGGTTTTCTCAAAAACTATTTAACTTACAGTTCTGGGACCTGTTTTATTCAATTTATCAGATCAAAAACCATAAGAAATGATTGAATTCGCCCCTTAATCTACCTTACCACAATTCCAGGAAGACCTCATTTCACCTGGTGAACTGAAATCCAGGCGAAACTTTCGCTAGCTGTAACTCGCTAACGAAGCGTTTTCGGACCTATGTTTACATAACATTTTTTCATTATTTTTACTAGTACAATGTGCTGTAGAAGTGGGGGGAGAACTTCATGAATCACCCTGTATATATAGGGTATATGTATTTTCAATAACATGAATTTTTGGGTTCTGTACATAGCGTGTGCATTCTTTGTTATGGAATTCGCACGCCCAGATTGTACAGAGTAAGTCGAATAAATTAAAAATCTGGTGTGAAACACTCTCACAACTTTCTCTGGCCAATGCAAATAATTAACAATAATCCTAACATTATTAATAATATATTAGAAATAAACAAAAAACTAACTTCAAAGAGATAACCTTATTTTAATCATGAGTGAATGACGCAAAATGAAAATCGAACTCAGTTTGGCTTAAAAAAACGGAAAATCACACTTTCACGCTAAACTAGGCTCTGTAGAAAAAAAATTTACAAATAAAAGTTGTAGATATCTTAATTTTCTATAAATTTAATGATATTCACTTTTGTCGTAAAATGGGTACTAAAGCCGAAGTATTAAAAAAATCGATTTTTCACAAGTTTTCGTGAGAAAAAACCGAAAATCCTTAATTACCGCTTAACTAAGCGTTATACAAAAATATGTTAAATTGAAAGTTGTAGGATTAAAAAATTGTCAACAACTTTTATTTTTTGAGAAAATCGCAAAAAAGTGAAAAGTTACACGAATAAACTAATACTTCCGGTTGACCGATTTTGATGAAATTGCTCGCGTCGGGTCCGGTAGTGGTATGTAACTTAAATTTCAAGTTTCAAGTATCAAGGTCTGAAAACGTGTAGATCCGGTGAAAACTCGATATGAAAACAATACTTTCCTTCCTATATATTCATATAGGCAAAAGAAAGTAAAAATATCGTGTTTCTGTGGAATAGTGGTTACCGTGCTACCCTGCGAAGCATTGATCCCCGGTTCGATTCTCGGCCACGGTCTTATACTTGCTACACACGATCATTTTTTTTAAATGCACATTTGTAATGAGTGACGTCAGACATGAAGAAAAAAATCTGGTATGAAACGCTCACACAACTTTCTCTTGCTAATGTAAACAATCAACAATAAAACCTATCCTTAATAATAAAACATTAGAAATAAACAAAAAACTAACCTCAATTAATATTATCTAATTTTAATCTTATATAAAAGACGCAAAATGAAAATCAACCTCAGTTAGGCTTAAAAGTAAGGAAAATCACTCTTTCACGCTAAACTAAGCTCTGTAGAGAATAAGCTTAAATAAAAGTTATAGATCAGTTTATTTCCTATAAATTTGATTATATACACTTTTGTTGTAAAATGCATACTAAGGACGAAATCTTCATTTTTCGCAAGTTTTCGTGACAAAAAACAGAAAATCGCTAATTACCGCTAAACTAAGCGTTATACAAAAAAAATCTTTAAATTAAAATTTGTAGGATTTTAAATTGTCTACAATTTTTATCATACAACATTTTGGCTAAAATGCATATTCAAGCCGCAATCTTAATAAAACAAATGTTTTCCGCGAAAACAGCCTCACAAAGAATTTCAGCAAACATGGCACCCACCCTATCATGTAGACCATAAAAATGTAGTAAATGAGACGATTTTAATAAAAATCGTAGTACCAGTTTTTACGAAAACCGAAGAAAAGTGAAAAATTACTCGAATAAACTACTACTTTCGGTTACCGTATTTTGATGAAAATGTTCGTGTCGAGTCCGGTACTAGTATGTAACTTAAGTTTTAAGTTTCACGTTCCTACGATGTTTCGTTCTTGAAATATTTTGTGTTCACACACACAGACACACAGACCAACCGCAAAAAACATGTTTTTTGGGTTCAGGGGGACTGAAAACGTGTAGATCCGATGAAGATTATATTTGTTAAAATCAACATGAAAATAATACTTTCCTTCCTATATATAAATATTTATACAGGCAAGAGAAAGTAAAAATCTATTAAATTTGGATACATAAAATGGACAATTTGTACTCTCCTTAGCTAGTAAATGTAGCGACATCTGTCAGGAGTTGTAGTTACTAAATTTTATTAAGTACATTCAGTCGACGGTATTTGCTCGATTAAAAACTAAAACATGGCCTTGTTCGTTTTAAATATCATTGTTAGAACTTGAATTTGACATTAAATTTTGTTAAAAATATTTAATTTAGATTTTAATTGAGTTCCAAATATTTGCGAATAGTTTAAGTTTTAAAATACGTTCCTGATATGGGTTTTTACTAAGGTAAATTCCAGAAAGCAGTATCACTGTAAGAGTAAATTTAAATGTAGACATCCAGAACTAATATATAGTCTTCTTAATATAGGACATGAATTTTTGGGTTCTGTACATAGCGTGTGGATTCTTTGTTACGGAATTCGCACGCCCAGATTGTACAGGGTAAGTCGAATAAATTAAAAATCTGGTGTGAAACACTCTCACAAATCTCTCTGGCCAATGCAAATAATTAACAATAATCCTAACATTATTAATTATATATTAGAAATAAACTTAACTACCTTCAAAGAGATAACCTTATTTTAATCATGAGTGAATGATGCAAAATGAAAATCGAACTCAGTTTGGCTTAAAAAAACGGAAAATCACACTTTCACGCTAAACTAGGCTCTGTAGAAAAAAATTTTACAATAAAGGTTGTAGATTTCTTGATTTTCTATAAATTTTATTATATACACTTTTGTCGTAAAATGGGTACTAAAGCCGAAATATTAAAAAAATCGATTTTTCACACGCTTTCGTGAGAAAAAACCGAAAATCCCTAATTACCGCTAAACTAAGCGTTATACAAAAAAATGTTAAAATGAAAGTTGTAGGATTTAAAATTGTCTACAACTCTTATTATATAAGTTACATTTTTTGAGATAATCGCAAAAAAGTGAAAAGTTACACGAATAAACTAATACTTCCGGGTGACCGATTTTGATGAAATTGCTCGCGTCGGGTCCGGTAGTGGTATGTAACTTAAATTTCAAGTTTCAAGTATCAAGGTCTGAAAACGTGTAGATCCGGTGAAAACTTGACATGAAAACAATAGTTTCCTCTCTATATATTCATATAGGCAAAAAAAGTAAAAATATCGTCGTTTCTGTGGAATAGTGGTTACCGTGCTACCCTGCGAAGCATTGATCACCGGTTCGATTCTCGGCCACGGTCTTATGCTTGCTACACACGATCATTTTTTTTATATGCACATTTATAATGAGTGACGTCAGACATGAAGAAAAAAATCTGGTATGAAACACTCACACAACTTTCTCTTGCTAATGCAAATAATTAACAATAAAACCTATCCTTAGTAATAAAACATTAGAAATAAACAAAAAACTAACCTCAATTAACATAAACTAATTTTAATCATAAATGAAAGACGCAAAATGAAAATCAACCTCAGTTAGGCTTACAAGTAAGGAAAATCACTCTTTTACGCTAAACTAAACTCTGTAGAGAAAAAGCTTAAATAAAAAGTTGTAGATCAGTTTATTTCCTATAAATTTGATTATATACACTTTTGTCGTAAAATGCATACGGAGGACGAAATCTTCATTTTTCACAAGTTTTCGTGAGAAAAAACAGAAAATCGCTAATTACCGCTAAACTAAGCGTTATACAAAAAAAAAATTTTAAAAACTAAAATTTGTAGGATTTCCAATTGTCTACAATTTTTATGATACAACATTTTGGGCTAAAATGCATATTCAAACCGCAATCTTAATAAAACAAATGTTTTCCGCGAAAACAGCCTCACCAAGAATTTCAGCAAACATGGCGCCCACCCTATCATGTAGACCATAAAAATGTAGTAAATAAGACGTTTTTAATAAAACATAGTAGTACTAGTTTTTACGAAAACCGAAGAAAAGTGAAAAATCACTCGAATAAACTACTACTTTCGGTTGACCGATTTTGATGAAAATGTTCGTGTCGGGTCAAGTAGTAGTATGTAACTAAAGTTTTAAGTTTCAAGTTTCTACGATGTTCCGTTCTTGAAATATTTTGTGTTCACACACACACAGACACACAGACCAACCGCTAAAAACATGTTTTTTGGGTTCAGGGGGACGGAAAACGTGTAGATCCGGTGAAGAGTGTATTTGTTAAAATCGACATGAAAACAATACTTTCTATCCTATATATTCATATAGGCAAGAGAAAGTAAAAATCTATTAAATTTGGATACATAAAATGGACAATTTGTACTCTCTTTAGCTAGTAAATGTAGCGACATCTGTCAGGAGTTGTAGTTACTAAATTTTATTAAGTACATTCAGCCGACGGTATTTGCTCGATTAAAAACTAAAACATGGCGTTGTTCGTTTTAAATATCATTGTTAGAACTTGAATTTGACATTAAATTTTGTTAAAAATATTTAATTTAGATTTTTTTTGAGTTTGATATATAAGCAAATAGTTTAAGTTTTAAAATACGTTCCTGATATGGGTTTTTACTTAGTTGTCTTTTCAGAAGGCAGTATCTCAGTAAGAGTAAAATAAAGTATAGACATGCACTCTTTAAAATGATTAAAATATGAATTTTTGGGTTCTGTACATAGCGTGTGGATTCTTTGTTATGGAATTCGCACGCCCAGATTGTACAGGGTAAGTCGAATTAATTTAAATATCGCCGCTTCTGTGGATTAGTGGTTAGCTTGCTACGCTTTGAAGCATTGATCCCCTGTTCGATTCTCTGCCACGGTTTTATGCTTGCTACACACGATCATTTTTTGTAAATGCACATTTGTAATGAGTGACGTCAGACTTGAAGAAAGAAATCAGTTAAGGCCGACCGATCGGCTTGGTGGTCCTGAAGCAAAAAACACAAAGGCCGACGAATCGGCCCGTGGTCCTCAAAGGGAGACACGAATAAAGAAGTCTGGTATTAAACACTCACACAACTTTCTCTTGCTAATGCAAATAATTAACAATATAACCTAACATTAGTAATAAAACATTAGAAACAAACAAGAAACCAAACATTAAAAATGTAACCTTATTTTAATTATGAGTGAACGACGCAAAAAGAAAATCAATCTCTATTTAGCTTAAAAATACGTAAAATGACTCTTTCACGCTAAATTAGTTTTTGTAGAGAAAAAAGCTTAAATAAAAAATGTAGATATTTTAATTTCCTATACATTTAATAACATAATACACTTTTGTCGTAAAATGCATACTAAGAATGAAATATTTAAAAAATCGATACACAAGGCTGGATAACATTAGAAACGAAGTGATAAGAGAAGAATGCAATGTACAGCCACTTGTAGATGTGATCAAGCAATATACTCGTAGAAAAAGATGGACAGATCACCTGCTCCGAATGCCACACAACCGTTTGCCACTTCAAGCCTGGATGTCCAAACCAGATGGTAGAAGGGATGTGGGTCGACCGAGGAAGAGGTTGAAACCGGAACAGGCTCAATAGCCTAAACCATGACGGATGATGATGATGATGATGATTTTTCAAAAGTTTTCATGAAAATAAACATAAAATCGCAAATTTCGGCTAAACTAAGCGTTATACAAAAAATTTATTTTAATAAAAGTTCTAGGATTTAAATTCTCTACAATTTTTATTACAAACATTTTTGTAATAAAATGCATACTAAAGCCGCAATCTTAAAAAAAATTATTTTTTTACGTGAAAAGAGACTCGGCGATTTTTGAAAAAAATCGTAGGAAAAATTCATAAAAAAGTGAAAAATTACACGAATAAACTACTACTTCCGGTTGACCGATTTTAATGAAAATTGTCGTGTCGTGTCCGGTAGTGTTATGCAACTTAAGTTTCAACTTTCAAATTCCTACAATGTTCCGTTCTTGAAATATTTTGTGTAAACACACACAGAAAGACAGACCAACCGCTAAAAACATGTTTTTTGGGTTCAGGAGGACTGAAAACGTGTAGATCCGATGAAGATTATATTTGTTAAAATCAACATGAAAATAATACTTTCATTCCTATATATATTTATACAGGCAAGAGAGAGTAAAAATCTATTAAATTTGGATACATAAAATGGACAATTTGTACTCTCTTTAGCTAGTAAATGAAGCGACATCTGTCAGGAGTTGTAGCAACTATATTTTATTAAGTACATTCAGTCAACGGTATTTGCTCGATTTAAAACTATAACATGGCGTTGTTCGTTTTAAAACTCATAGTTAAAACTTGAATTTGATATTAAATTTTGTTAAAATTATTTAATTTAGATTTTATTTGAGTTTGATATATATGCAAATAGTTTAAGTTTTAAAATACGTTCCTGATATGGGTTTTTACTTAGTTATCTTTTCAGAAGGCAGTATCTCTGTTAGAGTAAAATAAGATATAGACATGCACTTTTGAACGAATTTTATTATCATGTATTTTTGGGTTCTGTACATAGCGTGTGGATTCTTTGTTATGGAATTCGCACGCCCTGATTGTACAGAGTAAGTCGAATTAATTTAAATATCGCCGCTTATGTGGATTAGTGGTTAGCTTGCTACACTTCGAAGCATTGATCCCCTGTTCGATTCTCTGCCACGGTTTTATGCTTGCTACATACGATCATTTTAAATGTACATATGTAACAAAATTATCTGTAACAATTATTATTAATGTATAATATTGTTGTAAATTTGTCTTTTCTATGTTAACCTTATTACTTATTGTTCTTGGTTTTTTATAACAGAACAGGTTGTAATTTTCCTGATCTGATAATAAAAAAAAAACATTTGTAATGAGTGATGTCAGACATGAAGAAAAAAATCTAGTATGAAACACTCACACAACTTTCTCTTGCTAATGCAAATAATTAACAATATAACCTAACATTAGTAATAAAACATTAGAAATAAACAGAAAACTAACATCAAAATAAAATAACCTTATTTTAATCATGACTGAAAGAGAGAAAATAAAATAGTTAGGCTTATACATACGGAAAATTACTATTTTGCGCTAAACTAGGCTCTGTAGAGAAAAATGCTCTCAATAAATTTAAAAATTTTCTTTTAAACGTTATAATTTACTATAAATTTGTTTATAAACACTTATGTCGTGAAATGCATACTAAAGCCGAAATCTTAAAAAACTAGATTTTTCACACGTTTTCGTGAAAAAAAGAAAATCTCTAATTATCGCTAAACTAAAAGTTATACAAAAAAATGTTTGAAATAAAAGTTGTAGGATTTTAAATTTTCTACATTTTTTCTATAAACTTTTGCGCTAAAATGCATATTAAAACTGTAATCTTAAAAAACATTGTTTTTACGTGAAAACAACCTCACCAAGAATTTAAGCAAACATAGCGCCTACACTATCTCGTGGAGAATAAAAAATTTAGTAAACCAGGAGATTTTTAAAAAAATCGTAGAACCAGTTTTTGAGAAAATCGCAATAAGTGAAAAATTACACGAATAAACTACTACTTCTGGTTGACCGATTTTCATGAAACTGTTCGTTGTGTTGTCCAGTAGTGTTATGTAACGTGTTTCAACATTCAAAATCCTACAATGTTACGTTCTCGCAATATTTTGTGTAAACACACACAGAAATACAGACCATACGCTAAAAACATGTTATTGTGTTCATGAGGACTGAAAACGTGTAGATCCGGTGAAGAGTATATTTGTTAAAATTGACATGAAAACAATACTTTCCTTCCTATAAATTCATAAAGGCAAGAGAAAGTAAAAATCTGTTAAATTTGGATACATAAAATGGACAATTTGTACATTTCACTCAATTTGGAAAATCAACCTCAGTTTTGCTTAAATATACAGAAAATCACTCTTTTACGCTAAACTAAGCTCTGTAGACAAAACTGCTTAAAAAAAATTGTAGATCATTTTATTTCCTATAAATTTGATTAAATACAATTTTTTCGTAAAATGCACACTAAGGCCGAAATCTTAAAAATTTCGATTTTTCACTTGTGTTCATGAAAAAAAAAACAGAAACTCGCTAATTACCGCTAAACTAAGTGTTATATAAAAAAATGGTAATAAATAAAAGTTTTAGTATTTTAAATTGTCTACAACTTTTGTTATAGAAATTTTTGCGCTAAAATGCATAATATTTTTTTTTTATTCCTTAATTTTTGTACGTTGCAATCTGTTCAATTCAGAACAATAAGCAACCCCATGACCCAATGAGATGAGAATGATGTGTATGATGTGTAAAAGAGGTGTAGTCTTGTACAGACTCAGGGCAACCATTCCTGAGAGAGAATGGTTAATTGAACCCCAACCATTAAAGTACACCGGTAACTACTGTCTAGCATTCAAATCCGTATAAAAGTAACTACCTTTACTAGGATTTGAACCAAGAACCTTCGTCTCCGAAAATCATCTGTTAAACAGCTGATTTTGGCGACAACTTTACCTTTAGACCAACCCGGTGGGTTAAAATGCATAATAAAGCCGCAATCTTAAAAAACAATTGGTTTACGTGAAAACAGCCTCACCAAGAATTTCAGCAAACATGGCACCCACCCTATCTTGTAAAGCATAAACAATTTCGTAAATGAGGCGATTTTTAAAAAAATTCGTAGGACCAGTTTTTACAAAAATCGAAAAAAGTGAAAAACGATACGAATTATTTACTACTTCCGGTTGACCGATTTTGATGAAAATGTTCGTATGAAAGTTCGTACGATATTCGGTTCTTGAGATATTTTGTTCACACACACACACACACACGCACACACACACACACACACACACACACACACACACACACATACACTTACAATACTTACATACAAAAACTAAATTTTTCAAAAATGACATGAAAACAATACGTTCCTTCCTATATATTCATATTGGCAAGAGAAAGTAAACCTGCATTTTCAAAATGACATTGTAATTTACGTAATTTTATTATATTAAAAACTTGTCTAGACATGATTGAAATATCCCTAATTAAAAAAACAGATGTAAATAATCATGCACTATAATCCTTTTATTGAATTACTTATAAGTGGGTACTTATCTAAACAAAGCATAAAATTGAATAAAATTATACGATGCAGATAGTGCATTCAATTTGAATAACATATATACAGTGCACAGAGTAAACGAACATTACCGTAAACAAAATTCATAAATAAGCATTTGCATAATATTGTTTATTTATGTTTCTCGTTTCAAATATAATTTTCATGTGAGTATTTGTCGTCAAGAATATCGAATACATAATGGAATTTTTTCAAAGTATGGTAAGTTAAAATTATTCTAATGTTTTTACTTTCTCTTGCTACATATAAATAATAAAAAGGAAAATAAAATTACCTATATGAATAAATAGGAAGGAAAGTATTGTTTTCATGTCGATTTTTCGAAATCGAGTTTTCACCGGATCTACACGTTTTCAGACCTCCTGAACCCAAAAAACATGCTTTTAGCGATTGATCTGTGTGTGTGTGTGTGTGTGTGTGTGTGTGTGTGTGTGTGTGTGTGTGTGTGTGTGAACACAATATCTCAAGAACAGAACATCGTACGAACTTGAAACTAGAAACTTAAGTTACATACTACTACCGGACCCGACACGAACATTTTCATCAAAATCAGTCAACCGGAAGTAGTAGTTTATTCTTGTAATTTTTCACGTTTTTGCAATTTTCTGAAAAACTTGTCTTACGATTTTTTTAAAAATCGCCTTACTTAATTACTTAATTTTTTGTGTTCTACAACTACTAGATAAGGTAGGCGCCATGTTTGCTGAAATTCTTGGTAAGGCTGTTTTCACGTAAAAAATTGTATTTTTAAGATTGCGGCTTTATTATGCATTTTACCGCAAAAATGTAGTACATAATTAAAGTTGTAGAGAACTTAACATCCTAAAACTTTTATTTTAAACATTTGTTTGTATAACGCTTAGTTTAGCGGTAATTAGCGATTTTCTGTTTCTCATCTCACGAAAACGTGTGAAAAATCTATTCTTTTAAGATTTCGGCCTTAGTATGCATTTTACGACAAAAGGGTATAATCAAATTTATAGGCCATTTAAAGATCTACAATTTTTATGAAACATTTTTCTCTATAGAGCCTAGTTTAGCGTGAAAGAGTGATTTTCCGTATTTTTAAGCCAAACTGAGGTTGATTTTAATTTTCCGTCTTTCACTCATGATTAAAATTAGGTTATGTTTATTGAGGTTAGTTTTTTCTTTATTTTTAATGTTTTATAACTAATGTTAGGTTTATTGTTAATTATTTTCATTGGCAAGAGAAAGTTGTGTGAGTGTTTAACACCAGATTTTTTTTGAATGTTTTTTTTTCAATTCTTGTTTTTCTTGTATTTTCCTTTTCGATTGGGTGTCTTTGATATTTATATCTTTTGTTTTTTTTTAATATCCGGCTGGTAGTTTATATTAATATGATTTCTAGTTGATCGTCTAATTCTGTTTATTCTATACTGGGGTGTCTTCTTTCTGTGGCTCAAAGAATTTATTATTATTAATATGTATTTTTGTATTAATGTTACAGAATCTATTGAACTTTATATCGATATGTGTATTATCAGTGGTGAATCAAAGTGATGGTTATAATATATTAGCAGTATTTCCGACACCAACCATCAGTCATCAGCAGTCATGTCAAGGAGTGACTAAAGCATTGGCTAAACGTGGACACAATGTCACTGTCATCACAACAGATCCAAATCCGGTAAGTACATCTACTCATAACAATTACCGGGTGATTTTTTTAGTCCTGTTACCCAATTGTTAATGTCTGGTAATTTATTTCTAAGAAAGGGATATTTTGTTTTGTGACACAAAGTTGGTAGCCCTACTCAACCGGTATAGATAAGACAGTTTGAATTGATTCTCCTTGAGTTGCGTAAAATTTTGTGCTGTTTCCAGTTGTGTTACGAACAGAATGTCTTTTACCCTAGAACAACGGGTTTTCATTCTTGAACAGTATTTTGCTACAAAATCGTATGCGAGTGTAAAAGAATCATTTCAAATTAAATTTTTTGGTGTTCCTCCACTCTATTCTAGTCAATTTCTAGGCTAACTAACTGATTTTTAGAGGCAGGTATTGTTTGCAGCAGAAAACTTAGTGGTCGACCAACTCTCTTGGCAGATGACGTTAAGAGAATGTGAAAACGAGATTACTCAATTCTCCATGGAAAAGTTTACAAAAACTTTCCTCGCATGTTGATTTGTCATGTTCGAGTGCTCAGAAAGCTGCTAAAAAATTTAAATTGTATCCGTATCACATACGATTAGTTATAGAGCTTCAGCCTCCAGATTTAAACAAGAGATTGTTTTAGGATAAAAGACATTCTGTTCGTAGCACGACCGGAAATGGCACAAAATTTTACACAGCTCAAGGAGAATCAACTCACACTGCCATATCCATACTGGTTGAGTAGGGCTACCAACTTAGTGCCACAAAACAAAATTTATTTTTTTTAGAAAAATATTACCAGACATTAACAATTGGGTAACAGGACTAAAAAATCACTCTGTGTAACAGAAGGAAAATTAAAATTCTTGCTTTTGGAAATCAACTGTCTGCTATTCATTGGGCTAAATAAGTTGTAGGGGAAGGGAGGCATATATGGAATAGGGTCTTATTATGGAATACTAGTGTTTTTCCAGACAGGACGTTGGAAATCCGATCTTCTTCCACCATTGGTTGTACCGACAGAAACAACTACTTGATTCAAACTGACCAAACACAGCGTGTTTTGTCAAGGTGAATAATCACCTTTATAATAATAGGCCTAATAATGAAGATAAACCACCATTATAATAATGAAAATAAAAATCTGGTGTGAAACACTCACACAACTTTCTCTTGCCAATGCAAATAATTAACAATAAACCTAACATTAGTAATAAAATATTAGAAATGAACAAATAACTAACCTCAAAAAACAGTAGTGAAATACGCAAAATTAAAATCGACCTCAGTTTGGCTTAAAAATACGGAAAATCGCTCATTCACGCTAAACTAGGCACTGTACAAAAACAATGCTTAAAATAAAAGTTGTAGATCTTTTAATTTCCTATAAAAATTTTTTACACACTTTTGTCGTGAAATGCATTCTAAGGCCAAAATCTTAAAAAAAAGATTTTTCACACGTTTTCGTGAGAAAAAAACAGAAAATTCCTAATTTCCGCTAAACTAAGCGTTATACAAAAAAATGTTTGAAATAAAAGTTGTAGAATTTTACATTTTCTACAACTTTTATTATATAACGTTTTGCGCTAAAATGCATATTAAAGCCGCAATCTTAAAAAGAAAATGTTTTTACGTAAAAACAGCCTCACGCAGAATTTCAGCAAGCATGCCGCCTACCTTATCTTGTAGAGCATAAAAAATGTAGTCAATCAGGCGATTTTAAAAAAATCGCAGGACCAGTTTTTGAGAAAATCGCAAAAAAGTGAAAAATTATACGAATAAACTACTACTTCCGGTGGACCGATTTTGATGAAAATGTTCCTGTCAAGTCCGGTAGTAGTTTGTAACTTAAGTTTCAAGTTTCAAGTTCGTACGATGTTCCGTTCTTGAGATATTCTGTTCACACACAGACACACACACACACACACGCACACACACACACAGACCAATCGCTAAAAACATGTTTTTTGGGTTCAGAGGGTCTGAAAACATATAGATTCGGTGAAAACTCGATTTTGAAAAATCGACATGAAAACAATACTTTCCTTCCTATATATTCATATAGGCAAGAGAAAGTAATAAGGTGGAAAGTGGATTCAATGCTCGAGGTGTAATAATTGATATCACGAACAATGCACTAGTGCTGAAAGGTTGTATTTTCTCTGCGATTACAGTCAATAAACTGAATGGACTAATACTTTGGTGCTTTAATAACTATGTAGGCAAATTATTTATCTATTCCAAGTATTCCAAATTACAACCCAATGTATTCCTTATTAAAATCCTATTTTGTGAATTGTAAAAATTATGTCGCTAAAGAAAGTTTTTTTAAAAAAAATTATATTTGTAAATTTAAGATTTTGTATTTTCTAGTTGTGAAATAAACTATTTCTACTATTGATATAAAATTCTAGTAATTTCATAAAAGTCATGGAAACCCAGAAAAATCAAAAAAAGAAAATGGTATTCCATATTTGGTTCCTCTCTCCTACCGTTTCTCAGCGGCGTGGCGGTTCTACAGGTGAAGTACAGCGGATTTAAAATAGGATGAGAGTAAGAGCTTTTACACAATAACCCTGCTAAAAGAACCGTTTCTCGCTGCTATGGAACACAAATCGTATAGCCACATTTTGCAATATGCATTCAGATGAAGAAGTTCCTGCTTTATCTTTCAATAAAACGGAAGTATAAGCAGCGAAGACAAAGGAAATATTAGATACATCCTTTGTTACGTTCTAAAGCAATAATTTGTCACTTTAATACAATCTACAGTGAGTTATGGCAAAATGAGGCAAAGTTTTAATTACTTCGGAATGTACATAAGTTTTTTTAATGTCATTTTAAATATTTTAATAAACAACTAGACGCGGAAAGATACAAATTAACAAGTTGACTGCCGCACTAAATTTTATGACACTTACAGCGGGGCCATCGTACTTCCTTTTTATTTTTCACATTTTATTCTTTTTTTTTCTTATTTTACTTCATTTATTAATTAATATAAAAACAGCTACATTTTTTTTGTAAAATTAAGTTGTAACACACTTTTGGGTCACATGGTCTGCTGGAATGATTTTACATTTCAGAGCCATGTGACCCATCTTTGCGTCACAATAAAAAAAGTAATAAACATAGTTGTGTTTAGTTGCAAAGTATTTTAGACTATTTATTTTAACCAAAATAAGCAAAAGAAATAATAAAATTTAAAATAATATCAACATTATAGTACAGGACAACAAGGAAAACTAACTGTATACGAAATATCCTATTATTTGAAAAATACCAACTATTTAAACAGTCTTAAGTGTATAATGTCACTTTTTGAAGCTGTGGCTTTTGAAACAACAAAACACGGCTTAAAAATCAGTCATTTACTGTGACTCATTTTTGATGCACGTGGCCCATTTTTACTTTCTCTTGCCTATATGAATATATAGGAAGAAAAGTATTGTTTTCATGTCGATTTTAAGAAATCGAGTTTTCACCGGATCTATACGTTTTTAGACCCCCCTGAACCCAAAAAACATGTTTTTAGCGATTGGTGTGTGTGTGTATACAAAATATCTCAAGAACGGAACATTGTACCAACTTGAAACTTGAAACTTAAGTTACATACCCTTACCGGACCCGACACGAACATTTTCATCAAAATCGGTCCACCGGAAGTAGTAGTTTATTCGTATAATTTTTCACTGTTTTGCGATTTTCTCAAAAACTGGTCCTGCGATTTTTTTTAAAATCGCCTGGTTGACTACATTTTTTATGCTCTACAAGATAGGGTAGGCGGCATGCTTGCTGAAATTCTGCGTGAGGCTGTTTTTACGTAAAAACATTTTCTTTTTAAGATTGCGGCTTTAATATGCATTTTAGCGCAAAACGTTATATAATAAAAGTTGTAGAAAATGTAAAATTCTACAACTTTTATTTCAAACATTTTTTTGTATAACGCTTAGTTTAGCGGTAATTAGCGATTTTCTGTTTTTCTCACGAAGACGTGTGAAAAAATTGATTTTTTTAAGATTTCGGTCTTAGTATTCATTTTATGGCAAAAATGTAGGCCTATATAGTCAAATTTATAGAAAATTAATAGATCTAAAACTTTTATTTAGAGCATTTTTTCTACAGAGCCTAGTTTAGCGTGAAAGAGTGATTTTCCGTATTTTTAAGCCAAACAGGTCGATTTTCATTTTGCGTCTTTCACTCACGATTAAAGTAAGGTTATGTTTTTGAGTTTAGTTTTTTGTTTATTACTAATGTTAGGTTACATTGGTCATTATTTGAATTGGCAAGAGAAAGTTGTGAGTGTTTCACACCAGATTTTTAAAGATGTGTGACACATATTTGGGTCACGTTAATTTTACAACTAATGAGATACGAATTGCATTTTTATTTTCAGGTGCCAATACCAAATCATCATGAAATAGATGTGAGTATAATATACAAAGTATTTTCAGAATATCAAAAGCAGAATAATTTTAATTTACAAACAAAATTATCGCCATTTTTTCTACTGCCAATGTTAACTGGAGCGTTTGAATTCAACAGTGATACCGTATTTAGTAATGAACAAGTTCAGCGTATGTTAAAGTAAGTTAAAATTTTACTACTTTATTTTTTACTTTCTCTTGCCTGTATAAATAATAAGAAAAAAAGTATTGTTTTCATGTCGATTATCTGAAATCGAGTTTTCACCGGATCTACACGTTTTCATACCCCCTGAATTCCCAAAAACATGGTTTTAGTGATTGGTCTGGGTATGTGTGTGCATACAAAATATATCAAGAACAGAACATCGTAGGAAATTAAAACTTGAAACTTAAGTTAGGATCTACTAGAGAACTTGACACGAACATTTTTATCAAAATCGGTCAACCAGAAGTAATAGTTTATTCGTGTAATTTTTCACTTTTTTGCGATTTTTTCAAAAACGGCCTTCAGGAACCCAAGAAAAGGTACACAATCCCATTGATATAAAAAACTATAATCATTGCTTTAAATTTTGACTTGTTCATTCGATCTTTTTTTGGCTCTCGGTGAAGTTCGGCTCTTCCAGTGCATGAATTGGCGCTTCATTTACGGATCATAAGTAAAAAACAACGTTTCATCACAAATGTTATTATCGTTTCCAAAAAATTTCCGTCATTTTCAATCGCATACAAAGTGTCAGTACAAACATTTTTGCGAACTTCATTTCAAACATTTTTTGAGCGGCACGTGTCCTGAAGGAGCTGACAAAAGATGACTTCCAACACTGTTTCCAACAATGGAAAATTTGCATAAAGCGCTTTAGGGATAGAGAAAGAGTGTTGTATATTGAAGTTGACAATAAGTGATTATGTATAAAATAAAAATAATTTCTTTTTACAACGTCTCGTTGTTCAATATCCTCACCTCTTATATGATTAAATAATGAAAAGTTGTAGATATAAGAAGTATCTTTGAAGGAATATCCCATCGTTTTAGAACAAAGTTCATATTTATATAACTTCCCAACTATGTATTAAACAAATAAGCATTGGAATTAATTTCTATAAGAGTTGGGTATCAATTGAAATTTACAGTATAACTTTTTATAAACATTAATTAAATTTAATTGATTAGATGATTATATAAACGCAATACAGAATTACATTAGTAAAATTAATTATTAGTTACATGAATGGTTTCAAGTTAACATAGTCAATTTTATTGTAAGGTTGTTTAAGTACCTTTACAAAATGGAACCGATTTAGTTAAGTAATAAACAGTTTATAGGTTTCAGTATAGTTCTATGATACAGTTGAGAGAGTTGGTAAAAGAGTGAAGGGGAAGGAGAGAGTAAGAGTGAGAGAGAGAAAGTTACCTAACCAATCTGTTAGTGAGTTTATTATTGAAATGAAATTAATATAAGACTCCTTTTGGGTTTTAGGGTTTCATCTACATTATTACTCTATCATAAACTTTAAATTTATTGGTAGTTTTACTTGAATTGTATAATTAAAATTAATCGACCTGTGATATATAATTTTTCTATCATTTATAAAAATTTTATTAAAAAGTATTTAAGACAGTTATAGGTTTACATAATCAACAAATATAAATAAGAAATCTACAAATCGAAAATTTTTATTTCAAGTATTTTTTTCTACAGAACCGAAGGTTAGCGTCAATTAGTAATTTTCCCTATTGTTCAGTTGTGCAGAGGTCGATTTTCAATTTTCGTCATTCACTTACGATTAAAATTGTTTATTAATGAATAAATAGAAATTATATTGTTCATTTTTTCCATTATAAGTGGGAAAATGTTATATTATTTCCACTCGATCTGCTATTTCCATAGCTACAAAAAATAATTATGTATCTTACGACATGATCAGCCAATTATATGATTGAAGTATTTCTAAGAACAGAAGAGGTAGAGGTGTAAAACCAGTAGTCAGTGTAACTCATCGAAGAGTAATGAATTTAATTATACAGCCAGATCTGTGTATAATAAAATAAAGGTGTCATTTTCAGGGTGGAAAGTAGATGATTTACAGAGGGTTTGTGGCATGCTGATAAGCATACTTATCCACTTAGTATGGAATGCAAATGTAAACAAACACTACCGGAAAATAAAAATTCTTGTTTTTGAGAAATTAGCTGTTTATCGGGTATAAATAAGTAGTACCATTATCATATTTTTTTTTTTTTTTGGGTTTAACGTCTGACTGTTCTGCAATTACTGCTAATGCAGACGGTGAAACATGAAATGATTTTTTGTAACGTATGAAAATATGCCGTGCTTGAATAGGATTCGAACCCAAAACCGCATGATAAGAGACGAGCACATTACCAACTACGCCAATGCGGCTCGTCAGATGAAGTAGGTGAAGAGTCTCTTCACAGGGCCTGGCATGCTGATAAGCATAAGCTTACTTTTCCACTTATTGAGAAAGGTAATACAAATTTAAACCACTTCACACCTCCTTTTCTTAGTAAAGCCTTTAGAGCGGTAGTTTCAAACTCGTACCCTTCAGAAGGACACTTAAAAATTTTACAAAAACTTGGCAGACCGCATAATTCTGAACAACATTTATACAGCGTTACCACAAACTGCAGGGTAGGCGGTATAAAAATAATTTTTTTCTTTGCAAATATGTTGTTGTTTAGGTCAACAGCCGAAAGGCTGGTTTGAACCTGTAGAGGTTTTACTAAGTAAAACGAGGAGTGAGGTGGTTTACTATGCCTTCCTCACTGAGTGGAAAAGTACGCTTAACAGCATGCCGGGCCCTCTGAAAAGCACATATTTTCCACTCTGCAAATGATACCTTCACTTCATTCACCACAGGGTCTGGCTGTATAGTGAAATTCATTACTTTCAGAGAAGATAACTCTGATTAGTGTCTTTTACACCTCTACTTCTTCTGTTCTTAAATGATTCAGTCATTTAATTGGCTGACCATGTGATAAGAAACAGAACTATTATTTTAGCCCTGCAACGAACAGATTGAATGTAAATAATTTGACACTCCACCTGTTTATTATGGGCAAATATCTTTGCAAATATAATCTAATAATATCCTTTTTTTCTATAAGTAACTTTTACTCAACTTAATGTTATTAATTATATAATCATCACTACTCAAATTATCTACTAGTCTAATTTGCAGTAAGTATAACAACTATAATCTATAATTTCTCTTGCCTATATGAATATATACGAAGACAAGTATTGTTCTCATGTCTATTTTTCGAATGAGTTTTCACCGGATATACACGTTTTCAGACCCCTTGAACCCAAAAACATGTTTTTAGCAATATTGGTCAGTGGGTGTGTGTGCGTGCGAACAAAATGTTTCAAGAACCGAACATCGAACGAAGTTGAAACTTGAAACTTAAGTTAGGTCCTACTAGAGGACCCAACACGAACATTTTCATCAAAAGCGGTCAACCAACCGGAAGAAGTCGTTTATTTGTGTCATTTTTCACTTTTTGCAATTTTCTCAAAAATGGCTGCTACGATTTTTTTTTAAATCGCTCCAGTTACTACATTTTTTTATATTCCACAAGATAAATTAGGCGCCATTCTGCTGGAATTCTTAGGAAGGCTGTTCTTCTTCTTCTTCTTCTTCCTTCAAGGTTTAGGCAGTCGCCTGTTCCAAACTCACAAACTTGAAACTCCCAGCTCACATCCATGCCTTGCGAGGTCATCCCACATCTCTCCGTCCAACCGGTGCATAACGGTGTACTTGGAGAGGTATTCTGTTATTCGGCATTCTGTCCAGGTGTCCCCTCCATCGCCCGCGATACCCCTCAATCTTCTCATTCAGGCAGTAGACTTGGAGCTCCTTTCTTATATCGGCATTCTGCACTTTATCCAACCGTGAGCATCCCTTAACTCGTCGCAGGAATCTCATCTCCGCTGCTTGGATCCTTTGAACATTTCTCTTCGTGGGCACCCACGCTTCACTCCCATACATTATTATGGGAGTTGCCATTACCTTGTAAAACTTCATAATTGTGTCAGGTCTGGCCCTGTTATGCAATGTTCTGTTGATTGTGCCACAAATCCTTTGGAACTTACTGATCTTCCGCTCGATGTCTAAATCCAAGTCTACTCCTACGTCACATCCCAAGTTACTAAAATTGGACACCTGCTCCACTATCACATCGTTTATGACAATTTTAGATCGGACCGGATATTTCCCCTTGAATGCCATTACCTTGGTTTTCGTGGCGGAAATTCTGAGATTAAAATTTTCACACAATTTACCCAGGATATATACAGATTTTTGGAGTGCATCCTCCGATTTCTGAACCAACCACAGATCATCAGCAAAAAGCATTGCATTTATGTAGCAGTCTCTGCCTAACCGTACACCCGGGTCAACGTTGCGTTTCCAAATTTTAAAAATGTAGTCAAAATACATATTAAATAATGTAGGTGATAAACTACACCCTTGTCTGACACCCCTATTAATAACAAATTCCTCTAAACGTTTCACCCCTGTGTTAACGGTTATCCTCGTGTTTTTGTATAGAGACTTGATCACCCTGATCAGATGCGGTGGGCACCCTATTTCCCCCAGAATCATCCAAAGCTTGCTGCGATCCACCCTACCAAACGCTTTTTCAAAATCTATGAATGCCATGTGTGTTTCACGGTTAAATTCCCGTTGCTTCTCAATTATTCTCTTTACCGAAAAAACACTGTCCATACACGTCCGGCCCACTCTAAAACCACATTGCTCTTCACTCAGCAATGCTTCACCTATTGTCTTGAGTCGATTAGTAATTATTTTTGAAAACAGCTTATATCCCACATTCAACAGGGAGATACCTCGGTAGTTGTTGCAATCCCTCCGATTGCCTTTCTTACAAATAGAAATGACCTCTGCCGAATTCCAGGAATCCGGAATCACACATCTCTTCCAGCATTCATTCATAAGATGCAGGAGTCTCAAATGCAGGAGCACGCCACCATATTTCACCAACTCCGCACTCATACCATCTAATGCTGTAGCTTTCCTATTTCCTGTTTCCTTGAGCACCACCTGCAGTTCTTCCATAGAGATTAGGTCTACAGAGCCACTCGGAAAGTCCAACTCGTCCTCTTCATGACCCATGACCCTGTCTTCGCACCATAACGTCAAGTAATGTCTTCTCCACTCTTCGTCCTCAATCACACACAGTGCAGAATTATCCTTTTCATCCCTATTCATCAGTCTTAACACCTTATAAGCGCATATCTGCCGGCCGTGAATATCATTCTCTATTACGCTCACGAACCTCTCCCATGATTCTTCGTGGGTTTTCCGAACCAACCTCTTGGCATTATTACGATGGATCCTGTAATCATTATAAGCTACCTGAGTCCTCATTTGTAAAAAGTTAAGATAGGCCTTCTGCTTCCTCTCTAATGCTATTTTTATCTCCTGATTCCATATCTTCAGACCGCTCTTCCTCTTTACCCTTCTCTTTGTACCCAAGGCCTCCTTTGCCGCATTCTCTCTCAAGGCTGTTCTCTCTAAAAAAAAAACGGTTTTTTAACATTGCAGCCTTAATCTGCATTTTAGCGCTAAAGTGTATATAATAAAAGTTGTAGACGACTAAAAACTCTACAACTTTTATTAAATATTCCTTTGTATAACGCTTGGTTTAGAGGTAATTGGTGAATTTCTGTACATTTCTTTTCATGAAAATCTGTAAAAAATCAATTTTTTTAAATTTTGGCAGTAGTATTTTACGACAAAAGTGCATAGGCCTATAATTAAAGTTATAGAAAGTTAAAATATCTAAAACTTTTATCTTAAGCATTTTTCTCTACTGAGCCTAGTCTAAGGTCAAAAAGTAAATTTCTGTATTTTTAAATCAAAATAAGGTTGGTTTCATTTTGTATAATTTACTCATGATTAAAATAAGGTTATGTTTTTGAGGTTAGGTTTATTGTTTATTTCTAATGTTTTATTACTAATGTTAGGTTATATCTATTGTTTATTGTTTAATAAAAAGTCGTGTGAGTGTTTCACATTAGATTTTCAATTTTTGTTTTCTGCTTTCAGTTCGAGTGATACAAAATTTGATTTAATCATATATGAAGGATTGTATCCAAGCGCTTTAGGATTAAGACATCGGTACAATTATATTCCATCTATTGTGATATTCACAATACCATTTTATCTACCAGTTTCATATTCAATGGGAAATCCGGTGAACCCATCATATATTCCGTCATTTTCAACCGATTTTAACGATCGTATGACATTTTATGAAAGATTAAAAAATCTATTTTATTCCATCTATGAAATTTATGTGCATAAATATTTTATGTATCCAAAACAAGATGCGATTGTCAAGAAATATTTTGGTGATGACTGTCCATCAGTTGAGGAGTTAGAGAGAAATAATAGTTTAATGTTTTTAAGTGGAGATTTGTCACAAAGCTATTCGATGCCATTTCAACCAAATACTGTACAAATTGGAACTTTACATGCAACTCCAAATCATAAACCTTTATCTAATGTGAGTATTTAAATTTTTTCACTTTCATATTTTCACATTTATAAATATACATACAATATTTGTCCCTAACAGATAGGTTGAATGTCAGATTATTTACACTCAATCTGTTGATTGCAGGGCTAAAATAAATAGTTTTGTTTCTTATCACATGGTCAGCCAATTAAATGACTGAATCATTTAAAAACAGAAGAGGTGAAGGTGTAAAATATACTAATCAGAGTTATCTTCTCTTGAAAGTAATGAACAGCTTTAACGTTTTAAATTGAACAGCTTTAAGGTTTTAAATTTAACAGCTTTAACGTTTTAAATTGAATAGCTTTAAGGTTTTAAATTGAACAACTTTAACGTTTCAACTTGAACAGCTTTAACGTTTCAACTTGAACAGCTTTAACGTTTCAACTTGAACAGCTTTAACGTTTCCACTTGAACAGCTTTAACGTTTTAACTTGAACAGCTTTAACGTTTTAAATTGAACAGCTTTAACGTTTCAACTTAAACAGGTTTAACGTTTCCACTTGAACAGCTTTAACGTTTTAACTTGAACAGGTTTAACGTTTTAACTTGAAATGCTTTAACGTTTTAAATTGAACAGCTTTAACGTTTTAACTTGAACAGCTTTAACGTTTTAACTTGAACAGGTTTAACGTTTTAACTTGAAATGCTTTAACGTTTTAAATTGAACAGCTTTAACGTTTCAACTTGAACAGCTTTAACGTTTCCACTTGAACAGCTTTAACGTTTTAACTTGAACAGCTTTAACGTTTTAAATTGAACAGCTTTAACGTTTCAACTTAAACAGGTTTAACGTTTTAACTTGAACAGCTTTAACGTTTTAACTTGAACAGGTTTAACGTTTTAACTTGAAATGCTTTAACGTTTTAAATTGAACAGCTTTAACGTTTTAACTTGAACAGATTTAACGTTTTAACTTAAACAGATTTAACGTTTTAACTTGAACAGCTTTAACGTTTTAAATTGAACAGCTTTAACGTTTTAACTTGAACAGCTTCAACGTTTTAACTTGATCAGCCTTAGCGTTTTAAATTGAACAGCTTTATTAACGTTTTAACTTAAACAGATTTAACGTTTTAAATTTAATAGCTTTAACGTTTTAACTAGGCTACATATTACTCTTAAAGATTAAGGGCTCAGGTTTGATTACCGAGTCTACAGATTATTTATTGTAAGTCACATTTTTTCCATTATTTTGGTACAAATTTGAAGCTCAAGAACATTCACAGAAAAATAATTGGTTTTTTCTGTGCAGGAGTTAAAAACATGGATGGACGGAGCCGATAAAGGTGTAATTTACTTTAGTCTTGGTAGTAATATGAAGAGTGTTTCTATGGAAAATGGGAAAATTCAAGCTTTTGCTAAAGCATTTGAAAAATTTCCAAATTATCGGGTCATTTGGAAATGGGAATCGGATAAAGAGTTTCCAGGAAAACCATCAAACGTCTTTTTGGTTAAATGGTTACCTCAACAAGCCATTTTGGGTAAGATTTTTTTATAAACTACAGATTAAAATTATGTAATAAGACGTGTCCGGAAAAATTACTAATATTTTTCCAACATTTTTATTTTTACATAAAATATGATAAGTTAACCCTTTATGGGTCTTTGGTAAGTATACTTACCACTGGCCATAAGGTCAATTTTTTCAAGAATAAGCTGTGCAGTTAAACCCTATTGGCATTTTATGGTTTAATAGATGTTCTCTGGTAAGTAGGCTAACTAAATTTTCAAATTAGTGCGCAGCGACCATTTGCTTCGTGAGTTACACGAATGTGGTAAGAATTCATACCAGCATACGCAATCGTGTTGTCTTTTTGTTACTTTTGTACAGTGATTATAAAATTCAAGTTTTTTACAGGAAAGCAAGCATTCATGCTAATAAAAAGTTGAGATAAGTTATTCTACAGTCATTTTTCCGTTATAAAGATTTACAAGTTGTTTTTTTTTAACTTATTTATTTAACGTCGCATCAACTATAACGGTCATTAGCAACGACGTTGGGGTGTAACTGTTTACAATGGAGGATGAAATGATTTTTTGTAACGTATGAAAATATGCCTGAGTGGGATTCGAACCCAGGACCGCATGATGAGAGGCGAGCACGTTACCAACTGCGCCAATGCGGCAGGCCTATTTTCAAATATTGTTTTTTTATTGAAATCATAGGTTTTTTAATTTTTGCAAATATTTGTATTTATTGACTTATGGGCTATCTGAAATGACCGATTCAATTTAATTCTGCCGAGATAAAATTTAAATAAATTTGTGTTAACCCTTTTAGTACCAAAGTCCGGAAAACAGGACGTCAATATTTTTCACGTAGTGTTAACATCCGGTTTACCAAACGCCCGTAAGTTATGCATAAAGTGCCAACGTCCGGATTACGGAACATTTCCAAAAAAACTTTTAACAAAAATTAATAGAATAATATATTTTTAAACCATCTCCGTGGCGTAGTGACTAGCGCGCTAGCCTACAAAGCGAAAGTACCCGGGTTCGATTCCCGGCTAGAGTCTGGAAATTTTAACACGTTAGAACCCCCGTTAAGGTACCAAAACCCACAGTAGTTGCTAATGACCAAGCTATTGATGCAACTTGAAATAAACTAAAAGAAACTATTTTGAATATTTTTAGTGTTAAACGATTTATTTTTTTATGAATACAATAAAAATTAATTTTAACAGGACATTTTAATGTTCTGTAAAGTTGAAATTTTGGTCGACAAAGACAGGCTTACGCCTAAAATTAAGGGCTGGCACTTTTTGTGCACCCTTATTCAAATTAAATGGCACTTTAGATCAAACTTTTATATATTGTTTTGGCATTAAGGGGGTAGTCAACCCAGAAAATGAAACTGAAAACTTCTGGCTAAAATTTGTCATTATTTATTTTAAAATGAAAGAGTATTAATTACTAGTAATGATCTACCATTTGAACCAAGCCAACTAATATTAATTACAGCCCCTAATAGGTATAAGGGTGAGGTTGGAAAAGCGGGCATTTACGGGGAATCAAATATCTCAGGAACCAAGAAAGATATCAAAATGATTCTTATGCTACAAAATACAAAAAATTGCTGTCTATTATCTGTTGAATGCGCTTGTACGTATTTTTCTTACAAGAATTTTATTGAAGAAAAACCATATTTTCAAAAACATTTATTTTATGTATTCACAAATTATTTTTTAACTAAATCCCTATTAAGGTTTTTGTAATAACACTGGTCTGCAAAAAAAAATAAAAAATATTCCCCTTGGACTTTGATGGGTGATTCTTATGTATCTTGACCCCCTGAATCCAGATTTGACCTTCGTTTCTCTCTATCACCCACCGTTTTTGAGGGGGGGCGCCCCCCCGAAATTCTCAAAAAAAAAACACCTAAAAGCGGTTATTCCTAATAAAGCGAGGGATGGGGGGATGTTGTAAGTACCCCATCCTCCCCTCCATAGAAAATGTTATCTCAGTGTACACACATTTATGCATGAAGACCGTAGGGGGAGGGGTGACATCACCGTTAGTTCAGAGGTGTAGCAGGGTGGGAAGCCGGGCCAAGTGATAAGCTTAGCGACGATTAAACGTTTTCAGTACATTTTTTACGCTTAGAGCCTCATCTTGTCACACAAGAGGAGCTTAATGATCTCATCCGGGATTTAAACCTCCCAAAAACTAAAGCCCAACTGCTCGGGTCTCAGCTTCAGCAATGGAACCTCTTGGAAAAAGAAGTGAACATTTCTGTTTCTAGATCCCGGCTAGATTCGTTTAAATGATTGTTTTCGGGGGATGGTGACTTAGTGTACTGCAATAATGTAAATGGATTAGTGATTTAACCTAACATGCCGATGATTCAGAAAATTGGCTCCTATTCATCGACTCATCTAAAACCAGTTTAAAAGCTGTTTTGTTGGCAAATGATAATGATTTGCCCTCAGTTCTGGTTGCATACACGGTCAACATGAATGAGACATACAAAAATATCAGCCGTATCCTTGAAAAAATTGGTTATAAAGATCATCCCCTGAAGCACTATGCTGATTTTAAGGTTGTGGCTTTACTTACAGGACTTTAATCCGGATACACCAAACATTGTTGGTTTCTGTGTGAGTGGGATAGCAAGCTCGCGATAAAAATTATACTGTTCGTAATTGGCCCTCGTGTGAAAGTTTAGTTCCTGATCAAAACACTGTTGCCAATGAGCTTTTTGTTTCGAGTGAAAAGATATTTTTGCATCCTTTGCGTATCAAACTCAGTTTGATTAAACAGTTCGTGAAAGCTATCGATAAAACAGGAGATGGATTCCAGTATTTGAAGAGCAAATTTCTACGTTTGAGTGAAGCAAAAATTAAAGAGGGAATATTTGTTGGTCCACAAATTAGAGAGCTTTTTAAAGATTCAGTGACCATCAATCACTTAAATTGAAAAGAAAAAAAGAGCTTGTGCTGCATTTAAGGACGTGTGTGAAAATTTTTCAGGATTTAACAAAAATGAAAATTATGTTGAACTTGTCGAAGAATTGCATATGAGAATCTGCATATGAGTTGAGGGGTTGCAACATGTTATTAAAATTGCACCTTTTACACGCGCATTTGGACTTTTTCCTAGAAAACTTGGAAGTAGTTTACGATGCACACGGAGAAAGGTTTCATCAAGACATTGCACTCTTCAAAAAACTGTTCTCTGGGAAGTGGAACTTAAGTATGTTAGCAGACCACTGCTGGTTACTCTTGCTTGAAACTCCCAGAGATCAGTACAAGAGAAAAGCTACCTCCAAGTAAAACCACTCTCTTTAAGTATATGTATTCGATGACAAGTATCTTGGACCAGAAAAATTGTATAAGTAAAAATGCACTAAATGTATCAATACATCAATACTCTCTTATTGTACTCTTTCAGTGTTAGGTAGGTCTTGAAGTACCATAAAAACGAGATACAACTGCACAATTTCATTTCATAGTTACACCAGACTGATAAAAAGTTGAAATTTCCCAAATAAGGGTGAGTGGCCCACCCCCTAAAAATGGTGGGTGATGGAGCAAAACGGAGGTCAGATTCGGATTCAGGGGGTCAAAATACAAATAGATCACCTATTAAAGTTCAAGGGGAATTTTTGATGCAGACCAGTGTAATCAATCCACAGATAATAGAGCAAGATATATAAACATTTGAAAAAAAACATCATCCAAATATCTTCAATACAAACTAAAATATTTAATTCCCAAGAATGTACAATCATGCATAAACCATATTTCTGGAAATCTTAAAGTTGAAGGAATAATTTCACTCGCCTTGCTTGTGAGCTTTATTTTGAACAGATGATTTTATAACTTTTTGTCAACTTACAAAGTAAACAAAATATGTTGTGATTCAGAAAATTTTAAACTTCAAATAAATTCAAAAAACAATCGAATTTAAAAAAAATTATCTTCTATAGTTGACTAACCCTTTAAAAGGGTTCAAAGACTAATTGTTTGTTTCCTCTTTTTAGCTCATAATAAAACTAAAGTATTTATTAGCCATTGTGGCCATCAAAGTAGGCAAGAATCCATACATTATGGAGTACCGATAATAGGTGTTCCATTATTTTGGGATCAAGATTGGAACTGTAAAAAATTAGTAACTTCTGGAGCAGCCAAATTGTTGGATTTTACTCAAATTACATACGAAGATGTGTTTGAAAAACTTAATGCAGTACTCACTGATGAAAGGTAAATTTTTTATAAACTTTTTAAAATTATTTTTTTCTTTCTATACTGCTTGTAGGTTGAAGATTGAACAAGTTCTGCAATCGTAGAAAAACTGATTTGAAGCTCTAGAGCAGCGGTTCCTTAACTTTTTGCCACCTTCACTATGGAATATTTTTCGCGACCCACATTGAAATAATATTAATTATAATTAAAATAATTATATTATAATTTTATATATTAATTAATTATAATATATATTAATAATTATATTATAATAATATTTTTACTATTATTATTATCGTGAAAATTCACTATTGAGGAATACACCTCTAAAAGAAAATGGTCAAGATTATATAATTTAAGACAAAATTCAGTACAAAAAAGACTTTTAATTCAGAATCTTAAAACTAAACAAATACAAAAAATGAAAAAATGAGACTTATGTAATTAATGAGACTTGTGGAGCTGGTGCTTACGATTTACAAGAGATTCTATATCTGGGTTGAAAGTTGAAAGCTTTAAAAACAGGTCACTTTCCACACAAAGCCTATTTCTATATTTATTTTTTAAATATATCAAAGTGGAGAATGGCCTCTCACACAAATATATGTGGTTGAAAACCCCATCAGCTCTTTTAAGGCTGTGTTCGAAAGAACTGGATACTCCTCCCTAGCCTTTATCCAAAATGGGATTAAGCTCAAGCCCTTAAATGTTGACTTTAGAGCAAAATCAGAAGAAGTTCTGTAAGGGAGTCTTCTTCAGATGGTGAGAGTTGTACATTGCTGAGGGAATCATCATCAAACGGATTTCTAATCCAGAGCAGCTCATCTTGTATTTTGAACATATATGTAGCTATCTTTTTTAGAAAAAGGATTTATATATCTGTAGTGTAGTTAGAGTTAAAATAAAACATATATCATGAGATATGTTAAATTTTCTTTACATTTCGACGGAAAAACAATTCAAAAGTAAAGTATACAGATGAATTGAAGTCCCCTAGCAGTGGGAGTGAGATAATGCATAACGCTCTCACTCGCACAAGCCATACGCGCCGTTCCAATAACATTGTCTTTAATTTTACTCATTGTTGTGAACAAGCGTTTATGCACGCAGTAAACTAACAAGCAAGATAACGACTGTAGAATGTTTTCAGATTTGGATTATTACGGTAAAGACCTTTGAGCGCATGCGTAGTTATGCCACCCTCTCCCTCTCACTCGCTCGGCTATGGGACATTAGTTCGTCTGATACCTATACGTATTAAGTGTTTTTTATCTGTTTCCGCGAACCACCCAAATTGCTCCCACAATCCCCTAGTGGGTCGCCACCCATAGTTTGGGAACCACTGCTCTAGAGGGTTTACTAAGTTTTTTCCTTGCATCCAAGAGACTCCAAAGGGTGTATTGAATTGTCAAGATAAAACTGATAAACTGAAAGTTTATCACCAATGATGAATTCATCACTTACCACCAGAAAATTGTTTTTGCTACAGCTTACTTCTGTAGGCTTGTCATGAACTCCATTGAATCAAATATCACACAAAAATAGAAATAAAAAAATCAAACACAATGATAAATTCATCACTTACCAATATTTTTTCCTGCTACTGCTTTACCCAGTAGGCTTGTCATGAACCCCTTTGTATCAAATAGTACACAATATTTGTTAATTAAAAGTTTAATATTTTTCAATCAAAACTATTTAGAAAGGAATTCGTGCACACTGTAAAATGTTTCATCAATCAAATAAATTTTTCTAGCTTTTTTTTAAAATGACAAATTGTCACAACTTTTTGTCGATGTTCATTTTGCGTCTTTCATATATGATTAAAATTAGGTTATGTTTATTGAGGTTAGTTTTTTGTTTATTTCTAATGTTTTATTACTAATGTTAGGTTTATTGTTAATTATTTGCATTGGCAAGAAAACGTTGTGTAAGTATTTCACATCAGATTTTTTTATTATAAATAAATAAATTGCTTCGTCATTATTTTGTGACCAATTAATTAATTTTGAAATATATTTTACAGCTATGGTATAAACATGAAGAAATTATCAATTTTATCAAAAGATAAACCGATGACCAGTGAAGAGACGATTAATTACTGGGTTGATCACGTGATTAGACACAAAGGAGCGCCACACTTACGACCCGCAGTGCTAGATTTATATTGGTACCAATCTACGCTAATAGATATCGCTGCATTCTTATTATCTGTGATATTTTTAATCTCATACTCTATTTATTTTGTTGTCCGAAGGATAATTACTTTAAAATCATCTGTCAAAATTAAAGTTAAATCTAGTTAACATTATTTTAATAATGTAATAAAATAATTTAATAACAATAAATGACTAATTAATCATGTTTTATTTATATTGTTTTAATACTACCCTAGAATTACAATATTTTTCTTCTGTTTGACAATGTGCTTAGCAGTTACACCAGAAACATGATAGTTTAAAATCTTCGATTTTTTTTTCTTTAACGTCCGACTGTTTTGCAATTACTGCTAATGCAGACGGTGAAGGATGAAATGATTTTTTGTAACGTATGAAAATATGTCATGCCTGAATGGGATTCGAACCTAAGACCGCATGATGAGAGGCGAGCACGTTACCAGCTACACCAATGCGGCCGGCAAAAATTTCGATTGATCTTATCTGATTTCTAATTTTTTAATGTGATGTTACTTTCTTTTTCTGCCCATAACAGCCAGGTGGAGTATCAAATTATTTATACTCAATCTGTTCGTTGCAGGGCTGAAATAAATAGTTCTGTTTCTTATCACATGGTCAGCCAATTAAATGACTGAATCATTTAAGAGCAGAAGAGGTAGATGTGTAAAAGATACTAATCAGAGTTGTCTCCTCTGAAAGAAATAAATTTCACAGCCAGACCGTGTGGTGAATGAAGTGAATGTGACATTTTCAGAGTGGAAAATATGTGCTTTTCAGAGGGTCCAGCATGCTGATAAGCGTACTTTTCCACTCAGTGAGGAAGGCAATGATCTAAAAAACAATAACTTTCTTTTGCCTTGTTGTTGTTCAGGCTGGTTTGAATCTCTGGAGTCTTTACTAAATAAAACGAGGAGTGACGTGGTATACAATTGTCTTCCTCACTGAGTGGAAAAGTATGGGGTCTTTTCTGTTATTCCTCCTCCCCAGCTAAATTTGTCACATTTTGAGAATATTTTGTAAGTAATCTTACAGTATTTTTAATGACAAAATCGGGAAAAATATTATAATAAAAATCTGGTGTGACACACACACACACACAACTTTCTCTTGCTAATGCAAATAATTAACAATGAACCTAAAATTAGTAATAAAACATTACAAATAAACAAAAAACCAACCTCAATAAACATAACCTAATTTTAATCATGAGTAAAAGATGCAAAATGAAATTCAAGATAAGTTTTGCTTAAAAATACGGAAAATCACTCTTTCACGCTAAACTAGGCTCTGTAGAGAAAAATTCTTTAAATAAAAGTTGTAGATCTTTTAATTTTCTATAAATTTATTTATATACACTTTTCTTGTAAAATGCATACTAAGGCTGAAATCTTTTAAAAATCGATTTTTCTTACGTTTTCGTGAGAGAAAACAGAAAATTGCTAACTACTAATAAACTAAGCGTTATACAAAAAAATGTTTGAAATAAAAGTTGTAGAATTTAAAATTCTCTACAATTTTAATTAACTTATACATTTTTGCGGTGAAATGTATAATAGAGCCGCAATTTAAAAAAAAACAATTTTTTACGTGAATACAGCCTCACCAAGAATTTCAGCAAACATGGCGCCTATCTTATCTTATAGAGCATAAAAATTAAGTAAATGAGGCAATTTAAAAGAAAATCGTAGGACAAGTTTTTGAGAAAATCGCAAAAAAGTGAAAAATTACACGAATAAACTACTAATTCCTGTTGACCGATTTTGATGAAAATGTTCGTGTCGGGTCCGGTAGTGGTATGTAACTTAAATTTCAAGTTTCAAGTTCGTACAATGTTCCGTTCTTGAGATATTTTGTATAAACACAGACTAATTGCTAAAACATGTTTGTGTGGGTTCAGGGGGTCTGAAAACGTGTAGATCCGGTAAAAAATCGATTTCGAAAACCGGTGAATTACAGAAACTGGTAAAACTAGCCTTATTTAGATTGCGGTTATAGTAGCTACGTATTTTATGACAAGTTTATTAATAAAGTTTCAAAAAATTTACAAATTCAGTTTCAAAATTCGATCAAATGATGTAGAAATGTTTAGTAGGAAGCTGTTAACAAGATTACTGCGGGTCATTTTAACTTTTTTAAATCATTAAAATTTCAAATATATAAAATTGTTTGATGTATTGCAGTAAAGTCATGTGCAATGCTAATGATGTAAGTGCTCTTATAATGATAACTGTAGTAAAAATAAAACACACCATTAATTACCTGAACTAATAACTGTAATGATTAGTACAGTAATAAATTACTGTACTATCTTTCAAACACGTAATTAAATAATTATATTTAAGTAGTTTCTAAAAAAAGTAAATAATTTTGGTGATTACAAAGTTATTTTGGTTTAAAATATTTAAATAGGGTGTGTTGTTTAGGTCAACAGCCGAAAAGCTGGTTTGAACCTCTAGAGGTTTTACTAAGTAAAACGAGGAGTGAGGTGGTTTACCATTTCCTTCCTCACTGAGTGGAAAAGTAAGCTTATCAGCATGCCGGGCCCTCTGAAAAGCACATATTTTCCACTCTGTAAATGACACCTTCACTTCATTCAACACAGGGTCTGGCTGTACAATGAAATTCATTACTTTCAGAGGAGATAACTCTGATTAGTGTCTTTTACACCTCTACCTCTTCTGTTCTTAGATGATTCAGTCATTTAATTGGCTGACCATGTGATAAGAAACAGAACTATTTATTCTAGCCCTGCAACGAACAAATTGAGTGTAAATAATTTGACACTCCACCTGTCTGTTATGGGCAGGTCTGTTAAATAGGGTAATTTGTAAAATCTCTCAATTACTAAATGAAAATTGCTAAATGAATTGTTCGCAAGCCCATTTACCCTTTATAGGGCAGTACTACAGCTGGAAACTGTATTGCACGAGTCCCAGCTCCGTGTAGTTGGGAGGAATGCAGTGCGTTATATAGTAGGCCTAGTGGTAAAATGAATGAGTTAGTAGTGTTTCACAGCTGATGCATTTGTAGTGGTAGCGTCTACTAACTCGATTAAAATTATATTATTCTTATCATCCGGCGTATTAATTTAACAAATACCTACCGGAATATTAACTTGGTCGGATTCATAATATTTAACTTACCATTTTATATCTAAACTTGTAAATAAATAATTGTAATAAATACAAACAAATATGTTAAATACGAAAAGTTTGAAAACGGATGTTTTGTATCAGAGTAATACAACAATCGTTCTCCCAGCGTGCGCACTCATTCATTATACCCCACCCGTACCCATCACCCTGCAACTATAGGGTGATTCAAAAAGAGCGCCGGTTTTGATATATCAAATTAAGAGATTTATTTTATTGAAAAACTGAAAATAAATACATCAACAAGTTCATCTTTTCTTCCGATTTTATGTATGAAAAATGATGTCATGCATGTGTCCTCTACTGCGCTGGCACGCATCAACTCTGTCCATGAAATTGGATATTACTGCACGACAAGTTTCGACTTCCATTTGCCCGATAACCCGTCGAATTTCCTCCTTCAAGTCATTGATGTTTCGGGGTTTATTGGCATACACCAATGACTTCAGATGACCCCAAAGATGAAAGTCACAAGGCGTCAAGTCACACGACCTTGGTGGCCATTGATGGTCGGAATTACGAGAAATTATGCGATCCTGGAACCGTTCACGGAGCAACAACATTGTTTCTCGTGCAGAAACTGAATTTTATACGGGTGATATTGGAGATTGTACCGAAGAATTCTCCGTACAGAAGAACATCGTAAACCCAATTGTTGAGAACGGCGACGTATTAATTTTGCTGGACTAACAGCCACACTGTCACGAACCAACGCAACGTTCTGCTCAGTTCGGCCAGAACGACGACGTCCAGAACTTTTAAGGTCGACTGTTGAACCCGTCTCAAAAAACTTTTTCATGAGCCTGCGAACTGTTGATTCATTCGGTGCTTCATTACGTCCTAGAGTACCGCGAAGTCGCCTGACAGTAGCCGCATAACTCTCTCCACTCTGGTAAAATGTTTTGACGATTAACACACGTTGTGCAATAGTAAACTTCTCCATGGTTAGACATAGACTGCGAGAGTACTACACTGTGAACAAGAGAAACTACAACTGAATCGTCAATCGGAATGTTCTCCGAAATAGAAATGAGGTCTAACAATGTTGCCAACCGATAATCAAAAATTTACCAGCCGTTTAAAAACCGGCGCTCTTTTTGAATCACCCGTTACATGGAGCTGAGACTCAAGCAGTACATATTGTAAAATGTTAAATTTTGCTTTATAGCCTAAGGACTTGAATAACATATTTCTAGTACCAGAACAGTAAGATATTTCTTTTTATTATGTTAATTCCTTGTAAGTATTCTTACCAAGGAACGTTTATTGAAATGGGAATCACATGATGTTCAGTGGTAAGAATGTTTAACCCACCGGGTTGGTCTAGAGGTAAAGTCGTCGCCAAAATCAGCAGTTTAACAGCTGATTTTCGGAGACGAAGGGTCCTGGTTCAAATCCTAGTAAAGGTAGTTACTTTTATACGGATTTGAATGCTAGACAGTGGTTACTGGTGTACTTTGATGATTGGAGTTCTGTTTGTGTCTCTAATCAAACTTTTCGACGTTGCCGCGCTCTGGTGGTCAACAGACTCAGTTGTTGTTGAATCGCCGTCGAGTACTGGTGTATATTGGACGCTTAACCGCTAATTTACATTTTAAAGTGTTTAATTTGTTATTTATTGAAGTGACTTTTTTATGTTTAAAAACGCCTTTACGCATATCCGTTTCACGGTAAATAATTGGCTTCGTTACTTCTTTTTTACGCGCACCTTTTTTTACAGTCCACTAATACGCCGAAATTTATTTCTATTCATTCTTCCTAATCTCCTTTAGTTTACCTGCAGGTATTTTATTTTTTTTTTTTTTTCTTTGTCCTTATGTGTTTTTCCAACCCTTTGATCCCATTCCTATCAGCAGATTACAACTGCAGTGGAAAGCACGTAAGTGAGATACTTTATTTTATTTCATTTTATTTTTAATTATAAAGGGTGATTCAAAAAGAGCGCCAGTTTTTAAACGGCTGGTAAATTTTTGTTTATCGGTTGGCAACATTGTTTGACCACATTTCAATTTTGGAGAACATTCCGATTGACGATTCAGTTGTAGTTTCTCTTGTTCGCAGTGTAGTACTCTCGCAGTCTGTGTCTAACCATGGAGAAGTTTACTATTGGACTACGAGTGTTAATCGTCAAAACATTTTACCAGAGTGGAGAGAGTTATGCGGCTACTGTCAGGCGACTTCGCGGTACTCTAGGACGTAATGAAGCACCGAATGAATCAACAGTTCGCAGGCTCATGAAAAAGTTTTTTGAGACGGGTTCAACAGTCGACCTTAAAAGTTCTGGACGTCGTCGTTCTGGCCAAACTGAACAGAACGTTGCGTTGGTTCGTGACAGTGTGGCTGTTAACCCAGCAAATTAGGGAGTTTTTGTGGCGTCATTTGGATGGAATGGACATTGACGAGTTGTGGTTTCAGCAGGATGGTGCCACCTGTCACGCTGCACGAGAAACAATGTTGTTGCTCCGTGAACGGTTCCAGGATCGCATCATTTTTCGTAATTCCGACCATCAATGGCTACCAAGGTCGTGTGACTTGACGCCTTGTGACTTTCCTCTTTGGGGTCATCTGAAGTCATTGGTGTATGCCAATAAATCCCGAAACATCAATGACTTGAAGGAGAAAATTCGACGGGTTATCGGGCAAATGGAGGTCGAAACTTGTCGTACAGTAATATCCAATTTCATGGACAGAGTTGATGCGTGCCAGCGCAGTAGAGGACACATGCATGACATCATTTCTCATACATAAAATCGGAAGGAAAGATGAACTTGTTGATGTATTTATTTTCAGTTTCTCAATAAAATAAATCTCTTAATTTGATATATCAAAACCGGCGCTCTTTTTGAATCACCCTATATTTTCTGCATAAACTGTTGAGATTAAGTGATGAAAGATTAGTTATTATAAATTTCGAACACGCACACGAAAGTTCAATTAACCATACTCTCTCAGGAATGGTCGACCTGATTCTGTACAAGACTACACCTCATTTACACGTCATACACATCATCCTCATCTCATTGGGTCATGGGATGCTTATTGTTCTCAATTGAACAGAATGCAATGTACACAAATTAGGGATTACAAAAAAAAGAATGTTCATTAAAAAAATCTGGTGTAAAACACTCACACGACTTTCTCTTGCCAATGCAAATAATTAATAATAAACCTAACATTATTAATAAAATATTAGAAATAAACAAAAACTAACCTCAAAAACATAACTTTATTTTAATCATGATTAAATGACGCAAAATGAAAATCGAACTAAATTTGGCTTAAAAAAAAAACGGAAAATCACACTTTCACGCTAAACTAGGCTCTGTAGAGAAAAATTCTTTAAATAGAAGTTGTAGATCTCTTAATTTTCTATAAATTTTATTATATACACTTTTGTCGTAAAATGCATACTAAAGCCGAAATGTTAAAAGAATGGATTAGTCTCACGTTTTCGTGAGAAAAAAACAGAAAATCGCAAATTACTGCTAAACTAAGCGTTATACAAAAAAATGTTTGAAATAAAAGTTGTAGGATTTTAAATTCTCTACAACTTTTATTATATAAATTTTTGCTCTAAATTGCATATTAAAGCCGTAATTTTAAAAAAACTTTGTTTTTACGTGAAAACAGCCTCACCCAGAATTTTAGCAAACATGACGCCTACCCTATCTTGTAGAGAATAAAAAATTGAGTAAATGAGGCGATTTTTAAAAAAATCGTAGGACCAGTTTTTGAGAAAATCGCAAAAAAGTGAAAAATTACACGAATAAACTACTACTTCCGTTTGACCGATTTTGATGAAAATGTTCGTGTCGGGTCCGGTAGTGGTATGTAACTTAAGTTTCAAGTTCGTACGATGTTTCGTTCTTGAGATATTCTGTTCACACACACACACACACACACACACACACACACACACACACACACACACACACAGACACACAGACACACACACAGACCAATCGCTAAAAACATGTTTTATGGGTTCAGGGGGTTTGAAAACGTATAGATCCGGTGAAAACTCGGTTTCGAAAAATCGACATGAAAACAATACTTTCCTTCCTATATATTCATATAGGCAAGAGAAAGTAAAAACAAGTGGTCCTATATAACAGAAAATGTGTAGAATAACTTTTCTCAACTTTATATTAGCACGAATGCTTGCTTTCCGGTAAAAAACTCGAATTTTCTAAACACTGTACACATGTAACAACAAAAAAACATGGTAGCGTACGCTGGTATGAATCCTTACCACATTCGGGTAACTCATGAAGCAAATGGTCGCTACGCACTAATTTCAATATGTGGATAGCCTACTTACAAGAGAACATCTATAAAACCATAAAATGCCAATAAGGTTTAACTGCATAGCTTATTCTTAAAACAAAATCGACCTTATTACCGGTGGTAAGTATACGTACCAATGACCTGTTGTTGTTTAGGTCAACAGCCGAAAGGCTGGTTTGAACCTCTAGAGGTTTTACTAAGTAAAACGAGGAGTGAGGTGGTTTACCATTGCCTTCCTCACTGAGTGAAAAAGTACGCTTATCAGCATGCCAGGCCCTCTGAAAAGCACATATTTTCCACTCTGTAAATGACAACTTCACTTCATTCACCACAGGGTCTGGCTGTACAATGAAATTCATTACTTTCAGAGAAGATAACTCTGATTAGTGTCTTTTACACCTCTACCTCTTCTGCTCTTAAATGATTCAGTCATTTAATTGACTGACCATGTGATAAGAAACAGAACTATTTACTTTAGCCCTGCAACGAACAGATTGAGTGTAAATAATTTGACACTCCACCTGTCTGTTATGGGCAGACCAAAGACCTATAAATGGTTAAATACATCAATAATCTAGGATTCCCCGCACGGCTTCGCACGCGAAACATGTATAATAATTGTTTTAAATAAATATGTAACAAAAATTGTGTAGCTGTTAGTCAACTGTATATACCAAACGTATACACACGCGTGCGCGCGTGTGTATAGTGTGTGTACACACAAACACACAACGTTACGATAAATTTCCCCGCGAAAGTCTCTCGATAGTCTTTATACGTGTATACTGTACTTTACCAATAGTACACACACACACACACACACACACACGCGCGCACACACACAAAACGACGTTTTAATAATGTCCCCCGCGTAGGTTTGTCGCCTTCAAAGTCCTTCATCTACTTCAACAGAAAACGTACTTACATGTGTACACACACACACACACATACACACAGACCAATCGCTAAAAACATATTTGTGTGTGTTCAGAGGGTCTGAAAACGTGTAGATTCGGTGAAAATTCGATTTCGAAAAATCTCATTTCGAGAAAGTAAAAATGGCCGACAAAATATTTACAGAGCTACAAGAGCAAGTATTGGGAACGTTGCTGGCAAATGATTGGCTAACTATAAAGTGGGTGGTGGGGGGGGGGCAAGGAAAACGTTCGCAGCTCATCAGCCTTGAAAAATAGTATAAAAATCTGGTGTGAAACACTCACACAACTTTCTCTTGCCAGTGCAAATAGTTAACAATAAACCTAACATTAGTAATGAAACATTAGAAATAACCAAAGGAACTAACCTCGAAAAAAATAACCTTATTTTAATCATGAGTGAAAGACGCAAAATGAAAATCGTACTCTGTTTGGCTTAGAAATACGGAAAATCACTCTTTCTCTCTAAACTAGGCTCTGTAGAGTGTAACATTTTTATTTTAATGTTACGTATATTTAATTTTAATTAATTATTTCATCTTTTCCTTATTAAGTCTTGTTGCATTTAAAAATTTTGTTATCTTTTATTTTACCGCACTCCGTTATCTCGTTTCCGAATTGTTTTTCGTTCTTACTTTGTACTACCGACTGCTGTTATCTGCAATTCTGGCGTGAGATCCGTTTCAACCTGCTTACTTCTTTTGGACAATTTGTCTAGCGAGGTGGAAGGGATCGATGACGTCAGAGGCGAGGTTTCCTTTTGGGAAAATTGTTTCTTCTCGCTCTCTTTACAATTGGTCTCTACGATGAAAGGATCGTGATTCTTTAACTGTTTTTTTTTTTTTTTTTTTTACGTCCGACTGTTCTGCGATTACTGCTAATGCAGACGGTGAAGGATGAAATGATTTTTTTTGTAACGTATGAAAGAATGCCGTGCCTGAATGGGATTCGAACCCAAGACCGCATGATGAGAGGCGAGCACGTTACCAACTGCGCCAATGCGGCCGGCATTCTTTAACTGTGCCGTAAAATTATGGTTATGTGCTTTTTCGGGGCGTTATGCTGCTGGTTGCTGGTTAGACCAATTGTTTTCCCGTTTTAAACGGTAAGTCGCTTTTTTTCTTTCTCTAGTAGCTAAATCCCATTGAAGCCGAAAATGTTTTCTAAATTTTGTAAACTTGGTAAATTTTGTAAATTTTGTAAAACCCTTTTGGGTAATTTAAATTTTTTTAATTTATACTAAATTTTTAATTGCTCTTTAAATTTTTTTTTAAATTTTTCTTTTCTATGCTGTTGGGGTTTACCTACTACCTTTTTTTCTTTTGTTTGTCTTTTTTGGTGGCCCTCATTTTTCTAAGTCCTGGTTTTCTGCTCTTTGCAGGGACCCAGTTTTGGGGGAGCATCATGTACCCAGTTTTGGGGGAGCACTATGTACCAACTTTGGGGATACAACTCTGAACCTGTTTTGGGGTGTTTTCTTCTAATTTTAAAGTATCTGCCCTCATCATGAGGCAAGAAACTAATAAGCCCAAATTGGAGTTATCCAGCTTCGCCCGAAAACCTCAGGAACCTAATTTATAACTCTACTCGTCTATATTTTCTTTTCTTCTGAGAGAAGATAAATTTCTTTTTGCAACTTATCACCATATGAATATATTTTTTTACAAAAGGGGACACGTCGCCCTATGTTCGGCTTAAACTTGTCCGAAGCTGGTTTTCCTGCTTAACTCTGCCAGGATTGACCTGCTTTCTTTTTTTTTAAATCTTCTTTCTTAAAATAAAATTAATTCTGTTTAAATAATTTGTTATAAAATAATAAATTAATTATTGTCTTAATTTTTATGTGAATCTTTAATATGACACGTTTTATGTTGGCAAGAGCATGTACTTTGCATAATTCTGTACAAGCGTGTTATGAACCTGCTGCTTTAGCAATTTGTTAAACTAAATTTTGGTTTTTTTTTTTTAATTGTAAATGATACTATTCTTATTTTACATAATTTATTTCATAAACCTTTAATTATGAAAAATTTCTTTTCGGTAACACCAATTCCTTGTGTTACACAAAATTGTAAAATTTAAACAATTTTTTTTTTAATTTTTTTTCTTTTGAAAAAAAGAAAGAATAAATTTCTAACTATTCTATCCTAATTTAAAATAATATGCCAAGCATGTTTTTTATTTCAATTCTTCATTTTATCTGTTAAAATTTAAAAATCTGATTACAATCTATTTAATATTTATTTCATAATACCGATTTGGTATTTAACTATATTTTTCTTAATTTTTCTGGATCCAGTATAATAAAATTTTTTGAGCTCATTTAATATGATTTTATTTAATTATTTAAATTTTGGAAATTGTAATTAACGTATGATTAACTATGTAACTTTTATTTAATCTAATTTAATATTTTGTTTTATCCTAATTAATTTTGCTTAATCTTTTATTCACTTTAATTAAATCTTTTACTGCTATTAATTAAATCTTTTTTTTACTAATTTTAAATTTTTTGTATTTTTTTAATACCACATCACCGCAGTCTGTTTTGGGGTTTTTCGCTTCCTTTTTTTGTGTCCCCTTATGCCAATTTTGCTTCGGCAGCGATGCCTTGTCGATTCGCCTGAGCAAAAGGGGGTTACACAAGAGAAAAATGCTCTAAATAAAAGTTGTAGATCGTTTATTTTTCTATAAATTTAATTATATACACTTTTGTCGTAAAATGCATACTAAGGCCGAAATGTTAAAAAAATCAACTTTTCTCACGTTTTCGTGAGAAAAAAACAGAAAATCGCTAATTACTGCTAAAATAAGCGTTATACAAAAAAAATGTTCGAAATAAAAGTTGTAGGTTTTTAAATTCTCTACAACTTTTATTATATAACATTTTGCGCTAAAATGCATATTAAAGCCGCAATCTTAAAAAGAAAATGTTTTTACGTATAAACAGCCTCACGCAGAATTTCAGCAAACATGGCGCCTACCCTATCTTGTAGAGAATAAAAAATTGAGTAAAGCAGGCGATTTTAAAAAAAAATCATAAGACCAGTTTTTAAAAAATCGCAAAAAAGTGAAAAATTATAGGAATAAACTAAGTTATTACTACTTCCGGTTGACCGATTTTAATGAAAATGTTCATGTCGGGTCCGGTAGTGGTATGTAACTTAAGTTTCAAGTTTCAAGTTCGTACGATGTTCCGTTCTTGAGATATTCTGTTCACACACACACACACACACACTAACACACACACACACACGCGCACGCACACACACACACACACACACACACCAATCGCTAAAAACATGTTTTTTGGGTTCAGGGGATCTGAAAACGTATAGATCCGGTGAAAACTCGATTTCGAAAAATCGACATGAAAACAATACTATCCTTTCTATATATTCATATAGGCAAGAGAAAGTAAAAATGAATAAAATGTGAAAAAAGTACGATGGCTCAGCTGTGTCACAAAATTTAGTGTGGCAGTCATCGTTTTAAACAAAAAAAAAGAAAGTCGCTTTTTTTGGTTTAACGTCCAACTGTTTTGCAATTACTGCTTATACAGACGGTGAAGGATGAAATTATTTTTTGTAACGTATAAAAATATGCCATGCCTGAATGGGATTCGAACCCAAGACCGCATGATGAGAGGCGAGCACGTTACCAACTACAGCAATGCGGTCGGAAATCTTAGGGTCTCATTAAGTTTGAGGCCTTAATGTGCATTTTAGGGCAGAAGTACATAAATCAAAGATGTAGAAAATTAAAAAATCAAAAACTTTTTTTCCAAATTTTTCCTGTAGGCTATAAGGCTTAATTTAGAGATAATTAGTGATTTTTCAAGATAATCAAATTTATAGGAAATTAAAACCTTACAATTTGTATTCTAAGCATAATTCTAAGCATAAGTCGTATGAGTGTTTAACACTAGATATATGTTTTATTTATTTAACATAAAACGTTATAAAAATATTACTTTATTTACAAGGATGGTACCAAAATCGAAAAAAGCAATGAAACAGTTTAGTTAATGAATTTCCAAAAGGCCTACAGTTGCCATTGTAATCATAAAAAACAACACGATCACATGATTATTTATGTCTGCATCTAATAAGTGGTTTTTTAAAATCTCTATTATTAAAACAAAACAATGACTAAGATAAAAATACCTTATACCTATTATATTATGAAAGTAAATTGTACTGTAATTTTTCGTGGAAAATAAAATCCAACGATTAAAATTTTTCTCATACTTGAGAATTTTTAATGTTTAGTGATAAGAACAGAAGAGGGATTTAAAAAAGACACAAATAAATTTTATATTCACGCTCAGCTTTTTTTTATCAAGTTGATTAAATGGAAATGAATTCGGTAGTTACACCTTAATTTTTTAACAGTAGTTACTCAGCGAATTTTTATGATTAGCAAAGCATAGAGCATACAAAAAGAATCAGTTAAATTTGTCTATTCAAAAAATAACTGATGTGATTAACACGACTCTCTCGTGCCGATGTAAATAATAAAACCTTAACAAACAAAAATTAATTTTTTTTTAATCATCAGTGAATGGCTCTACAAGTAAATCAACCTCTGTTCGACGGATTTTCATGAGAAAATTTTCTAATACATGCTAAATCAAGCTTTGTAGAAAAAATGTGCTCAAAATAAAAGTTCTGTAACTTTTTTTACTTTCTTTTGCCCTATATAAATGCATAGGGAAGGAAATTAAAGTTATCATGTCAATTTTTTCAGTTTATGTCAGTTTTCACCAGAAATACACATTTTCAGGCCTTCTGAACCCCTAAAAACAGGTTTTATCAATTGATCTGTGTACAACTGCGTAAGTGCGAACAAAATATCTCGAACGCGGAATATAAATCTAGCACGAAGTTAAAACTCGGATCCAAAAATGATTTTTGGAATCCAAAAAAGATATTCTTAAAATATTCTATTCTAATTCTATTATATTCTATTCTATTTTTAAGATATTCTTTCTCAAAAAAGATATTTTTTAGAATCCAAAAAAAATATTATTTTTACTGATACAGACTAATTTGCAACAAATACCTTCCTATCGTTACAAATAATTTTAGATATCTTTACAACTTAAAGAGATTTACCTTAATTTTTTAAAGTTTAAACTTAACGCACATAATTAAAAAATGTTAGTTGTAAAAAGAGAATATTTTAAGCTTTAAAATGCATATCGAACTTCAATATGACTTGCATAACAACAGAGTAGTCTACGTTGTAATCCTTTAACCCAATGTAGAACATGAAAAATATACAATGGAAAAATATACATGTTGTAAAATGTTAAATTTTGTTTCATAGGAACTCGAATAATGTACTTATAGTGCCAGACAGTAAAATATTTATTTTTCTTTATGTCAAGCCTTGGTAAGTATACTTACCAAGGAATGTTCATTGAAATGGGAATCAATTAATAATGTTCATTGGTAAGAATGCTTATTAAAACAACTTGTAGCCCTATATAACAGAAAAATGTGTCAAATAGCTTATCTCAACTTTATATTAGCATGAATGCTTGCTTTCCCGTAAAAAACTAGAATTTTCTAAGCACTGTACACATGTAACAACAAAAAAACATGGTAGCGTACGCTGGTATGAATCCTTACCACATTCGTGTAACTCATGAAGCAAATGGTCGCTGCGCGCTAATTTCAATATGTGGATAGCCTACTTACAAGAGAACATCTATAAAATCATAAAATGCCAATAGGGTTCAACTGCATAGTTTATTCTTAAAAAAATCGACCTTATTGCCGTTGGTAAGTATACCTACCACAGACCTATAAATGGTTAAACCCTTAAATTGAGCGGCGCGGGAGAGGTAGGGCGCACCCTTAAGTTTAGGGTATCACAAGGGGACTGAACACGAAGATTTTCGTTAATAAAATCGGTCAACCGGAAGTAGTAGGTAGTTTATTCGTGCGACTTTAGACTTTTTTGCGAATTTCTCATAAACGGCTCCTGAATCCTGAATCCTGGTTGAGAGGGCTGAGAAGCCCTATGATGGCGACATCGTGTTAAGGAACACCTGGTCGCTCGGGGAACAATTTTACCGAATAATTGCAACCTCATGAAATTTAGGGGGAATTTTATTGTTTAAAATTAGGAAATAGGATTCTGGCTCTTGCGAGATTGGGACTGGGACTTCAAAGGAGGTAATGTATTTTAAGAAGTTACTCGTGGATGAAAATTTATATTAAGGGACAAGTGGGTTTAAGAGCGGCTCTTTTCTTTTTTTGTTTTTCAGTGGCCTTTTTCAGTTATGTGGGAGTTTTATTGTCTTGAGGAGGGGAAGGCACGCTCCTACCATTTGTTTTTAAATTGCCTCATTTTGTATATTTTTTACGCCCTAAAGGATAAGTTAAATGTCTGCTGAAATCCTTCAGGTCTGTCCTCTTGTAGTAACGAAAACAAAACAAAAATCAACCTCAGTTTGGCTTAAAAATACGGTAAATCACTCTTTCACGCTAAACTAGGCTCTGTAAAGAGAAATGCTCTAAATAAAAGTTATAGATCTTTCATTTTCCTAAAAATTTGATTATATACACTTTTGTCGTGGTCTCAAAGGCCGAAATCTTTAAAAAAATCGATTTTTCACACGTTTTCGTGAGAATAAAAGAAAGGTAATCGCTAATTACCACTAAACTAAGCGTTATACAAAAAAATGTTTGGCATTAAAGTTGTACGATTTTAAATTCTCTATAACTTATGTTACGTATATAAACATTTTGGCTCTAAAATGCATATTAAAGCCGCATTCTTAAAACAAAAAAATTTTTTTACGTAAAATCAGCCTCACCAAGAATTTCAGCAAACATGGCGCCTACTTTAACTTGTAGACCATAAAAAATTGAGTAAACCAGGCGATTTTTAAAAAATCGTAGGACCCATTTTTGAGAAAATCACAAAAAAGTGCACAATCACACGAATAAACTACTACTTCCGGTTGACCAACTTTGATGGAAATGTTCGTGTCGGGTCCGGTAGTGGTATCCAACTTAAGTTTCAAGTTTTAAGTTCGTACACGATTCCGCTTTTGAGATATTCTTTTCATGCACACACACACACACCCACACACACATACACACAGACCAATCGCTAAAAACATGTTTTTTTTCGTGTTCAGGTGGTCTGAACGTAAACGTTCAGATCCGGTGAAAACTCAATTTCAAAAAATTGACATGAAAACAATGCTTTTCTTCCTATATATTCATATTGGCATGAGAACGTAAAAAAAAATTCTACAATAAAAGTGTTTATACTACACACATAATATAATATTAAAATTTGTTACAACAAATCATAAATATTTGGTTAATAGTTTACATGATAAGAATATTTGTACACATAAAACGTTTCCTAATAAAATAAAATCAAAACAAGATTAACCCTGAGTGTTTTGATTAAAGATAGAAATAAATTTAAGTGGTTACGACAAAATGATAACCTATTTAAATTAATTTTTCCAAGAAATTTAACAAATTTAGGTAAAAAAAAATAACAAGTATCAAGATAATTGACGTAACCATAATAAATTAAAATAAATAAATTATCAGTAGTTTTCTCTTGATTATGTAACATCTAAAAATGCAATAAAAAACTTATAAATAAATACAATAAATTGTTTATTGTAAGAGATTAATATTAATTTGTTTGTTTTTCTTAGAATTTTTGTATTTTGTATTGTAGTTTTTTTAAATAATTGTATAGTTTTATAACTTCAGTTGCATGTTCTTAAAGCCTATATGTTTCATTAATAAGAATTTTAGATTACATTTTATATTTTGTAAATTTAACTTTTTCTTGCTAATATCAATATATAAAAAAGAAGTTATTGTTTTCATGTAAATTTTTTGAAATCGAGTTTTCACAGAATCTACACGTTTTCAGACCCCTGAATTCAAAAAAGAACATGTTTTTAGCGTCTGTGTGTGTGTGTGTATGGGTGTATGTGTGTGTGTGTGTGTGTGTGTGTGTGAGCAGAATATCTCAAGAACGGAACATCGTACGAACTTGAAACTTGAAACTTAAGTTACATACCAATACCGGACCCGACACGAACATTTTCATCAAAATTGGTCAACCGGAAGTATTAGTTTATTCGTGTAATTTTTAACTTTTTGCGATTTTTTCAGAAACTGGTCAACGGTTTTTTGTTAAAACGCCTGGTTTACTAAATTTTTTATGTTCTACAAGAGAGGGAAGACGTCATGTTTGCTGAAATTCTTGGTGGGGCGGATTTTCACGTAAAAAATTGTTTTTTTAGGATTGCAGCTTAAATATGCATTTTAGAGCAAACATTTTTATAAAAAAATTGTAGAGAATTAAAACACCTACAAGTTTTTATTCAAAATTGTTTTTGTATAAAGCTTAGTTTAGCGATAATTAGCGATTTTCTGTTTTCTTCTCTCGAAAACCTGTGAAAAATCGATTTTTTTTTTTTTAGATTTCGGCCTTAGTATGCGTTTTACCCTAAAATTGTACCCTATATAATCAAATTTATAGAAAATTAACCTTTTGTTTGCAGCAATTTCTCTACAGAGCCTAGTTTAGTGTGGAAGAGTGATTTTCCGTATTTTTAAGTAAAACTGAGGTCGATTTTCATTTTGCGTCTTTCACTCATGATTAAAATAAGGTTATGTTTTTTGAGGTTAGCTTTTGTTTATTTCTAATGTTTTATTACTAATGTTAAGTGATATTGGTCATTATTTGCATTGGCAAGAGAAAGTTGTGTGAGTGCTTTACACCAGATTTTTCATAAAATCCTATTCAATTAAAAACCTTAATTAACAAAAATTTTAGTGTGGCTTCATTTAAATGGGGGGAACTGATATCCAGGCAATTTTTTCGCTAGCTTTAACTCGCTAAAGTAGCGTTTCCAGACCTATGTTCATATTAACTTTTTTCTTTAGTTTTACCAGAGAGACAAGCCTTGTATACTCCAACGACCTAAAAATTGCAGATGAAATTTAGCCAATAACATGGAAAGTCGGGTGTGAGGTTGCCTCTTCAGTAAGTCACTCTCTGTTTCACTGAACTCCAGCTGAATTTTTATTAGGCTATCATCCACAACGTGAAAACGATTAACGAAAGTCAATTGGCTCTTTGCTGTGATCTACAGTTCATCCGTCCTCAGTTTGCTCCGACTGTCAACAAACCAATGCCAGCTACTACAGGGTGCAAGCTAGGGTCTACGACTTTATGGATGTCGTATTCCTATTAAGTTAACTAAGTTTTAAAATGTAAGTAGCCTACTTAAATTACTTAAAACATCAGTCATGATATGATGTAGGCCTAACAATTTCATTTATAAAAATACTTTTAAAAGTATTTTGCATTTAAATACTTTTGAAAGTATTTTGTTGTTACATTTTAATCAGCGTGTACACATTTTTATATAATGCGCATGCTCAGTGATGTCATTATTTGTTAACAGTAGGAGCAAACTAATGACGACTGGACTGTAGGTCAATATGCTCCGCCTTCAGTTGCAGTCTCTAGTTCGTTAGTGTATAAGTTCTCGTTTCCCTGTGGTACACCTTGCATAAAATTACATTAAAATCAGTTAAAAATTACGATTTCAGGAACCAATACCGAATTACAGGGAGATAGACGTAAGTTCAGTGTACGATGCTTGGAAAACCTATCAAAAAGACCACGATTTTTCATTACAAACCAAACTTCCTCCGTTGGAAACTTATAAAGAATTTTCATACATCTTTGCATATATGGCTGATGCAATGTTTCAAGATAAAAAAGTTTAAGAATTGATTAGGTGAGTTAAAATTATGCTTAATTAATTACTAATCTTAACCCATTTCATTCCACGAATGAAAATATATCTAATATTCAGCACGTTTTTGCTTTCTCTTGCCTATACAGGGTGTCTCACGAGTAACCCGACAAACTTCTAAAGTGGTTTCCTCTCATCAAAATAATGAAAAAAATTTATATAAACATGGGGTCCGGAAACGCTTCGTTAGCGAGTTACGGCTACCGAAAGATTTCGCCCTGGGTTCAGAACATACGCCTAAATAAAGTCATCCTAGAGGTCTAAGAACCCAATTTTATGAGTAGATTTGATGGTTTCTTATGTATTTTGACCCGAAAAATTCAATAAAATAAGCTCCAGAACCATATCTCCAGTAGTTTTTGTAATATCCAATGAAAAACAGACAAATCTGTGCATAATAATACGTTTCTTTAGGTTTGAAGAACAATAACTGTGTTAAATGGCTAATAAAAATGTGTGAATTTATTTAACAAAACTTGTAGAGGTTTTAATTCTGAAGAGAATGATAGAATGAAATAGAGAATAAAGAATGAAATAGGCAAATAATAAACAAACACAAAGTTTAAAAATATTATGTTTAATTATATCAGCACATACGAAAAATAAGACAGAAAATGCAATATATTTTTAATTAACGTTCTTCTTAAACACAAAACATTTTAGCCTAATTGCTGAATCTTTTATTTCAATATCCATACCTTACAAATGGTGTTCAAAATGATTTCCTTGGTCATTTGTGGACAATCTAACGCGTTTAATGAAACTACGTGTAGCCTTTCTGATACCACCTCGGTTGTTCTTAAGTAGTTAACACAATAAATTTTCTGTCTTATTTTTCGTATGTGTTGATTTAATTAAACATAAATTTTTTAAACTTTGTGTTGGTTTATAATTGGCCTATTTTACATCATTCTGTTCAGAATTAAAATCTCTACAAGTTTTGATAAATAAATTTACAAATTTATTAGCCATTTAACACAGTTATTGTTCTTCAAACCTAAAGAAACGTATTTTTATGCTCAGATTTGTCCGTTTTTCATTGGATACTACAAAAACTATTGAAGATATGATTCTGGAACTTATTTTATTCAATTTTTCGGGTCAAAATACATAAGAAACCATCAAATCTACTCATAAAATTGGGTTCCTAGAATGACTTTATTAAGGCGTATGTTCTGAACCCAGGGCGATATCTTTCGCTAGCCGTAACTCGCTAACGAAGCGTTTCCGGATACATGTTTATCTAAACTTTTTTCATTATTTTTATGAGAGGAAACCACCTTAGAAGTTTGTCGGGTTACTCGTGAGAGACCCCATATAAATATATAGCAAGGAAAGTACTGTTTTCATGTCGATTCTTCGAAATCGACTGATGGCTGTGTTCTCATGATAAAAATTGTTTAAGATTGATTAAATTTTTTAAAAAATTAGGTCATGTTTTTAGTTTCTCTTGCTCTATACGAATATACAGTGAAAGAAAGTATTGTTTTTATGTAGAGTTTTCCACTTCGAATTTTCACCGAAAATACACGACTTTAGATCCACTGAACCCAAAGAACATGTTTTCAACGACTGATGTGTGTTGAAAGTTGAAATTCGGAACTTAAATTGGGTACTAAAAGTGGATGCGACACATATTTTCAGTGAAATTGATCAACTGGAAGTGGTGGTTTATTGATGCAATTTTTTTTTACTTCTATACGATTTTCTCGTAAACAGCTTATACATTTAAAAAAAAAATCCCCTTAATTACTATATTTTTTATGATCTACCAGATAGAGTAAGAGCTATATGCTGAAATTCATAGAAGAAGGCAGGGCGATCTTGGTTAAAATGTTATTACAAGATGCAGCTTAATAAGCATTTTACTTTCTCTTGCCTATATGAATATATAGGAAGGAAAGTATTGTTTTCATGTCGATTTTAAAAAATCGAGTTTTCACCGGATCTACACGTAAACAGACCCCTGAACCCAAAAAAAAATGTTTTTAGCGATTGGTCTCTCTCTGTGTGTGTGTGTGTGTGTGTGTGTGTGTGTGTGTGTGTGTGTGTGTGTGTGTGTGTGTGTGTGTGTGTGTGTGTGTGTGAGTGTGTGTGTGTATACAAAATATCTCAAGAACGGAACATCGTACGAACTTCAAACTTGATTAAGTTATATATCAATACCAGCACTGACACGAACATTTTCATCAAAATCGGTCAATCGGAAGTAGTAGTTTATTCGTGTAATTTTTCACTTTTTTGCAATTTTTTCAAAAACTGGTCCTACGAATTTTTTAAAAATCGCCTGCTTTACTCAATTTTTTATTCTCTACATGATAGGGTAGGCGCCATGTTTGCTGAAATTCTTAGTGAGGCGGTTTTCACGTAAAAAAAAGTGTTTTTTTTACATTACGCCTATAATATGAATTATAGCGCAAAAATTTATATAATAGAATATGTAGAGAATTTAAAATTCTACAACATTTTTTTGTATAACGCTTAGTTTAGTGGAAAACGTGTGAAAAGTCGATTTTTTTTTAAGATTTCGGCCTTAGTATGCATTTTACGACAAAATTATATTGATCAAATTTATAGGAAAATAGAAGATCTACAACTTTTATTCAGAGCATTTTTCTCTACAGATCTTAGTTTAGAGAGAAAGAGTTATTTTCCGTATTTTCAAGCTAAACTGAGGTCGTTTTTCATTTTGCGTCTTTCACTTATTATTAAAATTAGTTTATGTTATTAAAGTTAGTTTTTTGTTTATTTCTAATGATTTATTAATAATGTTAGGTTTATTGTTAATTATTTGCACTGGCAAGAGAAAGTTGCATGAGTGTTTCACACCAGATTTTTAATTTATTAATATTATTTTTAATTTTTTGCCTATATGAATATATAGGAAGGAAAGTATTGTTTTCATGTCGATTTTAACAAATCGCGTTTTCACCGGATCTATACGTTTTCAGACCCCCTGAACCCAAAAAACATATTTTTAGCGATTGGTCTGAATGTGTTTCTGTGTGTGTGTGTGTGTGTGTGTCTGTGTTTGAACAGAATATCTCAAGAACGAAACGTTGTACGAACTTGAAACTTGAAACTTAAGTTACATACTACTACCGGACTCGACACAAACATTTTCATCAAAATCGGTCAACCGGAAGTAGTAGTTTATTCGTATAATTTTTCACTTTTTTGTGATTTTCTCAAAAACTGGTCCTACAATTTTTTTAAAAATCGCCTGGTTTACTAAATTTTTTATTTTCTACAAGAAAGAGTAGGCGCCATCTTGGCTGAAATTCTTGGTAAGGGTGTTTTCACGTAAAAACTTTGTTTTTTTTAAGATTACGGTTTTAATATGCATTTCAGCGCAAAAATGTATATAATAAAAGTTGTAGAGAATTTAAAATTCTACAACTTTTAATTGAAACATTTTTTTGTATAACGCTTAGTTTAGCGATAATTAGCGATTTTCTGTTTTTTCTCACGAAAACGTGTGAAAAAATTGATTTTTTTAATATTTCGGCTTTATTAAGCATTTTACGACAAAGTTTATATAATAAAATTTATAGAAAATTAGGAGATCTACAACTTTTATTCACAGCATTTTTCTCTACAGAGCCTAGTTTAGCGTGAAAGTGTGATTTTTCGTTTTTTTAAGTCAAACTGAGTTCGATTTTCATTTTGCGTCATTCACTCATGATTAAAATAAGGTTATGTTTTTGAGGTTAGTTTTTTGTTTATTTCTAATATTTTATTAATAATGTTAGGTTATAATGTTAATTATTTGCATTGGCATGAGAAAGTTGTGTGAGTGTTTCACACCAGATTTTTTTTATATGTGAGTGAGTAAATAGACTCTCTCCTCCCTATACTATTCTTGCAGCCGACTCGAACCGTCAGACAAGCGATAACCACATTTATATTTTAAAATCACAAAACAAATAAAATATTACGGACTTTAAATAGCTACTATATTTATATAAAACAAACTACGTAATAAAATTACGTTAGATAAAATAAAAATATTTCACAATAAAATAAAATAATTTTATCAAACTTTTTTTCCCTGAATAATAAACATTTCAAGATAAATCGTTAATGTTATTAAAAGCATCTCTTGAAATTTTAAACAATTTTAACAAGTTTTTTTATAGACATTATGACCAAGCATAAATAAAATTTCTAAAAATTTATGTACTACTTCAAAATAAATTCAAAACAATACATAAGTACAGTAATAGATAAAAGCAAAATAAATGTAATTTAAAATAATGTCTGACCTGTTATATAAATATTGCACTCGTAAAAAACTTAAGGATTAAACACGAATTTTCTTCTTAAAAACCTTGTGATAAACACGCTATGATAGCCTTGTTAGTTATCAGTTTATGTTATCAATTGGTTTTTAATTAATTAGTTAGACATATTTAAGTAAATTTTTAAATCCACAACTTTTATTTTAATTTTCGCTTTCATAGGTGCACGTTTGTGCCTCTTATTGTTTTAGAATTAGTGGAGTTCAATTCAGGAATGGTAAGTTCAATAGTTCATATTATTATAATTTTTAATATATAGTAAAACCTCACTAATTCGGAATAATTGGGGGAAGTGAAGTCCAAATTTTTGAAAGTTCGAATTATCGCGAATATTTGTTTACATCTAAAAATTGAATAATTTAGGCAATTAAAATTAAGAAATAAACGTTACTTATCTGAAATATCGATGTTTAATGAATTTACAGTAAAGTATATTGAAAAACCACAAAGTTAAAAGTATAGAAATAAACATATTTACGACAGTAAAAATATTGTTAAATAATAAATGTCCAGTGTAAAATGATATTTAATTAAAACACTGTACTTATGTACCGATTATTTGGCACTTGTTGAAGTAGAGGGTTGACAAATATCCTCAAGGATCATTTGAGGTTGCTTTGATAAAATATTACTGAACAAATATTTTTACAAAATATTAATTATATAATTGTCATTTAAGGGGAGATTGCACGATGGTTTTAACAACTCAAAAAAACAATTTTTTGTTTTTTTTTTAAATTTATTTATTTAACGTCGCATCAACTACAACGGTCATTAGCGACGACGTTGGGGTGTAACTTTTGTACAATGGAGGATGAAATGATTTTTTGTAACTTATGAAAATATGCCGTGCCTGAGTGGGATTCGAACCCAGGACTGCATGATGAGAGGGGACCACGTTACCAACTGCGCCAATGCGACCGGCGCATTTGTTTTGTTTTTTTCAAAAATTTCAATATTTTTCAATATTTTAGGCCTAGATCTACAAGAAAAACATTAAATTAAGCCAAAAAATATTTTCTTTATGAAAAAATAAGGTTTTATTAGGTTTACACAGAAAAATTACCATGTTACGAAGAACGAATATTTTTTCATAATTTTATACTGCTAGTTTTAGTGGAAAGAGAATTTTAGTTTCTAAAATATCTGCATCACGGTTTTTAATATCCTCAGCTGTCGGTTTAGCTTTCTAAACAAAATAATGTTTATGGGAAATAGTTCATATTATTATTATAATTTATATACAAAGATTTTTGCAAAATATTAATTATATAATTGTCATTTAAGGGTAGATTGTACGATGGTTTTAACTCAGAATTTCAATTTTTGGTTTTATATGTTTTTCAATAGTTTAAATCTAGATTTACAATAAAAAAATTAAATTACGTCAAAAAATATTTTCTCTATGAAAAAATTAAGCTTTTATTAAGTTTACACTATTAAGTATTAAAATATTTTAATACGTTTTCGTGAGAAATAAACAGAAAATTGCTAATTACTGCTAAACTAAGCGTTATACAAAAAAATATTTGAAAAAAAAATTGTAGGTTTTTAAATTCTCTACAACTTTTATTATATACATTTTTGCTCTAAAATTAATATTAAAGCCGTAATTTAAAAAAAACACTTGTTTTGCGTAAAAACACCCTCACCAAGAATTTCAGCAAACATGGCGCTTACCCTTTCTTGTAGAGAATAAACAACTGAGTAAATGAGGCGATTTTAAAAAAAATCGTAGGAGCAGTTTGTGAGATAATTGCAAAAAAGTAAAAAATTATACGAATAAACTACTACTTCCGGTTGACCGATTTTGATGAAAATGTTCGTGTCGGGTCCGGTAGTGATATGTAACTTAAGTTTCAAGTTTCAAGTTTGTACGATGTTCCGTTCTTGAGATATTCTGTTCACACACACACACACACACACACACACACACACACACACACACACAGACCAATCGCTAAAAACATGTTTTTTTGGGTTCAGGGGGTCTGAAAACGTATAGATCCGGTGAAAACTCGATTTTGAAAAATCGACATGAAAACAATACTTTCCTTTCTATATATTCATATAGGCAAGAGAAAGTCAAAATAGCAAATTTAACATTGGCGGGATACAAAGTACAGTCTCTGCTTAAATAATTAATCAGCCCAAACGAAGACATACCTCGTAATAGCTCAGCATTGAATGTATTAATGAATTTTTTAACAAATTACAGAATACTTTTGTACTGATTAAAAAAACCAAATTTATTTGTATTTTTTTCAAGTAAGATTATAATCCAATTAAATTTGCTAACTCATCAAATCTTTTAATTTTTGTTAAGACCTCTAATATGTTTTTCAAAATTTGCACTGTCATTGCAAAGGTCAATAGATTCGTGCGTAAAAATTAGCTACATTTCATTCATACAATTTATACATATATATACATATTATATATACACTGCATAAGCCTGTATCAGTTTCAGGGTCAATTTATTATCACCAGTGTGAAGAAGTAGTTTTTTAATAGTAATCCTAAAAATAATTAGATTACGTTTGTCATTATATTAATCAGATAAAAAGAGTATTGTAATGTTAAGATTGATGTTACCTTGAACCAAACATGCCATTTCCATTTTCTAGGTTGGCTTTATTTAAAAAACCGGTCTTGATGAGTTGCCTATAGCTATAAGTACGTTTAGTAGGTGAACATACTACAAGAGGAAAGTAGTTATTTATTTGGTGTCCTATCAGAGTAAAATTAAAACATCACCATCATTATGAAGTTACATCTTACTGCTGTAAGTACAACTTTTTTTAATATTACAGTAAAGTGTCGGTTATCCGAATCAATTGAGCCTAGATAACCAAATAGTTTGGATAATCAAATAATCTGAATAGTGTAATTTGATATATTGTACCTTAACAATATAATATAGCCTTAATCTGCCCATAACAGACAGGTGGAGTGTCAAATTATTTACACTCAATCTGTTCGGTGCAGGGCTAAAATAAATAGTTCTGTTTCTTATCACATGGTCAGCCAATAAAATGACTGAATCATTTAAGAACAGAAGAGGTAGAGGTGTTAAAGACACTAGTCAGAGTTACCTCCTCTGAATGTAATGAATTTCACTATACAGCCAGACCCTGTGGTGAATGAAGTGAAGGTGTCATTTGCAGAGTGGAAAATATGTGCTTTTCAGAGGGCCCGGCATGCTGATAAGCATACTTTTCCACTCATTGAGTTGTGGCATTGGTAAACTACCTCACTCCTCGTTTTACTTAGTAAAACCTCTAGAGGTTCAAACCAGCCTACTACAGGGTGATCACCTAAACAACAACAACATAACCTTAATATCTAATAAATTATAAAAGGCTAATTTTATTTTTATACATCTGTTATGAAACAACTCACATGACTTTCTCTTGTCAATGCAAATCATGAACAATTTAACCCAAAATTAGTAATAAAACAATAGAAATAAACAAAAAACATAACCTAATTTTGATCATGAGTGAATGATGCAAAATGAAAACCAACCTTATTTTGGCTTAATAATATGAAAAATCACTTTTTGACGCTAAACTAGGCTCTGTAGAGAAACATGCTTAATATACAAGTAAAGATCATTTTAATTTCCTAAATAAATACAACTTTATGTAATATCGTGGTGGAGCGTCAGTTTTCCGAACTAATTGGAACCAGAGCAGTTCTGATAATCAAATACTTTGGATAATTATTAAACACGCTAAATACTGTCAAATCTATGCTAATGTAATAAAAAAGAAACGTCTTGTTTGTTTGTATGAGGTGGTAATCTCAGAAACTACTAAACTGATTTTAAAAAAATCTTTCATTGTTGCATAGCTTTGATCTTCCTGATTAATATAGGATATTTTGTAACTTTAAGTTACTTTAATTAAATGAGTTAAGCAACTTAAACTGTGAAGATGTCGCTCGTTTTAGTTTATCGGGTGCGTAGCACTTTTATTTCTTCTAAGTCCTCTGGATTGTGTATTTTTTGGGCTAGAAGTACGATTCAACTTTTATATTTCATAGAAAAACGTGAAGAATAACATTCGATTCCATAAACATTAAAAATTTGGAAATATTCAAAATTTTTAATTTTGTACTGTATTTCATATACTTGTTTTCATTCGACAGGAAGTGAATGAATCATATTCCCAGTTACTCTGCTTACCGCACCCACGTATTACTGTCTCTTATCTTAGCAATATATCAATTTGTCTCTTTCTTTTCCATCGGCATTCTTCTGTGCATTTTATTCAATTCTGTTAAATCGCAAGGACAAACATTTAAAACTGCGGGCATCAATTTGAAACATGAGTGATTCCTTCACTCATGGACTACATAATTATGTCGAACTTTTAAGAGCTGGAAGTGCAGAAAAACAATTTATTTTGCTGCCACACGGCAATAAAACCACAAATATTGTATATAGAAAGGATTTAAAATAATTTAGTGAGGCCTACATTAGCTGCTGTGAAGCGAAGCAAGCGGTGGTTGGTAGTGTAATATAAAATTTTATGTTTTCAGATAAACACCGTGAGCATTCATTTTGTAGTTTTAATAGCACTGAATATTTTAGAACGAGTGAATTCGAGTAACATATTGGTTGTATCTCCGACTCCCTCATTCAGTCACCAACAAGCTTGTGTTGGTTTAGCAAGAATATTAGCAAAAAGAGGACACAATGTGACAGCCATTGTTACAAATCCAAAAATTTCTGTAAGTACTATTTGGGTTGTGGTAAAACGATTTAATCCCCACAAGAGTATGCCAAATTTGTGGTGTACTAAATACTCCACATACGTTGAATACTGAATTTGCTGTGAATAAAAGTAAACTCAATTATCTTGTATGAATTATATTTAATGATTTATCATATTTTTTCAGCATGTACGTTACATCAAATGTTTTATTATATTTTAAACTTTCACTGGTTTAATTTTGATATTTTTTAATGTTAATATGTCCCGTTCATTTCAAATTATACGTCGTTTTTAAATATACTTTCACTTTACATCGTATCGTCTTTTTAAATTTATTTTAACTTAAACTTTTTTTTACTGAGATTGTGGACCATCCATCCTGTACGATGTCTGGAACCACAGTCACCATATTCTTTTACAAAATTCATCATTTTTCTTCTTCAGTTTCCTAGCAACCAGTAAATAACTCTCTTTTCAATATTCTTTTTTCTTTAATATAAATTAAATAGTTTCAAAAAATGTTTACTTTCCAGTCAGCTGGAGTTTGTTTATATACTCAACTATAGCAAACATAAACAGACTTTACTGTAGCTGATTTGGTTCGTTACAAATACCCCCCCATTTAAATTTTGAAATCAAAGAAAAATTTAGCCCTTTACTAGAATTATATCTAAAATTTTGAATTTGATTGATAAATTTAAATGTACTAATTATGGCCCAAATATTTAAAACTTATAGTGCTAGGTAACTTTACAACTTATTACTCAATCAACACTAATATAATTAAATATAACTTAACAAATTATATAAACAAATCACTAACAAAATAACTACTTAACGAACAATATAGACAGCTCAATAGATGAACAGGAGGAACACAACACAATACAATCAAATAACCAAGAAAATATAAATTCTTTTAAACTTATTGTGGACCGTTCATCTATGAACTACTAACTCTATATTGTGAATTATATATCTATGGGATATTAAACCCATTTGCCGAATAAACATTAACACAACATAACTAAACAAATTAAATAAACAAAGATTAATAACAAAACACAACCAAATAAACCATGTACATAACAATTTTAGACATTTACTGTAATTATTATGTCCATTATCATATTCATTATGATCATTTTAGATCTAATAATCAATTAGTAATCTCCTTATTTTTATAAGGTTGTTGATACCTCCAGTTTAGAAATCTCTATCAACCTTTTGTTTCAATTCTATCCCTTGCATTTCTCTTAACTAATCTAATGTTAAGACATTATAATATAATCTCATTTGAAATATTTCTTACATATTGCTTTATTTATAAAAAATAAATCATTCTTGTTACTCTTTAATAACAGAATATTTTTATTATCACAAACTTTAACAACGTCAAAAGGACCCTTATATCTGTGCGTACATTTTTTACTATATTTCTTTCCTTTGTTTGACAGCTCAAAATTCTTAATTAACACCTGGTCACCTATATCAAACTTTATTTTACTAATTCCATCTTTATTGTTATTTTTTCTTCTACTAGCTACTTCTTTTAATCTTTTAGTAATTTCTTCATTTATTAAGTCTAAATTAAGATCAATATTTTTCTTTTCTTCTCCTGGAAATTTTATTTTTTCGCAGGCTACATCTAATACCCTTCTCCCAAACATTACTTCTACTGGTCTGTGATTAGTAGTAATATTGACGTTATAATTGATAAGATTCTCTATTTTCTTTATATATTTGTACCATTCAACATGACGTTTCCCTGTTAGAAATACTCTAAGTAATGTCCCTAGCTGTTGTAAGTACCTCTCAGAAATGTTAGATTGTGGGTGAAATACTGATACCATTCCTGATTTTATTCCCAAATTTGTTAATTCCCTTTGCCAAATAATACTTGTGAATTGTTTCCCATGGTCACTGACAATGATCTCAGGTCTTCCCACGTTTTTAATGAAATCTTTAACTTTGCTTAATAAAGTAGTGGCGTTTGCTTTTTTGACTAAATACAATTTCACAAATTTAGAATATCCACATACTAATATAAACACATATTCAAATCCTAAATAAGTTCTTGGCATTGGACCAAATAAATCACAATACACCTTTTGTAACTTCCTGCTAGGTACCTCTGTTACACATAACCCAGACATATTATGGTTATTAATTTTTACACGTTGGCACAGGTCACACCTTCTTATTATTTGCTTTACCAACCTCCTAAGATTCTTTACACTACAATTTTCAGAAACATTAGTAATGGTTTTGAATATACCTGTATGGCCTAACTCTTCATGAAACAGCTTAATCAATTCAGAACGTTTATCAAGTGGGACTACTATTTTGAATTTCTGCTCATTGACTTTTCTATGAAATAATATATTGTTGTGCATTACATTTTTTTTTACAAATTCAGTTCTACCAGAATCTAGATTTTTTATGATTTTATTACAATAGCTACATGCTTCTTGTTCCATTTTTATCTTATAAAACAATTTACTTAAAGGTTTGCTTTCAATTTTTAGTTGGAACACCTTATACCCTATATTTTCATTTTCTATAAATTCTTGTTCATTTATTCTAGACAAGAAGTCTGGTACTATATTGTTCTTTCCCTTTATAAATTCCCAATTTAAATTATATTCTTGTAGATACAATATCCAGCGAAGTATCCTACCATTGTTAACTTTACAAGTTGATAAGAAAATTAAGGCTTGATGATCTGTTCTAACTATTATTTCGTTACCTAACAGATACCCTCTTAACTTTGTACAAGCAAACACTACTGATAATAATTCTTTTTCTATAGTAGAATATCTAAGTTCATGGCAATTCAATTTCCTGCTGACAAAATAAATAACATTATGCTCACCTAAACTGTCCACTTGATACAAAACAGCACCTATACTATATTTATTGGCATCACATCCAAGATAAAACTTTTTATTAAAATCTGGATGTTTTAAAATTACATTATCCAGAAATATTTTTTTTATCTTATTAAAAGCAATCTCATGTTTATCTTTCCATTCAAATTTATTACTTTTGGACAAAATATCACCAAATTCACTTGTTAATTCTGAATAGTTTTTATGAAACTTCCTATAAAAATTAACACATCCAAGAAATGATTGTAGTTCCTTTAAGTTTTTGGGTGCCTTATAATTTTGTATTATTTTTACTTTCTCTGGATCTATAGTTATACCATCCCTGCTTACTATGTAGCCTAAATATTTAATTTTTTCTGCCAAAAATTCACTTTTCTTTAATTTCAGTTTTACATTATGTATGCGTAATCTGTTAAACAACATCTTTAATCTTTTTATATGCGTTTTTAAATCATTGGACACTACAATTAAATCATCCACATACATCATAATAAATTCTAGGACTTCTTCTCCCAAAGCAAAACTTAAAGCTTTTATAAATTCAGCTACTGAACATTTCAGACCAAATGGCAAACGTTTATAGCAATAATTCCGACCATTAAAAAGAAATGAAACATATTTCCTGCTTTCAGGGTCTAATAAAACCTGTAAAAATCCACTAGTCAGATCAAATGAACTAATATATTTCACTCCCTGCATCCTCATTAAAATATTGTCAATGCTTTCTGGCTGGGTACAATCAGAAATTATAGCTTTATTCAATGCTCTAGCATCTAGGCAGACCCTAATTGTATTATCTGGTTTTCTTACTACAACCAAAGGGTTAGAAAATTCGGAATTACTAAGTTCTAGAATATCTTCTTCCATTAGTTTATTTATTTCTGCTTGTACAGCTTCTCTGAATGCATATGGCACAGGGTATGACTTCCTAACAATCTTCACTGTTGGATCTATCTCTAGCCTACATACATAGCCTTCTATTAAACCTGGCTTATTTGAAAATAAATCCCTGTTATTTACAAATGTTTCAATTAATTTTAACTTATCTTTACTGCAGCTACTCTCATCATTGTCTAGAATTTTATGAATTACTTGCACTTGTTGTTCCCACTCTTTATTCTGTTTTTCATCTACATTAAATATTTTTAAGTTGCAACTATGTATCTCTACATTCTTGTTTTCAGAAAAACTAACCTTATCTTTCCCTACACAGAATAAATAATTTTGAAAATCTAACTTAACTTTATTTTTGCAAAAGAAATCACATCCCAACAAAATATCAACATTCAAGCCCTTTATCACATAAAATGTATGAATACATGTAGTATCACCTATTTTAAACTGAATTATTACTTGTTTGTTTATACCAGATCTTTTTTTACCTGCTGCAGTTATTATAGTAATAGCTTTGACTGATAACCTAGAAAAACTTTCATTCATCTCAGCCTCTAACTGTATTAAAAACTCCTGGCTAATTGCAGTAATGTTGCTACCTGTGTCACACAAAACATTAAACATCCTATCCTTTATATTAATATTAATTTCAACTAATTTTATTTCTTTTTCGATTATATCATTATTTTCAGTAACTAATGTCTCCTCCTGTAACAATTCATCACCTAAATTATCATTAAATATAAAATCAATTAATTTTTTATCATTATCTTCCTTACAAGTTTCATTTAAGGTTAAACATTCAATATTATTATTGTTTTGTTTATTTACCTTTTTATTTTTAAATTTAATAACTTCCTTTTTAATTTCATTTAACCCTACACCATTGTCAGACGCACGGGATAAATTTGTAACTGGTTGCTGAATTTTTTGCACGCCTGTACCTAATTTAAATGTTCATCTTCCTTATGAACATCTGCCTGAATTTCAATTGCATTTACTTTAATGTCGGTCCTTTTATCTTTACTAGGGTTATTTTCATATTTATTTTCATAACTATTACCTTCACCTCTACTGTTGTAGTGAAATCTACTATTTTGGCCTCTATTGGTGTAACCTCCATTATTATTATTATTATTACCTCTACCTTGATTATTAAATGGTCGCCTGTCATTATTATTTCTATAAGTATCCCTATCTGCATTATATAATGGGTAATTTCTTCTATTATCATTAAATACATTTTTATAACCCTTATTATCCACTCTGTCAAAACCTGAGTCTTGATTACAAGTATTCCATTCTTTACCTTCACAATTATCTTGTCTGTTCTCTATTTTCTCCACTTCCCTACATATACCTGAATTTTCTATCTCATCTAACAACTGAACAAAACTTTCCACATCACTTATGCACCCAATTATCCTAGCTCTATTTATTGTATTATTAAAATGCCTACTTAACAGTTTAACTAATTCTGGTTCTGACAATCTAGGCTCTAAATATTTTGCCTTATTTATCTTATTCATGAAATAAATTGACATTCTTGTATGTTTATTACTATAGTATCTACCAAATTGTAAATCTTGTCTTACTTCTGCTTGCCTACCATCATTCCAAAATTTTTCTTTAAATTTATCAATAAATTTCTCCAAATTGTCTATTTTTTCTCTAACATATATCCACCAAGAGCTACCTCCTACATTATCCATCATACTATCATTAATTATATTCTTAATCATCTTCCATCTTTTAATTTCATTTATTTTAATTTGATATTCAAGTGAACTAATAAACTCCATCGGATTATTATTTGAAAATTTTATCTTAATACTATTACCTACACCATCATAGTAACTATTCTTTATACCTCCTTGTTCTACATGTTTATCCAATTCTTTTTTCAAAAACTTTAAATCCTCAGCTACTCCTACCACAGCTTTCTCATGTTGTACTAAATTATCTGTAACCTTTCCCATAATTCCCTTTTGTTCTGACACCTTATCTTTTACTTCTGCTAATTCTTTATTGTTTACTTTAATATCATTAACAATTTTATCTACTCTTGTATTTACTTTATTTATTTTATTATTATAGCTTTTAAATTCTTCTACAACATTAACAGCTTGGTTCTCCACAACTACTTTCAATAAACTTATTTCATTCTCACTACTCGTTATCCTATTTTCAAAATCTTTCTTAAACTCTGATCTAACTTGTTCAATTAATTCCAAACAATCTTGCCTCATCTCCTCCCTAAGCTGCTTAATATCTCTCTCTTGCTTATCCAGCCTACAATCTAAAGCATCTATTTTCTTTCCTAACCTTTCCTCCTGTCTATCCATTTTACTGTCTAAATTGCTCAAACCTTCATTCATTTTTCTGTTTAGTTCATTTTTATGTTCATCCATTTTACTGTCTAAATTGCTCAAACCTTCATTCATTTTTCTGTTTAGTTCATTTTTATGTTCATCCATTTTACTGCCTAAATTGCTGACTAACAACATTAGTTGTTGTAACATACCTGTATTCATGTTATTTTGATGATCATCACTATTATTATCATTACTCACGTTCTTTCCTCCACCTGAAGTCTGAACTAAACCTGTTAATTGGTTGAGATGACTTGGTCCTGGTAATGCTATCTGGTCCGGCTCATCCTTTCGACCCTCTTCTTCTTCCTGTGACAACTCATCCCTTCCAGTCAGCTCATCCTTTCGACCCTCTTCAGTTGTAATTGGAACCTGATCCACTTCTGTTGTTGGTGAGACGATCTCAAATAGGCAGGAATCTGGATCTTGTCCTTCCTCAGCTAAAACGCTTCGTAGTCGCTCCATGAGTGCTGTTTTTACACCTTTGCTGTCCATACCACGCTTTCTGAGCTCCAACTTTAAGTCTGTGACACGAAGATCTACAATTTTCTTTTTATCAGCCTCTGACATAATTTGTTTTAAAAAAAATTCGTGAATTAGTTAATAAATTTGATTTATATCTTCCTTTCCCCACATCTAGGGTTGTTAAATTTGTTGTTTAATTATTTTATTACCAATATTTCCAATCCAAAAACCGTGAATCTTTCCCCACATCTAGGGTTGCCAAATTTGTGGTAAAACGATTTAATCCCCACAAGAGTATGCCAAATTTGTGGTGTACTAAATACTCCACATACGTTGAATACTGAATTTGCTGTGAATAAAAGTAAACTCAATTATCTTGTATGAATTATATTTAATGATTTATCATATTTTTTCAGCATGTACGTTACATCAAATGTTTTATTATATTTTAAACTTTCACTGGTTTAATTTTGATATTTTTTAATGTTAATATGTCCCGTTCATTTCAAATTATACGTCGTTTTTAAATATACTTTCACTTTACATCGTATCGTCTTTTTAAATTTATTTTAACTTAAACTTTTTTTTACTGAGATTGTGGACCATCCATCCTGTACGATGTCTGGAACCACAGTCACCATATTCTTTTACAAAATTCATCATTTTTCTTCTTCAGTTTCCTAGCAACCAGTAAATAACTCTCTTTTCAATATTCTTTTTTCTTTAATATAAATTAAATAGTTTCAAAAAATGTTTACTTTCCAGTCAGCTGGAGTTTGTTTATATACTCAACTATAGCAAACATAAACAGACTTTACTGTAGCTGATTTGGTTCGTTACAGGGTAAATAAATATAGTGAATAGGTTATAGGATTTTGTACTTTTAAGTATTTAATGCGCTACACTTATATCAAAATTATGTCCAGGAAATAATTATATATATAGTATACAAAATCTGGTGTGAAACACTCACACAACTTTCTCTTGCCAATGCAAATAATTAACAATAAACCTAACATTATTAATAAAACATTAGAAATAAACAAAAAACTAACCTCAATTAACATAACCTAATTTTAATCTTATATGAAAGACGCAAAATGAAAATCGATCTCAGTTTGCCTTTAAAATACGGAAAATCACTCTTTTACGCTAAAGTAGGCTCTGTAGAGAAAAATGTTATAAATCAAAGTTGTAGATCTTTTAATTTCCTATAAAATTAATATAAATAAATTTTTGTCGTAAAATGCATTCGAAAGCTGAAATCTTAAAAAAATAAATTTTTCACACGTTTTCGTGAGAAAAAACAGAAAAACGCTAATTGCTGCTAAACTAGGGGTTATAAAAAAATATGGTGTGAAACACTCACACAACTTTCTCTTGCCAATGCAAATAATTAATAATAAACCTAATATTATTAATAAAATATTAGAAACAAACAAAACACTAACCTCAAAAACATAACCTTATTTTAATCATGAGTGAATGACGCAAAATGAAAATCGAACTCAATTTGGCATAAAAAAACGAAAAATCACACTTTCACGCTAAACTACGCTCTGTAGAGAAAAATGCTATACATAAAAGTTGCAGATCTTTTAATTTTCTATAAATTTAATTCTATACACTTTTGTCGTAAAATGCATACTAAGGCCGCAATGTTAAAAAAATCGATTTTTCACACGTTTTCGTGAGAAAAAATCAGAAAATTGCAAATTACCGCTAAACTAAGCGTTATACAAAAAAATGTTTGAAATAAAAGTTGTAGGATTTTACATTCTCTACAACTTTTATTATATAAATTTTTGCGCTAAATTGCATATTGAAGCCGAAATCTTAAAAAAACTATGTTTTAACGTCAAAACAGCCTCACCCAGAATTTCAGCCAACATGACGCCTACCCTATCTTGTAGAGAATAAAAATTTTGTAAATGAGGCGATTTTTAAAAAAATCGTAGTACCAGTTTTTGAGAAAATCGCAAAAAAGTGAAAAATTACACGAATAAACTACTACTTCCGGTTGACCGATTTTGATGAAAATGTTCGTGTCGGGTCCGGTAGTGATATGTAACTTAAGTTTCAAGTTTCAAGTCCGTACGATGTTCCGTTCTTGAGATATTCTGTTCACACACACACACACACACACACACACACACACACACACACACACACACACACACACACACACACACACACACACACACACACACACACGCACACACACAGACACACACACAGACCAATCGCTAAAAACATGTTTTTTTGGTTCAGGGGGTCTGAAAACGTATAGATCCGGTGAAAACTCGATTTCGAAAAATCGACATGAAAACAATACTTTCCTTCTTATATATCCATATAGGCAAGAGAAAGTAAAAAATACGTTTGAAATAAAAGTTGTAGAATTTTAAATTTTCTACAACTATAATTATATACATGTTTACGCTAAAATGCGCATATTAACGCCGCAATCTTGAAAAAACAATTTCTTTACGTGAAAAACGTCTCACCGAGAATTTCAGCCAACATGGCGCCTAGCCTATTTTGTAGAGAAAAAGAATTTGAATAAACCAGGCGATTTTAAAAAAAATTGTAGGACCACTTTTTGAGAAAATCGCAATAGAGTGAAAAATTACACGAATAAAATTACACGAAAATTACTACTTCCGGTTGACCGATTTTGATGAAAATGTTCGTGTCGCGTCCGGTAGTAGTATGTACGAGTAGCTTAAGTTTTAAGTTTCAAGATTGTACGATGTTCCGTTCTTAAGATATTCTGTTCACACACAGACCAATCGCTAAAAAAACATGTTTTTTTGGGTTCAGGGGGTCTGAAAACGTGTAGATCCGGTGAAAACTCGATTTCTTAAAATCGATATGAAAACAATACTTTCCTTCCTATGCATTCATATAGGCAAGAGAAAGTAAAAATGCAGTGAAATTCTCAAAATGAATTCACAACTATAGTACAAGAAACAAGTAAGTAGGTACTTGATTCGTTTTCATACGAAACGCTTGCCCATGACCCTCAAGTGGAGTGATAAATTATTTGCATACATTCTGTTAGTTCCAGGGCTACAAGCAAATAGTTGTGTTTCTTATCACATGGTCAACCAATAGTTGGTTTTTACTTTCTCTTGCCTATATAGATATATAGAAGGAAAGTATTATTTTCATGTCGATTTTAAGTAATCGAGTTTTCACCGGATCTACACGTTTTCAGACCCCCTGAACCTAAAAAACATGTTTTTACCAATTGGTCTGTGCTGTGAGTGTGAGTGTGTGTGTGTGTGTGTGTGTGCGCGCGCGCGCGTGCGCGTGTGTGAGTGTGTGTATGTGTGTGTGTGAACAGAATACCTCAAAAACGGAACATCGTACGAACTTGAAACTTGAAACTTAAGTTACATATTACTACTGGACCCGACACTAACATTTTCATCAAAATCAGTCAATCGGAAGTAGTAGTTCATTCGTGTAATTTTTCACTTTTTTGCGATTTTCTCAAAAACTAGTCCTACGATTTGTTTAAAAATCGCCTCATTTACTAAATTTTTATGCTCTACAAGATAGGGTAGGCGCCATGTCTGCTGAAATTCTTGGTGAGGCTTTTTTCACGTAAAACAATTGTTTTTTTTATGATTGCGGCTTTAATATGCATTTTAGCGCAAAAATTTACATAATAAAAGTTGTAGTGAATTTAAAATCCTACAACTTTTATTGCAAACATTTTTTTGTATAACGCTTACTTTAGCGGTAATTATCTATTTTCTGTTTTTTCTCACGAAAACGTGTAAAAAATAGATTTTTTAAGATTTCAGCCTCAGCATGCATTTTACGACAAAAGTTTGCATAAAAAATTTTATAGAAAATTTAAAGATCTACAACTTTTATTTAAAGCATTTTTTCTACAGAGCCTAGTTGAGCGTGAAAGAGTGATTTTCAGTATTTTTAAGCCAAACTGAGGTCAATTTTCATTTTGCATCATTCTCATGTTAAAATTAGGTTATGTTTTTTGCGGTTAGTTTTTAGTTTATATCTAATGTTTATTAATAATGTTAGGTTTATTGTTAATTATTTGCACTGGCAAGAGAAAGTTGTGTAAGTTTTTCACACCAGAGTTTTTTATTTATTATATAATTATATTATACAGACAGGTGGAGTGTCAAATTATTTACACTCAATCTGTTTGTTGCAGGGCTAAAATAAATAGTTCTGTTTCTTATCACATGGTCAGCCAATTAAATGACTGAATCATTTAAGAACAGAAGAGGTAGAGGTGTAAAAGACACTAGTCAGAGTTATCTTCTCTGAAAGTAATAAATTTCACTATACAGCCAGACCCTGTGGTGAATGAAGTGAAGGTGTCATTTGCAGAGTGGAAAATATGCTCTTTTCAGAGGGCCCGGCATGCTGTTAAGCGTACTTTTCCACTCAGTGAGGAAGGCAATGGTAAACCACCTCACTCCTCGTTTTACTTAGTAAAACCTCTAGAGGTTCAAACCAGCCTTTCGGCTGTTGACCTAAACAACAACAACACATACGTAATTTAATTGTAGTGAAGATACTAAAGTCACGAAATAGCTTTTTGCGTATGGATATGCTGTGAGGCAAGGAAGTGAAAATTTACACTGCTGCTAACCTCAACAGTGGGAAACTACTGGTACATTTTTTTCACTACCGTGCAGTTTCTCATACATTTTGTAAGCTGTGGTTTATTCCGAGAAAATGTTTTCTTCATAAACCTTATAAGAAATAAATGTGACTTGTTAATTGCTTATAGCTTAATTACACGACTAGAAATGATGGATTTACTACTTTCTTCCATTGGAACAAACTTTTCTATGAATGAATCGCCTTCTTCACTATCGCTGTCACCGGCGTCTTCACTATCAGTCTCACTAGTATCTACCTAACCACTTCCTTTTTTACTAGGTGTCAACAAAACTGTTGAATAATAGCTTCTTCACGACGTTAATTTCCTTCTTTATTTTTAGAATTGTGGAAAGAGAAACATCACAGTAGTAAGCCACTCGCCCATGGCTTTTGTTAAGAGTCAGGGAAAGGCATTTTTGTTTAGCTTCAACTTCACAGCATTTTATTACACTGCATATTAGATTCATTCAGCACTGTGAATAGTCTGCCCACGTTTTCGAGAAACTAACATTTCTCTTTACGGTAACAAACAGTTATATTCGTACAGTTAACATGCAAAAGGTTCCGCGATATACTATATTATGCTCTGGGTACAGTATAAGTTGTGTTTGTTGCACTGAAATAAAAGCAGTCGCGTATGCGCACTGATGCTGTTCCCCCTTTACCCCTCGTTACAAACAAGGGCAAACTCGTGACTCAAGTAATTATAAATTTAATTTATAAGTACATTTAAGTAAGACTATTAGATGTAATTTATATAGGGCGATTCATTTAAAAGTAGCCCGCTGCATTTAACAGCGGCCTTCGGCACTCAATTGGATTCAAATAGTAAATGAATAAATAGAATTACTTAATACTCAGTTTTACATATTTATTTAAAATTTATATACAAATTTCGGGCTATAAAGGGCTTCTGTCGTCAACTGGAAGGAGACCCCTTAATTCCTTTTACAAAAGGCTTAAGGGAACCAGCCGGGATAGAAGGCTAGTGTCCTATCCATACATTCACGTTGTGTGGCTTGTTAGTAACCATGTGACCGCTCATCAGCACGATAACCGGCTCATGGTGAACGGAACTGGAAGGGCTGCCCATTCCACTCTGGCAGACGGTGGCTTGGGGCACTCAGTCTGCCAACCAAAAAGCTGAAAGCAACAGTAAACTACAGCTTTTTCTGTCTGACTAGAATTATCATAAGGAAACTCCTTCATGTATGATTCTGGTTAGGCTTACTTAGTATATGCAGATCTTCAAGAACTTCGAGAACTTCAAAATATGAAAAATTTATGATGGCGTCCTCTCTGGTAAAACATTCCGGAGATAAACTAGTCCTCCATTCGGATCTCCGGGCGCGGACTATCAGAGGGGACTTCATCAAAAAAATAAAAGTTTCTGAAATTCTGCGAGTTGGAACATGGAATGTTAGGAGTTTAAAACAAACTGGTAGGTTAGAGAATTTAAAAAGGGAAATGGATAGGTTGAAGTTAGATATTGTAGGCATTGGTGAGGTACGCTGGGATGATGATCACGACTTTTGGTCCGGGGATTATAGGGTTATTAACACTAAAGCCATCGGAGGGCAGGGCGGAGTGGGTCTAGTAATGAATAAAAAAATTGGACAAAGAGTGACGTACTATAAGCAGTGTAGTGATAGGATTATCATGGTTAGAGTAGATACGAAACCAAAGTCTACCACTATAGTGCAGGTCTACATGCCTACGTCTTCACACAGAGAGGAAGAAATAGAACAAGTATATGAGGAATTAGATGAAGTAATAAAATATGTCAAGGGTGATGAAAATTTGATAGTTATGGGAGACTGGAATGCAGTAGTTGGAGAAGGAAAAGAAGGAAAGATAGTCGGAGAATATGGTCTAGGGAAGAGAAATGACAGAGGGAGTCGGCTGGTAGATTTCTGCTCCAAATATAATTTAGTGATAGGCAATACACTTTTTAAGAATCACAAAAGGAGGTTATACACTTGGATGATGCCAGGTGACAAGGGAAGATACCAAATAGATTACATAATGGTTAGACAAAGATTCAGAAACCAGATTATGAACTGTAAAGCCTATCCAGGTGCAGACATAGGGAGTGATCATAACTTAGTAGTAATGGATAGCAGGCTTAAACTTAAAAAACTGAAGAAGGGACAGGGAAATGCTAGGTGGGATGTAGACAAACTAAGAGAACAAGACAACCAGGTAGGTTTCCAGGAGAGTATTCAAAAAGGGATAGAAGAAAGAGGTAATGACACAGGAAATGTAGAGGAGGAGTGGATAAACTTCAAGGAGGTGGTAGTGAAAGCAGCGGAAGAATGGTTAGGACATACTAAAAGAAGAGGTAGGAAACCGTGGATTACTAATGATTTTAGAACTGATGGATGAGCGAAGAAAATATAAAAACGCAAAGGACGAGAGAGGTAAAAGCCAATATTGCTACTTGAGAAATACCATAAACAAAAGGTGTAAGAAAGCGAAGGAAGAGTGGATCAGAGCGAAATGTACGGACATTGAAAGTAAAATGGCAGTTGGTAAAGTGGACGCAGCTTATAGAAAAATAAGGGAAAACTTTGGAGAACGAAAGATGAAAGCTGTTAATTTACAAAGCGCAGGTAGTAAACCATTGTTGAATGGCCAGGAGAGAGCTGAACGATGGAAGGAATACGTAAATCAACTCTACATGGGAAAACAATTAGAATATGATGCGATAGAACAAGAAACTGATGTTGAAGAAGATCAAAAAGGGGACCCTATACTACGAGAAGAATTCGATCGGGCACTTAAGGATATGAATATGAATAAGACACCAGGAATAGATAACATACCATCGGAATTATTATTACGATGTGGCAAAGTTGCTCAAAACAAATTATACAAACTTGTGTGCAGAATGTATGAGAGTGGAGAGGTACCATCGGACTTTAAAAAAAATATTATGATTCCAATACCAAAAAAGTCAGGAGCGGAGAAGTGTGAACATTACAGAACCATCAGCCTAACATGCCATGCATCTAAGATACTGACAAGAATTATATACAGGAGAATAGAACACCGAGTAGAAGAAGTATTGGGCGATGACCAATTTGGATTTAGAAGGAGAATGGGAACTCGAGATGCAATATTGGCTCTGAGACTGATTATTGAGAAAAGGATACAGAAAAATAAAACTACTTTTATGGCATTTGTAGATTTAGAGAAAGCATTTGACAATCTGGACTGGAGTAAAATGTTTAAAACTTTGAAAAGGCTAGGAATTAAATACAAAGAAAGGAAAGTTATCTACAGTCTGTATAAGAATCAAACGGCTGTTTTGAGAATCGAGGGGTACGAAAAAGAGGCTGCTGTAAGAAAAGGTGTACGACAAGGTTGTTCTTTGTCACCACTACTTTTTAACTTGTATATAGAAGAGGCTATAAATGAAGTGAAGGAGAAATTTGACGTAGGAATAAAAATTCAAGGAGAAACAATAAAAATGTTGAGATTCGCCGATGATATAGTAGTATTAGCCGAGGCAAAGAATGAACTAGAGGATGCCTTAAATGGAATGGATGAGATCTTGAGGAAGGATTACTTCATGAAAATTAATAAGAACAAAACGAAAGTGTTGTGCAGCAGCAAGAGTGGTTTAGAAGAGATGGGAAATTTAAAAGTAGGCAACGAGAACATACAGGAAGTTGGGGAATTCTGCTATCTAGGGAGTAAAATAACAAAGGGTGGTAGAAGCACGAGTGATATCAAGAGTAGAATTGCTCAAGCTAGAAAAGCCTTTGAAATGAAAAACAGCTTACTGACTACAAACATTGATTTACAGATTAGGAAAAATTTCTTAAAACATTATGTTTGGAGTGTAGCATTATACGGAAGTGAAACGTGGGTGATAGGGGCTGTAGAACGGAAGAGGATAGAAGCTTTTGAAATGTGGTGTTATAGGAAAATGTTAAAGATTAGGTGGGTGGACAAAATAAGTAATTTAGAGGTTCTTAGGCGAGTGGATGAAAAAAGAAGTATATGGAAGCATCTTACCAAAAGAAGGGATAGGCTAGTGGGGCATATCCTAAGACATCCAGGTATTGGGCTATCAATAATGGAGGGTAACATTGAGGGAGTAAATTGTAGGGGGAGGCAAAGATTAGAATATATAAAGCAAATTACAAAAGATGTAGGGTGTTACAGGTATGTAGATATGAAACGACTTGCGCAAGATAGAACAGGTTGGAGAACTGCATCAAACCAGTCGAGAGACTGATGACAAAAAAAAAAATACAAATTTCAACTTCACCTTTACAGTAGATGCTAAAAGTGGCGTCCTAGAACGCTTACACATTTCTGGCCTCGTTCAATGTTATTAATGCACACACGACGCAATACGGAAACGTCTATAGCTTGAATGGCTGCCAAGATGTTATTCTTTAGCTCATGTATACTGCGGGAGTTTGTTTGGTAAACAGTTCCTTTTAAATAACCCCATAGAAAAAAATCGCACATACTCAAATCGGGTGAACGAGGAGGCCACAAATCTTTACTAACAACTCGCATGGGAAAAGCCTGATTGATATGAGATAGGGACTGGCGAGACGAGTGACATGATGCACCATCTTGCTGGAAAAAATTGTACTCTATAATAATATAAATTTTACTATAACGGCCAGTCGATCACATCGTGATCAGTGCTGCCAATACAGCATATGAAAATTACTCGAGCGGCTATAAATTAAATTACTCGAGTGGCGGGCTACTTTTAAATGAATCACACAGTAGTTTGTAATAAATACTTTTCTGTAATTCTAAATGATAGTTTTTTTAATTACCTATTTATTTTACTCAGATCCTGAAATGTATCTAATCAATAAATGTCACAATATAATATCAATTGACTTTATTTTTCAGGAACCTATTCCAAATTACCACGAAATAGATCTGAGTTTATTATACAAAGTATGGGAACAATATCAGATAGATGCAAATTTTTCTTTACAAACTAAGATATCACCGTTTGAAACGATAAGAGAATTCGACCCATTATTCGCTCTATTTTTGGATGAAATGTATCAACAGGAACCAATCCAACAACTTTTAAGGTCAGTCTATTTAATATTCCTTTATAGTCCAGCCTCTCTTAGTTTTCTCCAAATGTAAACAAATAATGACGTCACTGAGCATACGCATTATATCAAAATGTGTACACGCTGATTAAAAAGTAACAACAAAATACATTCAAAAATAATTAAATACAAAATACTTTTAAATGTATTTTTCTAAATGAAATTGTTAGACCTACATAATATCATGACTGATGTTTTAAGTACTTTTAGTACTTATAATTTAAAATATAGTTAACTTAATAGGAATACGACATCCATAAAGTCGAGGATTCTAGCGTGCACCCTGTAGTAGGTGGCTTTTGTTTGTTGACAGTAGGAGCAAACTAAGAACGGCTGAACTGTACTTAAATTATTTGAGTTAAATTTTATAGTAATAAATTGTTAAATAGAAATTTTGGATATAGTTCCATTTCAAAAAAAGTTCCTACGATTACATAACAAGGTCTTAGAACTTAGTGTATACATTTTGTACAAGTGAAACAACGATATTGTTAAATCACGTTTAAAAATCTGATGTGAAAGACGCATGTAACTTTTTCTTGCCAGTGTAAATGAAGAAATATATAACATATTATGTTAAATCATGAGCAATACAGTGGCGGCTCGTTTCTTCAAAAGGAGGTGAAGAGTTGGAAAAACCGAGAAAAAAGTAGCATACGAAGGGTAAGCGGACAGTGAAAGATAGTCGCTGGTCGCAGGTACAGTGTTCAGATGAACTGCAGTCCCCTAGCTGTGGGATTGAGAGAATGCATAACGCTCTCACTCGCACAAGCCATAGATTTAAGGAGAAACTGTTCAACCACCGGAACCCCCTTATACGTGATCTAGACCAGGGGTCTCCAATCTTTTTTACTCAAGGGCCACATTGTAAATTTTTGAAGGAAAGGCGCGGCCAGTAATATTTCAGGGCAGAAAGTCTAGCCCCCCCGTACACTCTCGAAGTTTTTTCTAATTAAGAGCTCAGTGGTGGTTTTTGAGATTTTCTTGCTTAGCTTTTTAAGTTGCTATTTATTTCCTTATTTATCTTTGTTGTTGGCTAACTAAAATTCTTTACGTGATTGTAAAAAAAGCTGTGACCAAAACAAATAATTATATTTGCTATAAAATAATATTTGTTCTGTAAAAGGAGTTTTCAAGTAGGCTTAATGAAAACACAGGATGATACAAAACCAAATCTTTTCAATTTACTACAAAATGTACTTTATTGAATTTTAAAGAAAACTTGATAATACATGAGTTTACAACACGTGTAAAGTTTAAAAAGAACAATTATTTTTTAGTGAGAAGATTGCATTTGTTTGCCACTTAAAATTTCAGCCAATTTAGGGTCAAACAATGGTTGATCACTACTTGTTTACGGCTAGTTTTGTAACATTTATTTTTCAATGTTACAATTTATTTTTAAATAAATTTTTCCTTGCATTGTTCTAATAGTATTAATTTTCGTTATCTGCTCTGTCGACGTTAATTAGTTATCTCTTAATTGATTTGCTCTTCTAGGCTTCTGTATTACCGTCGCTGCCATCTGATTTATCTGCCGTCTCGGTTCTCCTTTTGGTTCTATCATGTTTTCTTTCATGATTACCCTGTTCGAGGGGACCCGTGACGTCAGGCCCGAGGTTTCCTTGTATGTAATTTTGCGTATCTCGTTCTTCTTTCTGCAAATGGTCATGTCGCCGGACGTGTTTTTGGTATTGGTGCCGTAATGAATTTTATGTTTTTTCGGGGTGCGTTATGTTGCTGCTTGTCTTGACCATTTTGCCTTCCCGTGTATCGGTAAGTTCTTCTCTTTTATTTTTGTAGTTAAAACCCAAAAAGCCGAAAATGTTAAATTTAAATTTTGTAAATTTTGTAAACCCTTTGGGTATTTTAAATTTTATTTTAAATTTTTTTAAATGCTTTTCTTAAAGCGAACTTTTCTAGTTGAGCCTATGGGATTTAGCTACCTTTTATTTTTGTGTTTTGGGGTAGCCCTCATTTTTCTAAGTCCTGGTTTTGCTGCTCTTTGCAGGGACCCAGTGTGGGGCAGCTTTCACCAAGTTTGGAAGGGATTTAAAACCCAGTGTGGGGCAGCTTTCACCCAGTTTGGGAATGATTTAAACCTGTTTGGGATGGATCCTATTTCAAGTCCAGACAAATGATTATTTGTTCGAAAATTAATGTAATCCTGTTTGGGGCAAATGGTATCCGCTATGAATTTGCATTTCGTAACCCGAAAACTTCTTGTCGGCGATATGATTCGACCTTTCTCTAAAAATCCATCTAGAAGCATCCGTTATAAAATTATATTTTTACAATAAAACCAATCTCATCTTTAAGTTGTAACTTGTGATAATATGTTTTTTTACTTAATACTATTAAAGTATGCTGCTAAGCATGGTATAGTGTGGAGTTAATCAGTTTCCATACTTCTTACCTTTTAATCTTTTCTACTTAAATTTTTTTTGGATAAAACATTATTTATAAAAATTATGTTCTGTAATTTTGAAATTTTGTATTTGGTTTTTATTTAACTGGCTTTGTTAAATAAAAAAATCAATTCTTATTAAATAAAATAATAATTTATTTTATTTATCTGTATTTTCGTCTTAAAGCCAAATTAATTATGATTGCTTATAAAATTAAATTATTTTAACCTTATCTATTGGTTATTTTAAAAGGCCTATTCAATTTAAATATTCAATCTATTGTTTCATTTTTATAATGAAATTTATTATTAATTGTCAACCTTCTTTAATGAAATTATATTTTTCTCTGGATCCAGTATTAAGTAATATATATATATTTATTTTTTTTTGAGGAGTTTTGTCTTTTCTTAAATTTTGGCTATTTATGTTTTAAGATCATTTTTGCGCTTGTGTAACTTTCTCCGTTAAATAATAATTTAAATTGTAACTGTAATTCTTTAAGTATTTCATTTCATTCAACATTTTATTAAATATTTTTACTATTTTATTTTTCTCGATTTATTTTAACATCACACCACCGCAGTCTCTCCTGTTGGAGTTTATTTGTTCCCCGTGCCAATTTTGTTTCGTGGCGTTTTGGTTTCGCTCGAACAAAAGGGGCTACAGTTTTACACTTATTGAGAAACGAAGTGACAAGTGAGATACGAGTACTGTACTCATATTTAATGGTAAAAATTCTTAAAAGGAAATATATTGTCAAATAAAATCAGTATGATAGCTTTCCGCGGGCCGGAAAAAATCTGTTCTAGGGCCGGATGTGGCCCGCGGGCCGTAGTTTGGAGACCCCTGATCTAGACAATGAACATTTCCCAGGTAACCCCCCAAGGCGTCTACGCAGAGACATTATAAGGTAAACTATATTATACTGGCAACGTACGTACACAATTTTCAAAATTGAAAGAAATAAATATAAAAAAAACCTTATAACGCTGGAGTCCTAGCGCTGGGTTGTGTTCTCCTTCAAGTATCTTAATACGTACTATTATAGTTTTATCATTATCACTAGTTCTTATATTGTACAATCGTGAAAATTCAAAAAAATAATGTTACAAAAATTTATTTGTATTTTTCTAGATCGAAAATGAAATTTGATTTGATAATATACGAAGGAATGTATCCAGGAGCATTAGGATTTGTGCACCATTTCAACTACCCACCATCTATAGTATTTTTCACGATAGCTAACTACATTCCGTTAAGATTTTCAATGGGAAATCCAATAAACCCATCGTACGTTTCATCGTTTTTACTAGAATATAGTGACAAGATGACATTTTTTCAAAGACTTAAAAACACGATCTATGTGTTATATGAATTATACAGGCATAATTATCATCTGCATAGATTACAAGATGTTGTAGTGAAGAAACATTTCGGAGATGAAGTTCCGTCAGTGAGTGAATTGGAAAAAAACAACAGTTTGTTGTTACTGAATGGAGATTTGTCAAATAGTTACCCGGCGCCAAATCAACCCAACACTCTATATTTTAGTACCGTTCATGTAGACAAGACACAGACACCACTTCCTCAGGTATGTTTTCACTAGTAAAATGGAGGAATATTTTATAGCTTTTATTTGTTATCGGGAACTGTACATTGTTGACAACTACCCAATTAGAACGCTGCTTTTTGCTGTATTTTTACTTTCTCTTGCCTATATGAAAATATAGGAAGGAAAGTATTGTTTTCATGTCAATTTTTTAAAATCGAGTTTTCACCGGATCTACACGTTTTCAGACCTTTTGAACCCAAAAAACATGTTTTTAGCGATTGGTCTGTATGTGTGTGTGTGTGTGTGTGTGTGTGTGCGCGCGCGCGCGCGCACTGAATATCTCAAGAACGGAACATTATACGAACTTGAAACGTGAAACTTAGGTCACATACCACTACCGGACTTGACACGAACATTTTCATCAAAATCGGTTAACCAGAAGTAGTAATTTATTCGTGTAATTTTTCACTTTTTTGCGATTTTTTCAAAAACTGGACATACGATTTTTTAAAAAATCGCCTTGTCTACTAAAATTTTTATGTTTTACAAGATAGAGTAGACGTCATGTTTGCTGAAATTCTTCGTGAGGCTGTTTACACGTAAAAAATTGTTTTTTTTAAGATTACGACTGTAATATGCATTTTAGCGCAAAAATGTATAATAAGTTGTACAGAATTTAAAATCCTACATGTTTTATTTCAAACACTTTTTTTGTATAACGCTTAGTTTAGCGGTAATTAGCGATTGTCTGTTTTTTCTCACGAAAACGGGTGAAAAATCAAAAATCAAGATCAAACGTGTGACAAGATGACATTTTTACAAAGACGTTAAAACACGATCTACGTGTTAAATGAATTATACAGGCATAATTATCATCTGCATAGATTACACAATATTGTAGTGAAGAAACATTTCGGAGATGAAGTTCCGTCAGTGAGTGAATTGGAAAAAAACAACAGTTTGTTGTTACTGCATGGAGATTTGTCAAATAGTTACCCGGCGCCAAATCAACCCAACACTCTATATTTTAGTACCGTTCATTTAGACAAGACACAGAAACCTCTTCCTCAGGTACGTTTTCATTTTACTCACGTTTTTACTTTCTCTTGCCTATGTGAATATTTAGGAACGAACGTATTGTTTTCATTTCGAGTTTTCACCGGATCTACGCGTTTTCAGACCCCCTGAACCCAAAAAAAAACATGTTTTTAGCGATAGGTCTGTGTGTGTGTGTGAACAAAATATCTCAAGAAAGAAACATCGTACGAACTTAAAACTTGGAACGTAAGTTACATACCACTACCGGACTCGATATGAACATTTTTCATCAAAATCGGTCAACCGGAAGTAGTAGTTTATTCGTGTAATTTTTCACTTTCTTGCGATTTTCTCAAAAACTGGTCATAATATTTTTTTAAAAATTGCCTTGTTTAGTAAATTTTTTATGTTCTACAAGATAGGGTAGACGTCATGTTTGGTGAAATTCTTACAGAGGCTGTTTTCACGTAAAAAATTGTTTTTAAGATTACGGCTTTAATATGCATTTTAGCGCAAATATTTATATAATAAAAAAATGTAGAAAATTTAATATTCTACAACTTTTATTTCAAACATTTTTTTGTATAACGGTTAGTTTATCGGTAATTAGCGATTTTCTGTTATTTACTCACGAAATCGTGTGAAACATTGGTTTTATTAAGATTTCGGCCTCAGTATGCATTTTACGATATAAGCGTATATGATCAAATTTATAGGAAATTGAAAGATTTACAACTTTTGTTTCATATATTTTCCTCTGCAGAGCCTAGTTTAGCGTGAAAGAGTGATTTTCCGTATTTTTAAGCCAAACTGAGGTCGATTTTCATTTTACGTCTTTCACTTATGATTAAAAATAAGGTTATGTTTATTGAGGTTAGTTTTTTGTTAATTTGTAATGTTTTACTATTAAAACTATTAATGTTAGGTAACATTGTTAATTATTTGCATTGGCAAGAGAAAGTTGTGTGAGTGTTTCACACCAGATTTTTTTTAATAAATTGACATGTAACTTATAAGATCTTGTTTACAAAAATTTTATTTATAAAATCTTGAAATTCAACAGGATTTAAAAAAATGGATGGATGAAGCAGAAGACGGAGTGATATATTTCAGTTTTGGAAGTAACATGAAAGGAATTTCAGTACCGGAAGAAAAGAGGAACGCTTTTGCAAAAGCATTCGCAAAATTTCCAAAATTTAGAGTGCTTTGGAAATGGGAATCAGATGTTGAATTTCCCGGAAAACCTTCAAACGTATTACTAAGAAAATGGTTACCACAACAAGCAGTTTTAGGCAAGTTATCAAAATTAATTTCCGTAGCTCATTATAAGTATATTATTACTTAGTAAACATGAAAGTTTATTTTACAAGCCGATCTGAAATTAATAAGCCGTTTTACTTAATATTATAACAAATAAAATGTTATAATTGTTTGTTTTCACCTTACCTATAGCATTTTCGGACTGAAATGGAAATGTTCAACTGTAAGTAAATCAGAACAATTGTTTACACTTATGAATGAGCGAAAATTATGAGATGAAAACTCATAGCAGTAGGCCTATAACATAAGAATTTTTACATTGTGTAAAATTTTACTTGAAAAATTTAGAGTTCTGATGAAATTGCGTAGTCGTCGCCACGAAAGAGTTCTATTCTGTATGAATAACTTTATTTCAGAAACTATCAAAATGAAAAATTTAAATTATAGGCCTACATTGTAACACTTTTTTTTGGACGTTACGTGGGTTTTCCCTTTTTCTTTCTTTTCGACTATTTATACGCAGGTTCGCTCATTCTATCGGATGTTCGATGCACTACGTGTTTGCTGTTCATCGCTCAGGGTCTCCTAGTGAGTTTTGTGCGTGACGTCACGCTGGTTTTTCACTGGGCCCTGCTTTCGGCAGCTTTCTGCCTGTTCGTTACTTGCTCTTGTAATGGCCGGACGTTCAGTGCCGTGTTGAGCAAAGAGGTTACATAACAGTGGTAAGCAGAACGCTGGGTTTTGTGTTTTGGTGTATAACTGATCTGGTACAGTTATTTTGCATTGTGTTTAGTAAATTTAAATTTAATAATCTATTCGTCTGTTGTGATACATGATAAAGGTGGTGCAAATAGAATTTATTTCCAGGTTGTGTCGGATTTTACAAGGTTTTTTTTTTTTTACCAACTGTGGCTTTGAATAGCGACACCTTGTGTATCGAGTGTCTAATTGTAGGATGATATCTTTTGAGCTATGATGTAGGGGTATTGTTATGTAGATCTGTTTCTGAGTTGAATGAGTTATCGAGATGGGTCATTGCCCGGATTTTGTTACCGGCAGCTGTTGGTCATCATGTTTTACTTTCAGTAAAGATGCAATGTTGTTGACCTTGTTTTTTGATGTTATAGATCAGATGAGTAGTTGTTGTCCCTTTGATATTGTTTTTTTAACGTTCTTGTTAGTGCCTTTTGATACTGCACTGACTGTGTGTGTGTGTGTGTGTGTGTGTGTGTGTGTGTGTGTGTGTGTGTGTGTGTGTGTGTGTGTGCAGTAATCACTGGGTTTTCTTTAAATTTTTTTCTTGCCTTGTGTTATTACATGCTAACTGTTGGTTTGAATTTTTTTTTGGGCAACTTTTGTCGCTATTTTTCTGTGTTGCTGATTTTTATAAGTCGCCGATCTTTAAATGTTTTTGAAATGATTAAATTAAATTGATGTAAAATTTGGATTTTTTTTTTGACTTGTTAATTTTTTTTTTTATATATTTGCAGCTTTGCGTACCTTATGCGTTACAGTGTTACGACGATGTGTTTTTTTTATTTTTGTTTTGTTTGGGTTGTACAACACATCACGCCTGATGTGGAAGGGTGGTGTTGTTGTTCGACGACGTGTCTGTAGGTAGGTTCTCGTGTTCGCTTCTGTTTTGGTCTTGCGTTTTGGTATTTCTTTTTCTTTCAGCTGTCTGTCGTTTGCCTTTGCTTGTGGTCTGGTGGCGAAGTGTGTTTGTCGCTTTTTACGAAATTTTGTTTTTTTTATTCCCTGTTTTGTGAGTGGCCTCTATGGTCGACCAACACCCCCCCCCCATTTGTAAATCCTTGTGACTCCCTCCCACCTCCCCTTTGATGTGTCTTTATGACTTCCCCCCCTTTTTTCCCTTGTCCCTCTTCGCTTACCAGTACCTGCTTTTGTTATTTGGCCTTTTGTTTTCATCTAAGATGTCTCGACTTCAGACAGCTGGTTTTCTTTCAGTTGTTGCACGGAGCTACCTTCTTTTGTGATTCCCACTTCTGGTTCGGCGGTTGTTGCCGTGTTGTGGTTGCCCTTTTTGGTCTTTGTGAAAGTTTTACGATCAGCTTTTATTTCCGGCTTTTCTTCTCCCCTTGCCCCCTTCCCGAAACCTTACCCTCCCCTTATTCCCTTTTGCCTTGCGTTGGTGACCCTTTGTGGGTGTTTGTTGTGTACCCTTGTTCCCTTTGTTAAATTTTTTTTTTTTTTTTTTGGACGAGTTAGGGAGGCGTCCTTAACTTCTCCCGGTGTTGTGGGCCTGTTGCTTCGTTTATCCCACTCTCAGGTGTTTCGAGGCTTTGTCCTCGAACCCTGTTTGCGCTTCGGCGTCTCTTTCTGTGCCTTAGTGCCATTTGTTGTCGTTGACAAATTTTGTTTTTTTTGCTTCTGGTTTCGGGGTTTTCTCGTTTTGACTTTGCTTTTAGGTGGTATCGGGGTTGTTGTATGGGCGACAACTTCCGGTACCATCACTGCGTTGTGGAGAGGGGTGCTTGAGGTGCTTCCCTTTGTTGGGCGGTTTCCTTGAGCACTGCTTCTCGGAGAGGGGTATCGCGGTGCCTCCCCTTAGTTGGGTGGGTGCCTCCGATGCCGCTTCTCGGAGGGAGGTTTCGGAGTGTCTTCCCTTTGTTGGGCGGATATTTCCGATTCCTGCTCTCGAGGGTCGTCAGTGCTTCCGGGGCCCCTTGCTGCTTCCCTTAGTTGGGCGGATAGTAGTGGGGAGACGGTGGTTCTGGCGCACCCAAAGAAAATTTTTTTTTTCCAAATTTTGTCAGTCGTTTAGTAGGTGTTTCGTTGTCGTTTCTGCTTTGCAAGTCATTGTCGTCGCTCCTCTTGGCTTGGCCAAACAAAGCCTGTTTTCAGGTTTTGTTTGTTCTTGGCGGGGGGAGTCTGTAACACTTTTTTTTGGACGTTACGTGGGTTTTCCCTTTTTCTTTCTTTTCGACTATTTATACGCAGGTTCGCTCATTCTATCGGATGTTCGATGCACTACGTGTTTGCTGTTCATCGCTCAGGGTCTCCTAGTGAGTTTTGTGCGTGACGTCACGCTGGTTTTTCACTGGGCCCTGCTTTCGGCAGCTTTCTGCCTGTTCGTTACTTGCTCTTGTAATGGCCGGACGTTCAGTGCCGTGCTGATTTTTATTATGTCTTAAATAATTATTTAAAATGTTTTTTTCTTCGTTTCTACGTATTACCCTTCTAGGTAAGTGTAATTTGTTATTGCTTTTACCGTTTTTCTGGCAATATAACCTTGTAAAGTGTGACACAGCTCGGATTAAAACTTTACTTTCATGTAATGGCGACTAATTTTGCCATGTCATCGTATTTTGTAACTTCATTAATTGTTGTAAATTTTTATATTCGTTATGAATTATGAATATTATTTCAAGTCTATTCTATATTTTTAAACCTAATATTTTGTAATGATTTTTTTTATGTATTTAATATCCTGTTAATTATTGCCAGTGAAACGTAACCTATATATTTTCATGCTTTGATTTGTAATACTCTGTATGTGATTTTCTTTATGAATTGTTAACTATTTTCTTTTGCAAACATGAAATCTTCTATTTCATGGTAATTTGTATTTGATTGGAGTTTCATTCCTTGCGAATTGTGTTAACTAGGGTTCAAGACTTAGTTCAAGACTTAGTTCGAGATTCTTTTCAAATTTCACTTCAAGATTCATGTCGAGATTAACATAAAATGGTACTTGGAGATTCATGTCGTCATTGTCTAACCAGAGGTTCACAGACCGGGGTTCGATGTCTCTAGGGGTCATGTAAATTGCGAGTGTGGTCCAAAACATCCTGCCTGTCTGAGGTTTTGACTGGTTAATTGCGTCTGTATGAAAATAATTTGGATTATTAGAGGTATGAGAAAATTTATTTTATTTTCACTGGGGATTGTGTGCATTTCGTCTACCTTTGAATCGTTTCTTCTGGAACCTTCGAGATACTAATTTTCCATATAATTTTAACAATATCTGGCCGACAAGGCGATACATGCGGTGAACAGAATTTAACTCAGCAACGTCTAGACATGAATCCTTCATAATAAAATAAATCAATTTAAATTTTTAAAAAATATTTTTCTATTTGTTCAATTAACTTGTTGCTCAGCAAAATTATTTAATGAAGAAAATGAATTATCTTATTATTTAATATCTTTAAATAAATTTCTCACTGGCTTCTTTAATATGCCTTTTCTAAATTAACAAAAATATGAATTTTGAATATGGATCTGTATACATATCATTTTAAAGATTGATGAGTGTTGTCACATTAAAATTTATTTAGTCAATTCATATGTATGTATATATATATATTCTTTAAAATTTTCTTTAAAACTTGGGAATTCCCTATTTAATTTTACCAATGCATTAAATATTAAATAAATTAATTTATTCAGCTGAATTTTAACGCACTTGCTAGTCAAAATTAATTTTCTGTAGGATTGTAATAATTAATCTTTTGAATAATATTATTATTAATTAGTTTATTGATGTATGCGCTGAGTTTTGTCTCTAGATTTTTTTTGTTTTTTTTAGGAAATTAATTGTAATAGAATCTTTTGATTAGAAACTTGTTATTTATTAAAAGTCTATTTTGTAGATTTATGTGCAGTACCGTGTCTTTATTTTATGTATCACAACAACACCTTTTTTACTGTAACCTCGTTACCAGTTTTGCTAAATGTTTTTGGACGTTCTTGTGCGGCGTTGAGCAAAGAGGTTACATAACAGTGTTTTTTTTTTTTATTTATTTATTTTTTTTTATTTATTTATTATTTTTTTTTTTAAATCTACAAAACTCAAATCGCACAAAACTCACTAGGAGACCCTGAGCGATGAACAGCAAACACGTAGTGCATCGAACATCCGATAGAATGAGCGAACCTGCGTATAAATAGTCGAAAAGCAAGAAAAAGGGAAAACCCACGTAACGTCCAAAAAAAAGTGTTACAACATTAAACAAAATATATATATTTTTACTTTCTCTTGCCTATATGAATATATAGGAAGGAAAGTATTGTTTTCATGTCGATTTTAAGATATCGAGTTTTCACTGAATCTACACGTTTTCAGACCCCCTGAACCCAAAAAACATGTTCTTAGCGATTGGTCTGTGTGTCTGTGTTAACAGAATATCTCAAGAACGGAACATCGTACGAACTTAAAATTATAATAAAATTTTGCGCTAAAATGCATATTAAAGCCGTAATCTTAAAAAAACAATATTTTACGTGAAAAAAGCCTCACCAAGAATTTCAGCAAATATGGCACCTACCCTATAGTGTCTACCCTATCTAACATGGCGCCTATTGTAGAGCATAAAAAATTAAGTGAATGAGGCGATTTTTAAAAAAATCGTAGGACCAGTTTTTGAAAAAATCGCAAAAAAGTGAAAAATATACGAATAAACTACTACTTCCAGTTATCCTATTTTGATGAAAATGTTCGTGTCGTGTCCGGTAGTGGTATGTAACTTAAGTTGCAAGTTTCAAGTTCGTACGATGTTCCGTTCTTGAGATATTTTGTTCACATACACACACTCACAGACACACACACAGACCAATCGCTAAAAACATGTTTGTGTGGGTTCAGGGGGTCTGAAAACGTGTAGATCCGATGAAAACTCGATTTCTTAAAATCGACATAAAAACAATACTTCCCTTCGTATATATTTATATAGGCAAGAGAAAGTAAAAAATTGATGTGTTGTATTATTTTCTTTGTGCAGGACATCCAAAAGTTAAATTGTTTATAACCCAAGGTGGTCACCAAAGCAGACAGGAAGCAGTGCATTTTGGGGTACCTGTGTTGACAGTACCAATGTTTTGGGATCAAGCGTGGAATGGAAAACGTATTGAAGTAGCCCGTGGTGGTCTTTTGATGGACTTTTATGAGATTACTGACGCTGATGTTTACAACAGAATAAATTTATTACTAACCGATACGAGGTAACGTAGCTTATATTCATAAAATAATTTATTTAATGAATTTAACAATGTTAATAAATAAGGCTTATCAGTTTTTACCGTGCCATGTCCCTTATACCCCCTTTTTGGATTGTCCTCGATGTCATTTGCACAAATTAACTTCAAAATACAACACTGAATGAAATTTAAAAAAAAATCGAGTAGACTAATAGTAGACCTAGGCTACATATATTTCCTTCATAAATCTGGTATTAATAACATATAATTATTATTATTTTTATTTACGAATACTCCCTTGAAATGGAAGACGCTAAGTAAATGCTTCGTTTTGTTTTTCATTTTTTGTTTTTCTTATCTTGCCAATACAGTTTCATTCTTATGATGTGTTGCTTTTTTCGTTCCTCATCCCATTTTGGCCTGTATGGCTTCGGTTCCTTTGGCTCTAGTGTAACTTCCCATTTGTTGATTTTGCTTCTAAAGCTATCTCTGTCGAAAATTTCCTCCGTTTTAATATTCGCCTTCTGTAGATCACCTTTGGTTTGTGTTACCCAGTTTGTTGTTGATTGCCACTTAGTAATTTGATCGAGAATGTGTCTTGTTAATCTATATGTCGGTAATCTCTGTATGTGTCCGTAGAATTTCGCTCTTCTCCTTCTCATATCGATTTCGATATTAGAGAATTTTTCTGTCGTTTCTATCTTCTGTAACCTGTATCCGTCTTTGGTCTGTCTTGGTCCTAAAATTTTCCTGATTATCTTTCTTTCCTCTTTCTTGATTTCTTCCATTTCGTTTCTTTTATCCAAAGCTAAAGTCTCGTTTGCATACAATGCTGCTGGTTTCACAACCGTGTTGTAGTGCCTGCTTTTCAGTTTTATTGACATCGATTTCTTGTTGTACAGTTCTGAACTTGTCCCAATGCTTTTTTCATTTTTTGTAATCTTAGGATTTGTGAGAGTTTTTCCGCTCCGTTTGGTTCGATTATCTCCCCCAGACACTTAAAGAATTTCGCTCTGTTGATTTTTCCGTATTTTGTTCTTAGTTCTTCGGTTTCTGTTTTGGTCCCGAAGAATTCTGTCTTTTCGAATGAAATTTGAAGGCCCACTTTTTCCGCGCATTCTTTAAGTTTTTCAATTTGTGTCGTTTCCCTTGTTAATATCGCTAGATCATCTGCAAAGGCTAGGTATGGTATGTAGATTTCTCTTATTTTGATTGGTTCCCATTTCGATTCCGATTTCAATTCCTTTCCCCATTCCTTTATGACTTTGTCCAGCACTATATTAAACATCAAGGGTGATAATCCATCCCCTTGTCTTACTCCGGTTTTTATATCAAAAGGTTCCGAAATTTCTCCTAAGAATTTTATTTTAGATTGAGTTTCACTCAGTGTCTGTATTATTAAATTTCTAGTTTTGTCTTCTAATCCGTATTCTTCAAGAATGTTGTAAAGTGATTTTCTGTCGATCGAGTCATATGCCTTTTTGAAATCTACAAATACACATGTAACCGGTTGTGCTCTTTTAGCTCTCATCTTCAATATAGTTCTCAGGTTGAAGATCTGCTCTGTGCAGGACCTATTTGGTCTAAAGCCGGCTTGATTCTCCACTATTAGCGGTTCTAGCTGTTCTTGTGCTCTCTGCAGAATACAGGCTGACAGTATTTTATTATTGCCGTGCCCGTATGACATACGTTTGCCGTCATTGGATGTATATCATCAAGGCCGTATCACGTACGGTTATCGTCTCGAAAATGTTAAAGACAAATTTAAAAATGTGTATTTTGACATTCTGTAATACATTTTTCTTAATTTCAGCTTTAAAAAAAATATGGTAAAATTGTCAAAAATATCAAAAGACGCGCCGTTGTCAAGTGAAGAGACAGTTGGCTGGTGGATTGAGTACGTGATAAGACACAAGGGAGCCCCACATTTGAGGCCAGCCGTACAAGATTTAAAATGGTACCAATACACGCTACTAGATGTCGCTGCATTCATTCTATCTGTGATATTTGTAACTTTGTACATAACTTATTTTGTTATCAAAAGAGTATTTTCTTGTTTAATTAACAATGGAACGAAGAAAATTAAACCTGAATAAAGTTAATAAAAAAAATCATTTATTTTTTATTTATTTTGTAATTCCTTATTGTAATTGAAATTAAATTTTACTATGATCGTACAGTTGCTGTAATGAAATGTAATTTCTCTGCTAGTTCCAGAACTACAAAAATAGTCCTTTATCTTATCACATGATCAGCCAATTAAATGACTGAACCAATTAAAAACAGAAGAGGTAGAGGTGTAAAAGACACTAATCAGAGTTATCTCGTCTGATAGTAATGAATTTCATCATACAACCACACTTTGTGGTGACTGAAGTGAAGGTGCAACTATCACAGAGGAAAGTAAATGCTTTTCGGAGAGCCTAGCATGCTGATAAGGATAGGCTACTTTTCCATTCAGTGAGGAAGGCAAGGTTAACCACCATACTCCTGGTTTTACTTAGTAAAGCCTCTAGAGTTTCAAACCATTCTCAGTCCGATCATCTAAGCAACTTCAATTTAATAATAATAAAAAACAATTATTAATTTATTCACAACCCACCGGGTTGGTCGAGGTAAAGTCGTCGCCAAAATCAGCTGTTAAACAGCTGATTTTCGAAGACGAAGGTTCCTGGTTCAAATTCTTGTAAAGGTAGTTACTTTTATACGGATTTGAATGCTAGACCGTGGTTACCGGTGTACTTTGATGGTTGGGGTTTAATTAACCATACTCTCTCAGGAATGGTCGACCTGGGTCTGTACAAGACTACACCTCATTTACTTGTCATACACATCATCCTCATCTCATTGGGTCATGGGGTTGCTTATTGTTCTAAATTGAACAGATTGCAACTTACACAAATTAGGGATTACAAAAAAAAATTATTCACAAAATAGTAGGTACATATTTTTGTGTATGTAACACCAGTGGGTTTTAAAATTGGCTGTAGCAGTTAATATTAGGTTACATGTACAAAACAGCTGATTATTAAATAAATTTAAAAAAAAATGTCCAATAATGAGAGAAGTATTATTTTACAGTCAATTCAGAACCATAGCAACCCAATGACAAAATGAAATGAGGATGATGTGTAAATGAGGATTAGTTTTGTACATATCCCCAGGCCGACTATTTGTGAAAAAGTATGGTTAATTGAATCCCAACCATCAAAGTATTACACCTATAACCACAATCTAGTATTCAAATCCGTATAAAAGTAACTACCTTTATACTGTGGACAATTCGAACTGGCACAACTCTTGCTCTACGTGTACACACAGTTTTGCATAAAGTATATATCTATCCTATTCTTTCAACAAGGTCTACAAATTTTAATGTACTCAAATGTCTACAACCTTATTATTACAATGTACAAACATACAAAAATAATTATTTCATTTTCAAATATGCATTTAATTTGTCCCAGTAAAAATTTAAATTATAAATTACAAGAACTAAACTGCAAAAACTCACTAAACTATACTTTACAGACGCACGCAACTAACTAAACAAATTGGTCTGAATATAAAATTATAATGAACAGAAAATCTTATACAAAAAAAATATTAGTCTCATCATTATGTCGGACAGATTATTATTATAAATAACAACAGTGAAAAAACAAATAAAAAAAATTTATAAAAAAAAATTTACTAAAAAATCACAGAAAAAAAAATTACAAAAAAAAAAAAATTAAAAATTTTTTTTTAAAAAAAAAACGCTATTATTTAACAATTAATCAAAAAAATTAACTAAAAATAAAAAATAAAAAAATATACAAAAAAAAAATCACAGACATTACAGTTAAAAATAAAAGCGTGGCGCATTAATATATATAATATTTTACAACGAATATTTTACAATAAATATTATATATATTAATGCGCCACGCTTTTATTTTTAACTGTAATGTCTGTGATTTTTTTTTGTAAATTTTTTTATTTTTTTCTTTTTAGTTCAATTTTTTGATTAATTGTTAAATAATAGCGTTTCTTAAAAAAAAATTTTTTTCTAAATTTTTATTTTTTTTTATTTTTTTGTAATTTTTTTTTCTGCAATTTTTTTTTTTATTTTTTTATTTTTAGTTTATTTTTTTTAAGTAATTGTTAAATAAAAGCGTTTTTTAAATTTTTTTAGAAATTTTAAAATTTTTTTTTACAAACACCTCCACAGCGTATTGTCATCGAAGATAAACAAGTGTGCAAAGTTTGATTCATATTGATACGCTAGAAGTATTAAAATTTTAAGTTGCAAGATTTGATGGATCCAAGAGTAAGTTAAATAAAAAGCGTTTAACAAAGCGTAGAGATCGTGCGTGAGTCGCACGTTACAGTAGCATTTGTATACTGTTGTGACTGTACCGTCGTTGCAAGGCGAGGGACAAACAGTTAAGTAAAAAATCTGGTGTGAAACACTCACACAACTTTCTCTTGCCAATGCAAATAATTAACAATAAACCTAACATTATTAATAAAATATTAGAAATAAACAAAAAACTAACCTCAAAAACATAACCTTATTTTAATCATGAGTGAATGACGCAAAATGACAATCGAACTCAGTTTGGCTTAAAAATACGGAAAATCACGCTTTCACGCTAAACTAGGCTCTGTAGAGAAAAATGCTCTAAACAAAAGTTGTAGATCTTTTAATTTTCTATAAATTTAATTATATACACTTTTGTCGTAAAATGCATAATAAGACCGAAATGTTAAAAAAATCGATTTTTCTCACGTTTTCGTGAGAAAAAAAACAGAAAATCGCAAATTACCGCTAAACTAAGCGTTATACAAAAAAATGTTTGAAATAAACGTTGTAGAACTTTACATTCTCTACAACTTTTATTATATAACGTTTTGCGCTAAAATGCATAATAAAGCCGCAATCTTAAAAAGAAAATGTTTTTACGTAAAAACAGCCTCAAGCAGAATTTCAGCAAACATGGCGCCTACCCTATATTGTAGAGCATAAAAAATGTAGTAAATCAGTTGATTTAAAGAAAATCGTAGGACTAGTTTTTGAGAAAATCGCAAAAAAGTGAAAAATTATACGAATAAACTACTACTTCCGGTTGACCGGTTTTGATGAAAATGTTCGTGTCGCGTCCGGTAGTGGTATGTAACTTAAGTTTCAAGTTTCAAGTTCGTACGATGTTCCGTTCTTGAGATATTCTGTTCACACACAGACACACACACACACAGACACACACACAGACCAATCGCTAAAAACATGTTTTTTGGGTTCAGGGGGTCTGAAAACGTATAGATCCGGTGAAAACTCGATTTCGAAAAATCGACATGAAAACAATACTTTCCTTCCTATATATTCATATAGGCAAGAGAAAGTAATAAACACCCAAGTGGCTATTGCCAATTTGAATTGTCCAAGGTATACTAGGATTTGAACCAGGAACCTTCTTCTCCGAAAGATTAACAAATTATAGCTATAAAAAATAATTTCCTTAATAATGAGAATTTTTAACGATCAGAGTTTCCCTAGTAAAATTATTTGAAAAACAGTTAAACATAAGTACATTGATAACAAATAAAATGTTAAAACAAGAAGTACTACCTGGACTACAAAAAAAATAACATTTAAAAAAAATGCATTTTCAATAACATTTGTAATTTGCGTGAACTATATATATTAACTTGTGTTGACATGACTGAAATATAACTAATTCCCTTGTATTATAATCCATTTCTTGTTAGTGTATTTTATCAGTAAGTACTTTTCTAGAAAACAATTATGCAGATAATAATATTATATGCAATGCAGATAATAAAATCTACTTTAAAAAAATACTCAGAGTGATTACGAACAGCCTAATTCAAATTCATATTAATTATAAAAGCATTAGTACAATAATGTTTATTTTATTATCCTCGATTCAAATGAAGATGCAGATTTGAAGTTTACGTGATTTATTTGGTTAAGAAAACAAAACATTCTGTGTTATAAGTAGGCGGCCTACGTTTAGTAGGTGAACATAAGTAGGCCTACTACGAGAGGATAGTATTTGTTTATTTGGTGTTTATTCATAGTGAATTAAAAACATCACAATCACTATGAAATTACAACTAACTGATGTAAGTATACAACTTTTATTACTTTCTCATGCCCTGTTGTTGTTTAGGTGAAAAGCCAAAAGGCTGGTTTGAACCTCTTCTATCGGTTTTATAATCATAGACAACCGAGTTTGAACTCTTGCATTTTATGATTAGTAGGTTTTTATTATAGACTCAGTTTTATTTTATTTTTGTTCACAAGTAATATAAGACTAATGCGATTGAATTATAACAGGAGAGTAAACAATTCCAAAGATTCGTTGTTTATCATTTCAGATTGTTTATTTCATATCATTAAAATAATAATTAATGTCTGTGATTAGTTTATTATAGGTAACTGTTTGCACTTGCCCGTGTTTAACTCATTTTTAGTTTCATCAGTTAACTTTTGGAATGGTATCGGTTCGTTTCGATTTTCTTCGTAGACTGAAGTTGAAAAGTTTTGTAAGCTGTGTTTTGTTAACATGCGTGATAATGAATGTGTTGAGTTTTCGAATCATAAAAGCGGTAAGCATTAAAAAGTAGAAAAAAATTGTTTTGATAGATAATTATAATGGTTAAAATAATTAATTAAGGAGTTTTTATGAAACTACAATAATTACAAGTAATCAGAACGGTAAAATTTAAAACGCTTAAAGGATATTGTTTATTTTAGCTGGATGTAGATATTTTTATGATGGAACGTAGTGCCTACTGTCCGGCGGAGAGGTCGATACGCGCTAACTAGTGTGAAACTTTCGTTTACAACCTATAGGAGCTTGCCTCACGCGGAGTATTCTTACAGTATAGTCCAGCCTCTCTTAGTTTGCTCCTAATGTAAACAAATAATGACGTCACTGAGCATGCGCATTATAACAAAATGTGTACACGCTGATTAAAATGTAACAACAAAATACTTTCAAAATTATTTAAATAAAGGGTGATTCAAAAAGAGCGCCGGTTTTGATATATCAAATTAAGAGATTTATTTTATTGAAAAACTGAAAATACATTTTCAAGTTCATCTTACCTTCCGATTTCATGTATGAAAAATGATGTCATGCATGTGTCCTCCTCTACTGCGCTTGCACGCATCAACTCTGTCCATGAAATTGGATATTACTGCACGACAAGTTTCGACTTCCATTTGCCCGATAACCCGTCGAATTTCCTCCTTCAAGTCATTGATGTTTCGGGGTTTATTGGCATACATCAATGACTTCAGATGACCCCAAAGATGAAAGTCACAAGGCGTCAAGTCACACGACCTTGGTAGCCATTGATGGTCGGACTTACGAGAAATGATGCGATCCTGGAACCGTTCACGGAGCAACAACATTGTTTCTCGTGCAGCAACTGAATTTTATACGGGTGATAAAGATCGTACCGAAGAATTCTCCGTACAGAAGAACATCGTAAACCCAATTGTTGAGAACGGCGACGTATTGATTTTGCTGGGCTAACAGCCACACTGTCACGAACCAACGCAACGTTCTGCTCAGTTCGGCCAGAACGACGACGTCCAGAACTTTTAAGGTCGACTGTTGAACCCGTCTCAAAAAACTTTTTCATGAGCCTGCGAACTGTTGATTCATTCGGTGCTTCATTACGTCCTAGAGTACCGCGAAGTCGCCTGACAGTAGCCGCATAACTCTCTCCACTCTGGTAAAATGTTTTGACGATTAACACTCGTTGTGCAATAGTAAACTTCTCCATGGTTAGACACAGACTGCGATAGTACTACACTGCGAACAAGAGAAACTACAACTGAATCGTCAATCGGAATGTTCTCCGAAATAGAAATGAGGTCTAACAATGTTGCCAACCGATAAACAAAAATTTACCAGCCGTTTAAAAACCGGCGCTCTTTTTGAATCACCCGTTACAAAATATTTTTAAAAGTATTTTTCTTAATGAAATTGTTAGGCCTACATCATATCAAGACTGATGTTTTTAGTACTTTAAGTACTTATAATTTAAAAAATAGTTAACTTAATAGGAATACGACATCCGTAAAGTCGCAGACTCTATCGCGCACTCTGTAGTAGGTGGCTTTTGTTTGTTGACAGTAGAAGCAAACTAAGAACGGCTGAACTGTAGATGGACTATAATAATGTTAGGTTATATGGGTCATTGGTTATATGGATCTTGGCAAGAAAAAGTCATGTGAATGTTTCACACCAGTTTTTTTTGTATGTTTTCAGATAAACACCGTGAGCATTCATTTTGTAGTTTTAATAGTAGTGAATATTTTAGAACGAGTGAATTCGAGTAACATATTGGTAGTATTTCCGACTCCCTCATTCAGTCACCAACAAGCTTGTGTTAGTTTAGCAAGAATATTAGCAAAAAGAGGACACAATGTGACAGCCATTGTTACAAATCCAAAAATTTATGTAAGTACTATTTGGGTAAATAAATATAGTGAATAGGTTATAGGATTTTGTACTTTTAAGTATTTAATGTACTACACTTATATCAAAATTAAATTCAGGAAATAATTATACAGGTGATTCAAAACTACACGGCAATCTCTTGGGATCTCATTCTATAGCTAAAAATAAGAAAAACTGTTCATATAAACATATATATGCCTGAAAACACTTAGTTAGCGAATTACGGCTAGCGAAATAATTTCACCTAGAACTCTGTACCCTCGGTGAAGTAAGGCCGTATAAAAATGTTAAAGGTACTTACAAAGATACAAATACGATTGTTTCTTATGTTTCTTAATCTGAAAAATTGAATAAAATTGGTTCCAGAGCTGTAAATGCAGTACTTTCAGAGATATCTTACATAAAACACAAGAATTGGTGCAAAGAAATAACACATTCTTGTGTTTAACGTAAGATTACTTCCATTAATGGTAAATAAAGGTGTATTTTTTCTTAAATAAATTTGTAGAAAATTTAATTCTGAATAGATTTATGTGAATTACTCAGGAAAAAAATGAATAATAGATGTTGAAATTTCCCTTTATTTAAAATCAAAACAGACGCATATAAAACGCACATTCTTAACTGCATAAAATATTAATTAATAGGTAGGTAGGGAGTAACAGCTGATCATTTACCAGCTTTTACTCCCAACCTACTTAAATATGCGTCTGTTTTGATTTTAAATAAAGCGAAATTTCAATATCTATTATTCTTTTTTTTCCTGAGTAATTCACATGAATCTTTTCAGAATTAAATTTTCTACAAATTTATTTAAGAAAAAATACACCTTTATTTACCATTTATGGAAGTAATCTTACGTTAAACACAAAAATGTGTTATTTCTTTGCACCAATTCTTGTGTTTTATGTATGATATATCTGAAAGTATTGCATTTACAGCTCTGGAACCAATTTTATTCAATTTTCAGATTAACAAACATAAGAAACAATCGTATTTGTATCTTTGTAACTACCTTTAACATTTTTATACAGCCTTACTTCACTGAGGGTACAGAGTACTAGGTGAAATTTTTCGCTAGCCGTAACTCGCTAACTAAGCGTTTTCAGGGATATGTTTATGTGAATTTTTTTTCATATTTTTAGCTAAAGAATGAGATCCTAAGAGATTGTCGTGTAGTTTTGAATCACCCTGTATAGTACACAAAATGTAGTGAAATTCTCGAAACGCACAACTTCAGTATAAGATACACAAGCATATATACGAGTTACTAGAGTCACGAGTTTGCCCTTGTTTGCAACGAGGAGTAAAGGGGAGAAAGCATCAGTGCGCATGCGCGACTGCTTTAATTTCAGTACAACAAACATAACAATTTAAACTATACCCAGAGCATATACAGTACATCATGAAACCTTTAGTAAGTTAACTGTACGAATATAATTGTTTGTTACCGTAAACAGAAATGTTAGTTTCTCGAAAACGTGGGCACACTATTCGCAGTGCTGAACGTAATCTAATATGCAGTGTAATAAAATGCTGTGAAGTTAAAGTTAAATAAATAAACTTTCCCCCGTCTCTTAACAAACGCCATGAGTGATTCATTCATAGAATATTTTGTTCCAATGGAACAAGGTAGCTGGTAATTACAGTAAATCAAACATTTTTAGTCATTGCTAAAGACAATATTACAGGTCACATTTTTACTTTCTCTTGCCTATATGAATATGTAGGAAGGAAAGTATTGTTTTCGTGTCGATTTTTCGAAATCGAGTTTTCACCGGATCTATACGTTTTCAGACCCCCTGAACCCAAAAAACATGTTTTTAGCGATTGGTCTGTGTGTGTGTGTGTGTGTGTGTGTGTGTGTGTGTGTGTGTGTGTGTGTGTGTGTGTGTGTGTGTGTGTGTGTGTGTGTGTGTGTGTGTGTCTGTGTGTGAACAGAATATCTCAAGAACGGAACATCGTACGAACTTGAAACTTGAAACTTAAGTTACATATCACTACCGGACCCGACACGAACATTTTCATCAAAATCGGTCAACCGGAAGTAGTAGTTTATTCGTATAATTTTTCACTTTTTTGCGATTTTCTTAAAAACTAGTCCTACGATTTTTTTAAAAATCAACTGGTTTACTACATTTTTTATGCTCTACAATATAGGGTAGGCGCCATGTTTGCTGAAATTCTGCTTGAGGCTGTTTTTACGTAAAAACATTTTCTTTTTAAGATTGCGGCTTTAATATGCATTTTAGCGCAAAACGTTATATAATAAAAGTTGTAGAGAATGTAAAATTCTACAACTGTTATTTCAACATTTTTTTGTATAACGCTTAGTTTAGCGGTAATTTGCGATTTTCTGTTTTTTTTTTCTCACGAAAACGTGATAAAATCGATTTTTTTAACATTTCGGTCTTAGTATGCATTTTACGACAAAAGTGTATATAATTAAATATATAGAAAATTAAAAGATCTACAACTTTTTTTTTGAGCATTTGTCTCTACAGAGCCTAGTTTAGCGTGAAAGCGTGATTTTCCGTATTTTTAAGCCAAACTGAGTTCGATTGTCATTTTGCGTCATTCACTCATGATTAAAATAAGGTTATGTTTTTGAGGTTAGTTTTTGTTTATTTCTAATATTTTATTAATAATGTTAGGTTTATTATTAATTATTTGCATTGGCAAGAGAAAGTTGTGTGAGTGTTTCACACCAGATTTTTTATATTAGGTTTAAGAAGAAAACATTTTCTCGGAATAAACACAGCTTACAAAAGGTACTATGTAGAAACTGCATGGTAGTGAAATCTACGAGTAGTGTCTCACTGTTGAGGTTGGCCGCCCATACGCAAAAGGCAATCTCGTGACTTCTGTATCTATACTTGATTTGTTTTTATACGAAACGCTTGCCCATGACAGAGAGGTGGACTGTTAAATTATTTGCACACAATCTGTTAGTACCAGGGCTATAAAAAAAGTTATGTTTCTTATCACATGATGACCCAATGAATTGACTGAATTATTTAAGAACAGAATAGGTAAAGGTGTAAACGAAACTAATCAGAGGTATCTCCACTAAAAGTAATCGATTTTATTACACAGCTAGAAAGATGTGGCGAATGAATTGAAGGAGTCATCTACAAGGTCAAAAATCTGGTGTGAAACACTCACACGACTTTCTCTTGCCAGTGCAAATAATTAACAATAAACCTAACATTAGTAATAAAATATTAGAAATAAACAAAAAACTAACCTCAAAAAACATTAGTGAAATACACCAAATTAAAATCGACCTCAGTTTGGCTTAAAAATACGGAAAATCACTCATTCACGCTCAACTAGGCTCTGTAGAGAAAAATGCTCTAAAAAAAAGTTGTAGATCTTTTAATTTTCTATAAAATTTATTATATACACTTTTCTCATAAAATGAATACTAAAGCCGAAATCTTAAAAAAATCGATTTTTCACACGTGTTCGTGAGAAAAAAACATAAAATCGCTAATTACCGCTAAACTAAGCGTTATACAAAAAAATCTTTGAAATAAAAGTTGTAGGTTTTTAAATTCTCTACAACTTTTATTATATACGTTTTTGCGCTAAAATGCATAATTAAGCCGTAATCTTAAAAAAACTTTGTTTTTACGTAAAAACAGCCTCACCAAGAATTTCAGCGAACATGACGCCTATCCTATCATGTAGAGAATAAAAAGTTGAGTAAACAAGGCGATTTTTAAAAAAATCGTAGGACCAGTTTTTGAGAAAGTCGCAGAAAAGTGAAAAATTATACGAATAAACTACTACTTCCGTTTGACCGATTTTGATGAAAATGTTCGTGTCGGGTCCGGTAGTGGTATGTAACTTAAGTTTCAAGTTTCAAGTTCGTACAATGTTCCGTTCTTGAGATATTTTGTATACACACACACACACACAGACACACAGACACACAGACCAATCGCTAAAAACATGTTTTTTGGGTTCAGGGGGTCTGAAAACGTATAGATCCGGTGAAAACTCGATTTCGAAAAATCGACATGAAAACAATACTTTCCTTCCTATATATTCATATAGGCAAGAGAAAGTAAAAATATTTGATTTTCAGAAGGTCTAGTGGGCTAATAAGCTTATATTTCAACTCAATGAGGAAGGTACCCGTAAACCACCTCACTCCTCGTTTTACTTTGAAAACCTTGTGATGACCTAAACAAGTTCAACAACAACAAGCGACCGCATGACCCAATGAGATGAGGATGGTATGTTTGATGTGTAAATGTGGTATAGTATTGTACAAACTCAGGCCAACGATTCCTAAGAGAGTACAGTTAATTGAAGTCCAAGCATTAAAGTAAACCGGTAACCCCTATATAGTATTCAAATTCTAGAAAAAATAACTACCTTACTTTTATACGGACTTGAATAATAGAGAGTTGTTATCGATGTACTTTGATGGTCGGGGTTCTATTAACTATACTCTTTCAGGAATCGTTGGCCTGGGTCTGTACAAGATTACACCTCATATACATGCCATACAGATCATCCTAATCCCATTAAGTCATGGGGTTGCTTATTGTTGTGAATTGAACAGATTGAAACGTACACACATTAGAGATTTTTAAAAAAACTAGGATTTGAACCACGGAAACTTCGACTCCAAAAATCAGCTGTTAAACAGCTGACTCCAAGCAATGACTTTACCACTAGAACAACCCGGTTACAACTACGGTCTTTACACGCACGTAGAATACGTGTTTGGTGTGCGATCTCTCGGGAACGTGTGATAGAACTTTCATTTTTTTGACAAATCTATGACTGAATCCATCAGTTTATTGCAATTTTAGATTTAAAAGAATGAGAATATTTCTTTACTTAATGTTTTTGTGTCTCATCCATGTCACCGAAAAACGAGTTCGCCCTTTTTTAAACAACCTGTATTTAAAAAAAATAGTTATTAAGTATGTTTATATTTACTTACAAATTTTCCGAATACGTTTTTCAATCTATAGAAATATTATGAAGTCAGAAAAACTCACCTGAAACATAAAAAATGAATATAATTAATGGTTTGCTTCAGTTGATTGGGCAGTAGTTAACACATTGGGTTACAGGACAATATACAGTAACCGTTCTTTAGTTATAGCTTCGTGTGCCGTGGGAGTGTTTGTGTCTCTGTGCAAGGCGAGTCCATGATGCTTCCAAGTATTTTTGAATGAAACCGTTGAATTATTTCAATTTTACTGTGACTTGCTCTGCCCCAGAGCTGTATCCCATATGTCCACACAGGTTTAAGTACAGTTTTATAAAGTTTGTTTTGTACCGATAATTTGGATTTTCCATTAAGCATCCAATACAGCTGTTGGTATTTAAGATTTAGCTTTCTTCGATTTAACTGTGCTATCCTTAACTTATGTGTCAACACCGTAAAAGAGGAAATCACGCAGCTAAGTTCAAAATATCAAGAAAAATTAGCAGATAACCCGAATTCTTTGGCGCTTAATTTACTTGATAATAGCGAAGACGTGACACGACTGCAACGAATAAAATTGTTTGACCTCCCGTTTAGATTTACCGACTAACCTACTTTTTTACTTTCTCTTGCCAATATGAATATATAGGAAGGAAAGTATTGTTTTCATGTCGATTTTTCGAAATCGAGTTTTCACCGGTTCTATACGTTTTCAGACCTCCTAAACCCAAAAGACATGTTTTTAGCGATTGGTCTGTGTGTGTGTGTGTGTCTGTGTGTCTATGTGTGTGTGTGTGTGTATATGCAAAATATCTCAAGAACGACACATCGTACGAACTTGAAACTTAAAACTTAAGTTACATACCACTACTGGACCCGACACGAACATTTTCATCAAAATCGGTCAACCGGAAGTAGTAGTTTATTCGAATAATTTTTCACTTTTTTGCGATTTTCTCAAAAACTAGTCGTACGATTTTTTTAAAAATTGCTTGGTTTACTCAATTTTTTATTCTCTACAAGATAGGGTAGGCGTCATGTTTGCTGAAATTCTTGGTGAGGCTGTTTTCACGTAAAAACAAAGTTTTCTTAAGATGACGGCTTTAATATGCAATTTAGCGAAAAAATTTCTTTAATAAAAGTTGTAGAAAATTTAAAATCCTACAACTTTGATTTCAAACATTTTTTTGTATAACGCTTAGTTTAGCAGTAATTAGCAATTTTCTGTTTTTTTCTCACGAAAACGTGAGAAAAATCGATTTTTTAAGATTTCGGCCTTAGTATGCATTTTATAATAAAAGTGTATATAATCAAATTTATAGAAAATTAAAAGATCTGCAACTTTTATTTATAATATTTTTCTCTACAGAGCCTAGTTTAGCGTGAAAGAGTGATTTTCCGTATTTTTAAGCCAAACTGAGTTCGATTTTCATTTTGCGTCTTTCACTCATGATTAAAATAAGGTTATGTTTATTGAGGTTAGTTTTTTGTTTATTTCTAATGTTTTATTACTAATATTAGGCTAATTGTTAATTATTTATATTGCCAAGAGAAAGTTGTGTGAGTGTTTCACACCAGATTTTTTTTTTTTGTAAATAATTGAAGTCCACATCAACATCAGCATCATCTCTAATAATATCATCGTTATTAATTTGGTTACCTTTTCTGTTAATGTTATTCATCTTTTATCTTGTTAATATTTTTAAAATTATAATTAAATTTTTTTCGTTTTCGAAGCAATACCATTGGGTATTGTCTTCGTCATGTGGACCCGTTCATGCTATTTACTTAGTTTTTGTTTTTTAAACTGATTGTAAATATTCTCGGATGTTAGAAAAAAAACTGTACTTTCTTAGACGTTAATTTTATGAAATCACAATTTAAATTATAAACAATATCAATTGAGTTAATTTTTTAGGAACCTATTCCAAATTATCATGAAATAGATTTGAGTGTAGTGTACAAAGCAAGGAAAAAATATGAAATAGAAACAAATTTTACTCAACAAACAAAGACAACACCGTTTGAAACGATCAGAGCATTCGACCCTTTATTCGCAATATTTGTGGACGAGATATTTCAACATGAAGCAATCCAACAACTCTTAAGGTCAGTCTATTTAATATTTCTCTACTTATATTATTTGAGTAAATATATATATTAATATATATATATATATATACATCCCGCTAACAATTCCGCGTCTTTTCAAAAAGCGTGCATTTCGCACATCGCTTATTTGAAGAGTATATTCAACTTTGATGAGAGTATATAGGGTATTTGTTACACTTACACCCTGAGTTTTGGTATTGGTTTGTCCTGATATTGAAAATTGAGCATTTTTCAATTTTATTCACTGTGCTATCAATTCAGACTCCTTTCGAATTACCGACAATTTCGCGTTCGTACAAATTACCGACAATTTCGCGTCCGGCATCGTTCCCGCTATTATGACTTATAGCCTGCAACAGTGTAAACGATGTTGCCATGTCGTACCGGCACGTGTACTGTAGCATTTGCCACTTCTACGTGTTGTAATGATTGTAGTTAGATATTCACATCTCACCCTAGTACTTCTCCACACAAGACCATCGTATGAAAACAATTCGTTCTCGGACGGAATCCAATCCAGTCATCAAAATAATTTATTTGTTGTTTATTATTTTGACATGTATTTTAAATAGGTACTTATTTTAAATCAATGTAAAACCAGAATAATTAAAGAAAGTATATTTTTTATTTGTTAGAGTTAATTATTTAAAATATCCTAATTGTTACAAATACAGTCAAACCTCCTCATTCGAAATCCTCCCTAAATCGAATATAATTGTATGCTATCCCCTTCAAAAATCGTCCTTAATATGAATTAAATTACCTCCCTATTCGAAAATTTTCGAGAGTTTCGTGGTCATATATATTGTAACAATACATTTTTTTATACATTATTAATAAAATAATTACAAAATTTCCAATTTACACATTGTACACGATTTTTAATGAAGCATGCGTTAAATCACGACAATAAGGACACAGTAAGCGTAGTACAAAACTCCAAAAAGCATTAGGAAAAACTGAAAATGCAGTTAACTTTTGAGTTAGAAGAAACCAGGCAGAAACACAAACAATTACACTTACAAAACATTATTGTCACAAAACCTTACGACCAAATAAGGGCATAACAAGCGTAGTTCAAAGCTTCAATACGCATCAGGAAATATTGAAAATTCAGTTAATTTTTAGTCAGAGGAAACCAGACGAAAGCAAAAAAAAAAAATAGTTAGGCTAAATTAGTAATGCAGTCTTTCCTTCTTTGGTGTATGATTTTCGTACTAACAGGGTAAAAAATACCGTAGCTGTATTCATTCAGATTAAGCAATATTTTACTCGTTAAAATTTCTAAAATTTTCGGTACCCAATTTATTTTTCATTTTCTGTAGGCTGACCTAACTTTTTGTTTGTAGGTATAGTTGTACTGTTTACGCGTATCCCGATTTTATTTTACTCTGTTTTTTATGTCGTTTTTTCAATAATTTGTCATATCGTTCTTATAAGTAGAATATTCTTTTGCTTTTGAGTACTAATGGAGCTTGTAATACCAAAACATGCCCTTAATTCTTAATCACAGTATTAAGTAAACCCTGGTGAATGAAGTAAAGGTATCATTTACAGAGGGGAAAATATGTGCTTTGCAAAGGGCCCTGCATGCTGATACGCGTACTTTTCCGTTCAGTGAGGAAGGCCACCTCACTTCTCGTTTTACTTAGTAAAACCTCTACAGGTTCAAACCAGCCTTTCGGCTGATGATCTAAACAACACAAGTAAAATAATATTTGTAAAAAACTTTCCTCAATCAAATTGGTGGTCTATTAATAATTTTGACTTTTGTAATTTAATATTTTATGGAATTACATGAATTTTATTAAAACGCAATTTTTAAGTACATTTTTTGTTTCAATATTTTACCTCTGTAAATCGAAATCAGCCGGTTCCATCAGATTCGAATCCGGGAGGTTCGACTGTAATTACTATAATATGATCAATTAGTAGACAATGCAATTAAAATATTTACTTAGTTGACAAAATTATGTAATTGTAAAGCGACATAATTTGTTCAATATTCAAATGGAGTACCATTCACCCATTGTCTTTTCGGTGTTCAAATGATTTCATCATCATCTGTTAAGGATTAGGCTCAATGGCCTGTTCCAGTATTCATCTCTTTTTAGGTCTTCCCAAGCCTCGCTTCTCTCTAGGTTTATATTTGCATGTTTTAGCGACTGAATCAAAATGATTTTATAAATTATACAAAAGTACTTTGGCCAGTAAAATTTCTACAACATTTGAAATGCAGTCCGGCTTAGTCATAGTTTGTATTTTTATTCTTGTTCCTCAAGTAATGGTAATCTTTGATCTTCAACAAAGTATACATTACACTAATAATTCTCGTATCCAGCTGTTTTGTACACGTTGAAGGTTATCCTTTAACAGGCCATTTCCACGATTATTTTTCGGCTAAACAACTTTCAGTCAGTCTTCCAAACCCTGATATTTTTCTCTGCGTTTTCTTTTAAATTATTTAGTGTTGTAAAAGCCATGGTGGCCACTTTTTGTTGATATTCTTTTGGTTTCTAGTACTTTATTTACATCGTCAACCAACCACCCAATCTAGGAATCAATATTACAAATAATGAAATAAATAAACCTTATTGTTACGTAAAATAATGTACATTATTTTTGACAAGTCAAAATGCTTGGGATAAGGAACTGGAAGGTTATACTATTGCACAGAAGACAAAAAGGAGACAGACAAGGCATTCACTTGGAGAGGCCAAGAAAAACTATGTGAAACCTTGACCAAGACAGCCAAACAATATGCTAGGACCAACTGATTAGAAACGAATTCTTAATAGTAAACAGTGTCCATATTCATAAGTCAACTTGATCATTAAAAATCATTAAAAATTTTAATCATTATAATTAACAAAAAACTAGATAAAAAGTAATTATATGACGGAATAATTTGAACATTATTTGATTTTTTAAACATACATTTGAATAAGTTTAAGTGTGACTAAATTAAAAACAAATCCAACAGAATTTGTAAACATGATAAATATTCAAAGGTATTGGTACGCTAAGTACCTTATTTTTAAGCGTTTTAGGGCGTAGCAGTAGGAATTGATTATATAGCAGACACGTTCCTTAATACAACTGTCCCAGGATAGTTTGCTACCTAATATTAATTCTAAAAATTTTGTAACTTACCTGTTACAAAAGATTTTGATATATTGTCATTAATGGAGATATCCTTACTTTGGTTACTTATTTCCTTACGACCAGTGAAGCATTTGGCCACAGTTTTATCTGAGTTGAGAACAAGGTTATTTATTGCATCCAGTCTATAACCTTACTTCAAGCTTCTTTAGTTTTAAACCTTGTTCATAGTTTTCATCTTCGAAAGATATTATCGTATCATCAGCAAATAATATAACATTGAAGGAGCCAAGAAATTCAGCGAGATCGTTAACAAAAATTAAAAATAGCAAGGGTCTTAAAATTCTAACTCGTTGAACTCCCCTTTTAACTTGTATAAAATTTTATGTGTATTTTGTTTTAACTTTGCAATGATTGGATGGCAATTCGACCCTCTGATGTCCCTCTAATACCATACACCTCAATTTTTTTATGGGCAAATCATACGGGACACGGTCAAAAGCTTTACAAAAACAAAAAATAAATAACAGGGGTTTGTTTTTGCTAATGATTAATTTCAGTAAGCTTCTTCAGTATCGGGAAATTACAGTCTCTGTTGACCTACACTTTCAGGACTCGTGTTGGACATTTGCGAGTGTACTGAATTTACTTTAAAAAAATCGACTAATCTACTCTCTTATCAATTTATTATCTTTTGTAAAAATATTTTCGCCGTTTGGAAACATTTTCTCGATGTGGGTATCCTTTGAATTATCGATTTAAATTTACTCGCCCAAGTGACGAATAAAATGCATGTTTTGATTGTCAGAGGCAACTGCCTTTAATAAAATAATAGTACTGTAAGGGGTTGCACATAACAGGCAGGTGGAGTGTTAAATTATTTGCACTCGATTTGCTTGTTTCAGGACTAAAAAAAATTTAGTTTTTTTTTATCACATGGTAAGCCAAACATATGACTGAAGTATTTAAGAACAGAAGAGGTACAAGTGTAAAAGATACTTGTCAGAGTTATATCTCCTCTGAGCGCAATGAATTTCATTATGCAGCCAGACCCTGTGGTGAATAACGTGAGGTGTGTCATTTGCAGGGTGGAAAATAGGTGCTTTTTAGACGGCCTGGCATATTGATAAGCTTTTCAACTCGGCGAGGAAGGCAATTGTAAACCACCCCACTCCTTGTTTTACTTAGCTAAACCTGTAGAAGTTCAAACCAGGACTGTAAAGTTGGCCCCCATACAAAAATTTCAAAAATTAACTTGTAAAATTGATCGGTCTACGTTTCTACCGGATTATTCCGGAAAATGTTTTGTTTGTTCCGTCCAAATAAGTGAAAAAACGCCGGGAGGGGCTAACTTCACACTGGCCTCCTCCCGCTCAACTTTTTAAATTTTTTTTTGGACTTCAGGGACAGACCTTCGTTTGTTTCGGATGGTCTCGCAAAATATTTTTTTAGTTCCTTTCAAGTAAGCGAGAAATCGAGAAGAACTGGGTGGTGCTAATGTCACTCTAATCCCCCTCGACTCAATATTTTAAAGTTTTTTTACATAGATTGACAGCCCTTCGTTTGTACCGGATCATTTCGCGAAAATTTCGTTTTTCCCGTTAAAATATGCTAGAAAATCAAAGAAAAATTTGGAGTGGCAAGTATAAGCCCATGCATTCAATACTTTTTGGTTTTTACTTTAAATGATAGCTCTCATTTGTTCTGGATTGTTCTGTAAATTGTTTTGTTTGGTCTGCCGAAATTAGCGAAAAAAATCGTGAAAAACTTAGGAATGGTGGCGATACTCTAAGAAATTCAATTTAAACTTTATCGTTATCCCTATCGAGAGTCGTTTTGCTGTTTTGGAACGTTCCATAAATATTACGATTGTTAAGCTCATACTCGCGAGAAAATCGAGGTGAACTGGATGGTACAAACTTCACTTTAGGTCACCCACTCATTAATATTTAAACTTTTTTGTCTAAATCGATGGCCCTTGTTTTTTCCGGGCATTTAAAAAAAATGTCGTTTGTTCAGATGTTGTAAGAGAAAAAGGGAAAAAACTGAATGGGTGTACTTTATTCTACCCTTAACATTTTTTTTCTGAAATCTGTAATCTCTGTCCAGAATTTTATAATGAAAGAAAATCGGTCCAGAATAAATATTAAAATATGCCTACTTTGTTCAGGTCTGTCTAGTAAAGTTTGCTATTTCCCGAATTTCTTAGTTTAATTTTTTATCGCATTGTTTTTAAGCAAAAAACAAGGTTAATAATAATCTACTCCTAGTCCATTTTTAATTTTTTATATTTTAGAAAAAGATTTTCTCTTTAATGTTTTATTTACTGTACTGTAAAACTGCTAAACCTAGTAATTGGGGCGACATATTACATGATACGAAATAGCATTATGGAAGTGTACTTGAACCATTTTGCAGTGAGAGTGGGCAAACAGCAAAATGCGCATTCTTTTTACACATCGTAAGCGTAATAAGGAAATATTTTATTGACAATTGTCAGGTGGTGTAATGTTAAAAAAAGCGTGAAATAACATGTTAAAAATTCTTAAACAAATTTTTGTTTTGTTTTATCCCTAATGCGTGTAGGTTGCAATTTGTTCGATTGAGAACAATAAGCAACCCCATGACCCAATGATATGTATGACGTTTAAATGAGCTGTAGTCTCGTACATACCCAGGCCGACCATTCCTGAGAGAGTATGGTTAATTGACCCCCAACCATCAAAGTACATTGGTAACCACTGTCTAGTATTCAAATTCGTATAAAAGAACCAATTATACTATATACTAGGATTTAAACTAGGAACCTCCATCTCCGAAAATCAGCTGTCAGAAAAGCTGTCGAAAAGTCAGCTAAACAGCTGACTTGCGGCGACGACTTTTCTTCTAGACTAGACCAACCCGTTGGTTACTAAACGAACGACGTAAACAAATTACTAAAGGATTTGTTCATGGATTCGTTGATAGTGGGTTTATGCCTAATTTGAAAAAAGAAACCAAAGCGGTTGCGATGGACTCATGTATGGAAGGTGACAGCACGGCGGAGAACAACTCTTCAAAATTGCGTATAATATACGTTGTGTATACAATGCGTTTAGAAAGATATCCTGCCAGCCATAACAATAATTTAATCCTGACACTACTATGCGCAGCACCGGTTTCCTTCCAGGATAGTTTGTCAACCCAAAAAATCGTCTATCGGAAAAGAGAGTTTTTTAATTCTATCAAAAAATATATAATTAATTTTAATTTAATTGTATTACTTATATCAAATAATTTGCCGAATAATATTTATTTGAATGTTTAGTAAATTAGATTGTGAGTTTTGAAAGAATTTTAATTCGATGATTAATAAAAATTTGTTTTTATTATTCTTTTAAACTTTTTTGCTTAACACAACACAATATCTATTTATAACTTGTTTTGTCTATTTTCTTAACCGGTGGACGCGAAATTGATAGCAGATGTGAAACTGCCGTCCTTGTAAGAATATACATAATATACGTATATTTTTACATAGGGGCGTAGCGAGAGCACTCTGGTGAGAAACTCTCCAAGGTACGGTGTATAAAATAGTTTCAAAACACCGCCATTTCGCATCCGGTACCAAAATTTATTTATTTTTTTGTGTCTCTCTGAGTAACAATAAAATTCTCAAAAAATAAATATAGTTGCCCCAAACTATGTACTTTAGTTTAAAAAAATTACGTCCGAAAACCATGTCACAATAAATTTTTATTAAGTTTTTATTAAGGATTACAATTTGGCGTCCGTATACGGACGCCAAATTGCACTCGGACTCCAGATTGTTAGGAAATTGTCAATGTATGGACGCGAAAATGATAGTAGTACATATATATATATATATTATTATATATTATATTATATTATATTTTTTATATTATATAAAAATTATATTATATATATTATATTATTATATTATATTATATTATATATATATATATATATATATATATATTATATTAATACGAGAACAGTCCAGAAAGTCTGTCACGTTTTGCGTTGTAGCCGCTAGGGGCGGAGCTATCGCGGCCATTTTGGTGCCGCGGCGTTTTTCCGTTCAGTGGCTATCCAGCCGTGCTAGCGAGAGGTCTGTGTCGCTCTTCGTTGTTTTTCAACAACAATTTGAAATGTGTGCCGCAATTCAAAATCCCGCCAGTTGTGAAGTACGGTCGGTAATACGGTATGGTGACTCACTACTCGATCAAATCGTTAAAGGAGACGAGACTTGGGTGAAGCATGTCAATTGTGAAACCAAACTGCAGTCTATGGAATGGGGTCACACAAACTCGCCCAAAAAGCCAAGAAAATGCCTTCAAACATTGTCTGCAAGGAAGATTAGGGCGACTGTTTTTTGGGACAGGAAAGGAGTTCTTCTTATCGATTTCTTAGAACGTGGCACAACAATAACCTCTGCGAGGTATTGTGAAACACTTGAAAAGTTTAGAAGAGCGATTCAAAACAAGCGCAGAGGAACGTTGACTGGAAAAATTCTCTTTTTGCATGATAACGCCCGACCACACACGGCTAATCCAACACGAGAAGTCCTGGATGCTTTCAAATGGGAGGTTTTCCCACATCCGCTATACAGTCCGGACCTTGCGCCCAGCGATTATCACTTGTTCCCGACAATGAAGACATGGCTTGCGACGCAACGCTTTGACGACGACGCGGAGCTGCAGGAGGGTGTGACTAACTGGTTAAAATCACAGGCGGTAGACTTTTATGACGCCGGCATTTCAAAATTAGTTCACCGCTATGATAAATGTCTTAATTTGTTTGGTGATTATGTAGAAAAATAGCATTTTAGTTGCACTTTCAAATGTAGGCTATATATAATAAAAATTTTTTCTTTTACTTAGATCTTTTTTTATATCAAAACGTGACGGACTTTCTGGACTGCCCTCGTAAATACAGTCGCGGTAGTCCAACATTTGATAGTCCGACAATCTCAGTAATCCGACGCCACATCGGATGGTATCACTGCGCTTGCTGCAGATACAGACACGCACACACACACACACACACTTATTGTGACTTGTCTCGCGACAGGTCCGTTTTATTTTCTCTTGCCCTATAAGAATATAGGCCCTATAAGGAAGGAAAATATTTTCATGTTGATTTTTTTAAATCAAGTTTTCACCGGATTTACAGGTTTTCAAGCCCTAAAATATTTTTTCAACATGTTTCAAATGTTTCAACGAAATATTTCAACATGAGGCAATCCAACAACTCTTAAGGTCAGTCTATTTAATATTTCTCTACTTTATTATTTGAGTAAATTTTATACAGGGTGATTCACGAAGATATGCAGAAACTTTGGGAGCACATTGTACATGTAAAAGTAATGAAAAATGTTTATATAAACATGGGTCCGGAAATGATTCGTTACCGAGTTACGGCTAGCGAAAGATTTTACCCGGATTTCAGCTCTTCAGGTGAAATGAGGTCTTCCTGAAATTCTGGTAAGGTAGATTAAGGGGCGAATTCAATCGTTTCTTATGGTTTTTGACCTGATAAATTGAATAAAACAGGTCCCAGAACTGTAACTTAAATAGTTTTAAGAAAACCAGTGTCAAATACCAAAAATGGAGTGAAAAAAAACACATTTTCTCATCTTAGTTTTTCGGGTTAATTTTACTTTGCACTCTTATGAATAAAAATTCATTTAATCAAACATCTATTCGCTTCTGTGTACTTAATTTACACTGGTTTGTTCAGAATAAAATTTTCTACATGTTTTATTCAAAAATTTCAACTGTTTCTTGGTGAAATAACAAAGTTATTCTTGCCCAAAGATGAAAAAAATGTGTTTTCACTCTATATTTTGCATTTGACACTGGTTTTCTTAAAAACTATTTAACTTACAGTTCTGGGACCAGTTTTATTCAATTTATCAAGTCAAAAACCAGAAGAAACTATTGAATTCGCCCGTTAATCTACCTTACCAGAATTTCAGGAAGACCTCATTTCACCTGGTGAGCTGAAATCCGGGCGAAACTTTCGCTAGCCGTAACTCGGTAACGAAGCATTTCCGGACCCATGTTTATATAAACTTTTTTTAATTATTTTTACATGTAGGCCTACAATGGGCTCCCAAAATTTCTGCATATCTTCGTGAATCACCCTGTATTATTTGAGTAAATTTTATATCAATAAATACGTATAGTTGACTCGCGGTAATCTAAAATTCGACAGTCCGACACTCTCAGTAATCCGACGCCACATCGGATAGTATCACTGCGCTTGCTGTAAATACAGACACGCACACACTTATTGTGACTTGTCGCAACAGGTCCGTTTTATTTTCTCTTGCCCTATAAGATTATAGGCCCTATAGAGAAGGAAAATATTTTCATGTTGATTTTTTGAAATCAAGTTTTCACCGGATATACAGATTTTCAAGCCCTAAAAATGTTATCTTGAAAATGTTAATATTTTTAAGAAAGGTTAAAGATTGGCTCAATGACATAACTAATGTTGATTCACTTGTAAGAATTGTTGGTTAGTGTTGGTGTTTTACCGTTGCTGACTTGCAGTGTTTGCTGTTCAGTCTTTGTAGGAATTTACTGATCTTGGTAAATAATGCGTATATAACACTAATAACTGATTTTAGTGTGTCATGTACAGGTAAATATCTGCTCTGAAGACTGACGGCTAGGTTAATAATGTTGTTAAAAATAATATAGTTAACATTTGCTGTAGCTGCCACTACAATTTCAATTGTCATTTTTAGTGGATGACGACATTGATTTGTAATTCATTTGTAAAATTGTTCTTATGTATTCTTTTTTATATATATAACCACCGTTTACTTGAGTTGGTGGTTATTTATTCCTAGTAGATAATATATAATTTTGTATTTGTATAAAGTGGAATAAATAAATATTATTATTATTATTATTCAGTACTAATAAAGTATATAGTTAAACTAAAAACAAAGAAATTCTGTTTCAATCCAAGATTAATATGAACCTACTAAAAAACTGTTTTAAAATTTATTTGTATTTTTTTCTAGATCAAAAATGAAATTTGATTTGATAATATACGAAGGATTGTATCCAGGAATATTAGGATTTGTGCAC